>VXAX01006193.1:654521-716454 GCA_013399835.1 Leptocoma aspasia | reverse complement strand
TTTTTTTTTTGTCAGTTTTGTAATATCTTGGATTCCTTAAGTATCTGAAATAAAGATTTCCTGAAAAAAAATGTACTGTGCCTACATAAGTACATGTAGATTTTTAGGCTCAAATTCCAGTTTTCCGCTCTCCAGCACCGCTCATACCCAAATGTATTATTCTATTTTATTCACACTAACTCCCACAAAGACAACAGGAGTTAAAATAAGCCAAATGGTTCTTTATCTTTTCTTAAACTCATTTTGAATTTTAATCTCTGCTAAATAAGCTTTGACGGATGAAATAATTTAAAACAATGCTTTGACTCAAAGAGACAAAGAGATCATGCAATTGAACATCAAAATTATAATTCTTTCTTCTTGATTTTGACAGGTTTTTGAACGAGTAACACATTAGCTTACAATTAGGAGGTTCAAGAAGCTCACTCTTTTTTTTTTTTTTTTTCCTGCATACAGAAAGGAAAAGGAGAATAAAAAAGCCACTTGGCACTCCATTAGCAGCCGGTCCTTCACTTTGTTTTAATGAGCAGAGCTGCTGGCTGCGGTGACGCACGCTGCGAAAAGTCTGTCCCTGCAAGCCCAAAGCTGTTCGTGTGTTCACAGTGACACCACTAATGGAACTGGAGCCAACGTTCGTCCTTGGGGTGTGTGGACAGGGCTCCCACACCGGCGAATGGGCAATAAATATTTCCCCGTCAAAAAATTAGCGCTGACTCATGGGACTAAAATTAGGCGGGTGCCGCATCTGGCTGGAGGACAGGGGCAGCTTTAAAAGGTGCGATTCACGGCAAGAAACACGGCACTTGGGATTGATTCTGGTGAAGCTGGACACGGTTGGAGGTGAGCAAGTCGCAGACGAAGTTGGAACTAAATTATCTTTGCGTCCCTTCCAAAGCAAACACTTCTAGGACTGTGTGAGTAAGGGAGAAGCTCTTCTGAAATGCAGCAGCCAAGGAGGTCCAGGATGCTCTCTCAGGCCTGTGAGGCTGGGAAAACACTGAGCTGGAAAGATGAAGATAGATAAGCAAGAGAAGCAAAAGAGGAGGTGATGGGAGGAGGAGCTGTGAGCAGGCTGTGGTCCCCCTGCAGCTGTCTCCAGCCGCTGTTTCCTTCCCTGTGCCACGAGTGGTGCAGGTTCCAAGCTGGGAACCCATTTGACCTATCTGCCCATTTCTGTTAGCAAAAGGCTCTGTATAATTCACTAACTGCAGTCATTTGGGAGTTGTCTTCAAATTGCGTGGATGGAGAAACACTTTTGTCAGGTTCCTTCGTGTCTTTTTTTCTTTTTTGAAAACTAAAAGAATAGTGCAGCCATTTAAAGATTAAAAGAGACTCCACAATCCACAGTAAATGCTGGATAGTCTCACAAAATTAGCCCACACATTTCTTAACCTAATCTAAAATCACAGCTCCCACTTGACAGACTTTGAAATATTTTACAACTCTTGCAATGTTCTCAGCTTCAGCTTTGGAGCTCTCCCCAAAGACTGGGTTTTCCCATCTCTGCATGGATTTATCATCACCTGCCAACATCTGTGCAAATCCTGAACTACTGGAGGAGTTTGGTGCTTTGAAGTGACAATGCATCAAAGCCACAACCCCACAATCGACCCCACATCTCCCCCAGTCAAATATTGATGTGCCAGGAGGTCCCATCTCCAGCTTGCTCTAGTAACACCTTTGTGCTGCACACAGAGAAAGCTTTGCCTGCTCCTGTTCCTCCCTGGGACTTGGTGGGATTAAGGATACTGCAAGAGTTATAAAATGCCATCTGCCCTTCTCGCTGGGTGTGATGCCTCCATGGGTTGTCCTGCCTGAATTTGTCTGATACAGAAAATGTTCTCTCATGTAAAAGAGAGCTGGCACTGCTGGTAGTTAAGTTTCCTGAACTAGGACAGTGACTCCCTTGGGAATCACCAGCTTCCTCACCTGCTTCCCCAAAACCAGCAGGTTTTCAGCACTACCAGATTTTGGAAGACAAAGCTTGACCTGGGGTTTGCTCTCACCTTTCTTCCCATAGGAAAAGCCCAGCCTGGGCTTTGCTTGTTTTACCCCACCCAACCCCAGCTCTCACCTCAGGGAACACCTCACCCCACTGCACCCACAGGGACACTAAATCCCCCTTCCTCAGCACAGCCCTAAGACAGAACTTTTCCAGAACAGCCAAACTGCCAGGAGAGAGGGAGGGAATAACCCAAAGGGAAGCACCTGCATTTTTACAGGACAGATTTCCCAGCTGTTTGCACCTGGATGCAGTCATGCACACACAGCAGCCAAGCAGTTGGAGAAAAAGCACATCACAGCCAGGCTAGCACACAGAAACAGCAATTTTCCCAAGTGGAGCAGCTCTGAGTAGCCAGCAAATAATGAAGAGCAAAATTGGAGGCTGCAGCTAAATAGCCTGGGCTGCGTTAGTGGGAAGAGGAAGCAGGTGGCTCTGAGCAGTGGCAGGGCTGCAATTTAGGGGATTTCAAAACAAAGATTAAAGTGCTTCACTTCTTTGGTCAGTTCATGTTATCCTTGTGCTTTTCAGCAAGAACTTTGTGTCCGTGGGGAGAGGATTGTGTTTTATAGGAGCTTAGTTTGATTTACTGGGCACACAGGTGGAGCAGTGTTTGCTTCTGCAGCTGTAATTCATGATGACTTACAAAGAGGAATGATGCTTCTGTGCCTCACAATGAAGGGCTTAGTGTTGTTTCCACTCTTATTTGTACAAAAAGTTTAAAGTGGTGCTGGGCTTGAACAGTTTAAAGTAGAAGCTGGTGTGAGGATCAAAGTACAGAGCCACACACTCCCCTTGGCTCTCCCCAGGCAGTGAAATGGGCTCATATTAATTCCCAAATAAAGCACCATCATTACATTTTTTCCTACCTAGCAAGTGCCATTTTACAAATGTACATAACATTTTCTGATGGGTTTTTATGTCCAAATCCCTGCACTAATTGAAATGCCAGGACCACCCTCCCCCCTTGTATTTTAACCAGGCTTTTGGCCTTCCCTTGTGTGGCAAGACGAGTTGTGGACATGATGCCGAACACTTTCCAGCCCCAGCAGCTCAGCTGCAGAACAAATCTGGTAGAGGGGAAAGCTCTCAGGATTCTGGGGTGAGTTTGGGGCCAACTTGGCATGAGCTGAGTCCACATCACAGCCTGAAGTTGTCTGTTCCTCTTACACATCCATGGGATAATGTCCTACAGCCTCTTGGCCTGGGAATGAGCTTGGGATGCACCTCCAGAAGCAAAGGTGAGGTGGTGACGTCCTGCTCCATCACCATGCCCCCTCCATGCCAGTCAGGTTTCAGGAGGGGGGTGTGCAGTAAAATCAATCCCTGCTATCCCTGCTCTGATCCCAGTTATCACCATGCAAAACCAGCCAGGGTTAGTGCATCACCAGTGCCCATTGCAAGGGATGCCGGCTCGTTTACTGAGTGCTAATTAGCAATGCAGGGCCTGTGCCAGCATTTATCTCCTTGGAAAGCTTGGACAAGCAGAGCTCAGCCTCTCAGGAACCCAGCAAAGGCAAAGCTCGCCAGAGACCTGCTTGAGAGCAGCATCTGGAGAGGGGCAGGATGCCCGAGGTGGAAGAGGGGGATGAGCTCTGACAGCGATCCAGGGGGAGCAAAGCTCATCCTTCCAGCAGGAGTGATGGAGCATGGCAGCGTTTTCCAGGGCCACCAGGAGATCTCCTGTGATGGACACCTTAGATAGAAACCCCAGCCCTGACCTTGAGCACACAAACCCAGGGAAGTCACCAGCAATGGATGTTCTTAATTCACCCTCACCTCGAGAGTCTCCTCCTCTAACCAAAAAAGTCTGAAATGAAATAAGGATCATCCAGATGATGTTTTTGCCACCTTTTTGCTGCAGCCTGACACTGGTGCAGTGACACTGCTGGTCTGCAGAGAGCTCCACGCTGGGCACAGCCCAAGAGCAGCTGTTTGCCCTGGCAGAAGAAAGGAAGAGAAAAAATTAATGAGCTTCTTTTCAATTCAAACAATTGCTCTGACCAATTTTTACGAAGTATGGCTATAAATAACCAGTTCCCTTCCAAAAAGTCCATTCAAAATTATATTTTGCTTCCTAATACCACAATTAGATGCGATAGTAGAGAAATCTTTTCTTCTTTACAAAAATAATTTAGTTTGAGACAATCCTGCCTTGCAAAATAGTTGAATGGTTATGGAAAAGGCATTTTCATTAACAAGTTCAGCTGTTCCACCCCACTATGCTGAGAAGCTCTTATCAAATGGGATTCATGAGCTTCCCTGGTAGGAATTGCTTGTAGAATCCTCTCCCTGCATTTTCAAAGTCCTTGCAGCTGGATTTTTATCCTGGTTTCTAAAGGAGAAGAGGTTTCTGCAACTGTGCTGGTTGATCTGGCTGTTTCTCATGTTCATTTCATTGCCAATGTTTAAAATCAGTTAGGAGGGGAAGGGTACATGGGAGAAAGGCAGAAAGGGTCTGAAATTGAACTTTCACCAAAAGTATGGCCCGAGTAAAGTAAATGAAACAACCAAAAATTGTGTTTTCTGGTGGCAATGTGCTGCTGGCTGGTCAGACCATGCTGGTGGACCAGTCTGCATCCATGCATCTGGAAAACATCCTTCCCTCTGCCCTGACTTGTTTGGACAGGATGGCCAAGGGGCAGGATATGGAATCAGGACTACTGAAATCAAAGAGAACAGATATGAGATAAAGGATACAAACCCATGGGACATAAAAACTCATTAGTCCTGCTGCTGCATGAGATGCTACAGAACAAACCCTTGGAAAGTAGAGCTGGGTAATGGGAGCAGGATGCTGTAAAACATGAATCACAGCCTCCAAATGAGAGAGGGGAAGGCAGGACCACACTCTTCTAATATCCTTTCCTGACAGCAGCAGGAATACTTAGGGGAAAGATTCAAGGAGCTCTTGTACTTGGAGTTCTGCAAAACACCACAGAGCTCTTCAAGGGCAATGTTAAACAAAATTGCAGTCGTAAAAAACACCCCAGAATATAAGTACAGGAGTTGTGCTTGGAACCAGGTCTGACTGCAGAGCACGTGAGTTTGGGAACAAGGGGGAAGGGGACAGGGGGTCCAGAGGTGTATTTCCCAAGGGACCTTCCCCTGAACACTCCTGGGCTCCTCCATGAGCAGCTCTGTTTAAGCAGCGCTGTGCCACAGGTGAAAACAGGTGGGTTTAAAGATTTGGGGCTGGTACATAAAAAGCCATCAGCTTGCCCAACAATGTGGCTTATAAAACAAAAATATTCCACTTGACCACGTCTCAAAAGACAGGCAAGGTTATCTGTACCCTGAACTCATCTCTAGAACTTCCCTAACCCATACTAGGTGGGAGTCAGGCATTGGGAAGGCTTCCCCAGGGATAAGGACACTGGAGCCAATTGTGTGGGGAAAAGTTCAGTCTCCAAGTCTATGAGATTTGTGAAAACAGGAATGGAAATCATAGACCAGATAAAGGTGGATGGAGGAGCAGATTTCTGTGACATCCTGATGCCCTCTCCCACCCCCATTTTCCATGACTGGGACTGTCTTAATATGCAAGAGCAAAAGGGGGATTGCAGGATAAAATTCTGGCATTGTTAAATTTAGGGTGTTTTGTGGTTAATCCAAATGGTTTCATTTTGGTGACACTTTTGCCAAGCTGTACTTAGATTTGTCAAGTGGGGCTTCCATTTCAAGAGAACCCTTGATAGCCAACATCCCCAGGGAGCACTGGGCTGTGTTAAGATGTATAGGGAAGTGGGCTCTGATCCCATGGATTGGTGTCTTCACCCAAGCAGTGCTCAGACAGCCTGGAATCTGGTTATTCTTTCTTTCAATGCCTGCTTAGATTTGCTCTTGTAGTCCTACAGAGTCCCTTTTGTCTCAAATTCCCTGCACTGCAGGAAACAAAGGGTAGAGCTGCTGCTCTCACTGTTTGGAGCCTCATTGCCAGGATCAGATAAAAGACAAAGGCAGAAAATAAATCAAAGGATGGGGAATGTGGAAATGAGGGGAATGACGTTTGATGACATGGAATTTTGGGATGGGAGTTTTTTCAAGCCCAGTTGTTTGAATCCTCCATGAAATCCCCTAATGCATTGGTGTGCCTCAGAAATCACTGCTAATTTAATTCCACTTACTCGTTCCCTCTCCTGCACTGTCATCTCCTCAGATCCCTTTCTTCCCTCTCAGTCCACTGCTGTTTCCAGGGCTCAGTGGGACATAACCAAGGCTCTAAGCCTGAACAAACACAGCCTAAAATAGGACAGCGATTTAACAAAACCGAACACCCAAAGGCCACCTCAAGGCCTTGCTGGCTTCACCACACTGCAAACAGCTGGCTAATGACAGGCACAGCACCCAGGAACTCACACTTTAAGTAGAAAGGCCCTGGTTTCCTTAAGAGCTTGCTCAGCTCTAGGTATTGCTGGTGGCAGTAAGTTCCTCAAGTTATTCATGTCCAAGAACAGCATCCAGAGCTCCACCTTCAACCCCCTGTTCTTAGCAAAGACAAACAGGAGCCTGTGGGGCTCCACCAGGGAGTGACCAGCTCAAGTTTGCAGATCAATTCACCTGGAGAAAAGGATGAGCTATGAGCTCCCTGGACTACTAAACAAAAGGCATTTACCCTAACTGAGAACTGCCATCTTCACCAGACCAGCACTGAAATTCAAGATTAGTTTTACCATCTTCAGCTCTGAAGGGTCCTTTTAGGCTGACACTCAAGCAGCCCTGCACTGACAGCCAGCCAGGGTCTGTTGGCTTTACAGGACATAAAGTGTTCTCAGTTTGAGACATCAGACTCTGGACCTGTCCCTCCAAATGCATCCCTGTTTCTCGGGGAGAGGAGACCCCTAAGCCATGCTGTGGGTTGTGTTCTGAAAGGAATCTCTGCAAGAAGCTGGGAGCCTGGCTGCACATCAGCTGCACCTCAGCAGTGTTTGTTCAGGGATATTTCCAGAGAGGATGCTCTGGAGATGCTCCTCCAAGGAGCACAGCAGCCTCTCCCCTTCCATAGTTTCCTCAGCAGGAATGCACAACAACAACACTTATCCTTTGCTTGCTCCAGAGAAATTTCATTTACTGAATTCACCCTCCCCATTTTGTTCATTAAATTGTCTTTTCTTATTTCCAGTGATGAGGCTGTTAGGATGGCACTCATGGATGTGTGCAGAGATTTGAAATGTACCCACTTCAAACCCAGCTCATGAGAGGAGTGGGTAGTTAGACTCAGACACAGTATGACAAATAATATGCCAGGCCCAAATGTCAAATATAATCATGGGTGATATTAACCTCCCCAGTGAAAGGAATACATCCCTTTATGAAACAACCTGGCTTTAATGTTCAAGATTGCTACAACAGATTAAAAGGCAGCCCCTGATAAGTTGCCTACACTAAAAGCATCATGGAAATTTATACCTCACTTAAGTGATTCACACTATTAATATATAGAGTTTTCTACGCTACAGTTTTATCAAAGTTGAGCAGTGAGAATAAATGAGATGTTTGTTTCATTTCTTTTCTGAATAAGAAAAGAAAACAGATGCATTTTTGTCCAACAAGGAAAGAAGTAAAATTCTTTCTGAGAAATAGAAGTTCACACTTGAGCAAAATTCATTCTGTGCTGGGTAGATGGAAAGGGAGAGCATCACTGTTGTGCTGCCCTTTTCCTGATGAAACCCCTAAACCTAGGTGACAGTATTTTAATATTCAGGAGCTGAACTGAACCTGTGGTGGTGCTTACCCAGGCCAGGCTTCAAATCTGGTAGGTGATGATGGGGGAGAGACACTTCAGAGCCCCACTTCTGCAAGTGTGGGCTGTAAAATCCAGTCAGCTACAGGCTGTAAGGACTCCTTGCATGAGATAAGAAAAAAATCGTGATCAAAACCCCAAACCAGACACACACTCATCCTTCTCCACACAGACAAAAGGGCAAAGGAAAGGAAAGTAGATGTAACAAATAGTGAATAATCTTGCTCTAGGTTTTGAAGCCAGCAAGTGCTAATTCCTAATGTAATGGTGACCATGATGTGTGAATGCTTACAAGAGAGGTCAAGTGGTTCACTGGGATGGAGATGCACCCACCCACACCTGCACACCATCACCCACAGCCTCCACACCTTCTAAGATTTAGAAATACCAGACTTCCTTTCAATTACAGCCTCTCATAACCAATTTCAGTGGCAAGCCTGAGGCTGGCTCTAAGAGCTAAACCATCTTGTTTAATCTGCTTGTTGACGTTCCAGATTTAGTGCTGCCAGAGCTGCACCTTCGGTCTACAAAAACATTGTGCAGCTGCTCCTGTTCCCTTAGAGGCTCTTTAATATCCAGGGCTGTTATCCCTTCAGAAATGGTACAGTGTGAGCCCAGAAATCCCTTGCCAGTGCCTCTGCAAGCTGGGAATATATCTGCCTCAAAGCACCTTTCCAAATGGACATGGACAGTGAAGATATTACACCTCACCCACGGATCCGTGGCTCTTGTGTCGTGTTCACAGTGCTGTCAAACACCTGCATCCAGCCCCTCTTGGGAGAGGAGAGGCCAAAAGCATTTTCTCTGTGCCAAAATGAAAAGGAAAAGATGCAGCACTCTGTGCCACTTTCAGGTTTCTCACTGCTTTGACAAGGCGCCACTTGCCCAGATGGGTTTGAATCTGGCTGTGGAGCATCACTTTTGCAGCCACTCCTATTTCCAATCCCCCATGGGACTAGAAAAACTGGGGGCTTGAAGTGAAAGAAGACAAAGGTTTTGGGAAGGAAATCCCAGTGTCCATACTTATGTATGCACAAGCAGGTGCTGCAGGTCCAATCATGGAATGTTGGAAGGGACCTTAAAGATCAATGAGGGGATGCATGGAGGACTTGCTGGTTTTCCACTGAGGGGCAGGAGGGTTTCAGAAATTAACTCCCTTCATCCCCCTGCCCAGGCTCCATCCAGCAGCTCCCTGCCACTTGTGATGGCGTTCATACCATTGCTTGCAAGACTTTACTAGAGCCTTGGGGAGAGGGGCTTGCTCTGTCACAGACTCAGAAAAATATTTGTTACATTAGAGAGTCCTTCCCATTTCTTCTGACTGCATTAATGCCTTAGCTACCACCACTCCTGAAGAAATCTTGTTTACCCAAATCCCAGTGATCCCTGCCCTACTGAGAGCCCAACAGACTCACAGTGGCAGTGAGGAGGTTGCAGGCATGGAGCCACAGAGCTGCCCCAGCCTCTCTTCACAACTAATTCCACCCCAGGTAACAAGCTCATCAGTCTTATATTTTATGGGTTTAACCAGGAAAAGAAAAATCTTTGTCCAGTTCCCAACAGCTCCTCAGTTTGAATGGAAATTGTTGCCTTTTGGAAGTGTGAGTTATGGAGGAGAGGGACAAAGCAGTGCTGTGCATCCCCAACATGTCTGGTGAGGGATCCACTCTTTAAAACTTGATTCTGAGACAAAGGTCAAGCAATTATTGGATCTGTAGCCACAACACTTCATTTGTCTTTATTCTTCTGCTTTGCAGAAAGCTCTTGATATACCCAGAAAATAAGAGTCCCAGTGCACCAAAGTGATTTTGAGCAGCAACAGTCTGTGAAAAACCCTCATGAAGCATTATCAGTCATTAACATCACAGGACAGAAAAGGCTGGGCTGGGGGAAAGAGCTGGAACCTCTTTGGTTCTTCTTTCCCTGAACTGCATGGCTAAACCAGAAGCACTCAGGGTGAATCCACAGATGAGCCACAAAAAAAAAAAAAATCCTGTCTTTGTATTTAAGTGGATAAACATAAAGGTCTGGGGGATGCTGCTCCAACTGAAGAAGATTTACTCATCTCGTCTCTCTGCCTGTAAATGCACCCAGCACGTTTCAAGCAGAATTTCACCATTTCAGTTTCTGCAGGAAAGGCTTTAAAGCGATCAAACAGCATGAGAGCTCTCACCACCCTCTCTCCTTCCTGTCTGCAGCAAAAATCATATTTTCATTTTTTTCTATGGACTGTTGTTGTCAAATTGAAATTCAGGGATGGAAAATTAGATCCTGCTGAGTTCTGATGACTTTTTTTTTTCTTGTATCTGAATTTCTGATGGTCAAAGGTATTGAGAAAAACTCACACTGACTTCAGCAATGAAAATTGGACCCTGCATTGGCATCCTGGGAAAGGGATGGGAAGAGCTGCCAGTTCAGCAGCTTACCAAAAACATTATCCCAGTTTTCAGCCTAGAAAATGAAAAAAGCAATTCCTGTGTACAGGTACGTTTCTGCCTGTCATTTTGGGATCTATCCACTTTCCCATGCGTTTATTTATAAAGACAGAACATGCTGAGGCTTAACATGTATTATACGGGAGCCACATGTGGCTTTTTGGCTGTTCAATACCATTAATAACCAGACATTACAAATACAAAATGAGCTGTATGGAAGCCTCCCCTTCTCTGTTTTTATTCTTTTTAAAAGTTTCTGGCATGTCTGCCCTGGGGACCACAGAACACAATAAAACATATTCAGTAGCTAATTCATACTAACTGTCATCATTAGGCATTTAACAGGCAATGTCAAGACAATGTCCCTGCAGCTGGAAGTGTCTCCACTTGCTGTCTTTCCTAATCAAGAATTAACTCATCTTTCTTCTCACAAGAGAGAACATGAGCTTTCTCCTTTCCCACTTTCCAGGCCATTTGTCATCAAAGATTAGTCCAGATTTATGACACAGTTTTTCCAGGGCAGGCAGGGTTAGTGGGTTATTTTTCCTAAAGAGCAGTGCTGCTAGGTCCCAATCCTCTCTCAGTTCTTTGGAAATGCCCACATTTCCCTGGTTTGTATTGGTGGCTCTCGAGTGACCTGGTAAACACAGCCCTCCAAGCTGTGCAAGCACAAAAATGTGGGTCAGAGTCTGCAGCAATTACAGGAAAAATACAGGGATGACAGTTCCAACTTTCAAATTATTCACCAGAAAGTAGGTCTGCTCCTGGCTTTCTCAGGAATTACTTTCCCTCCCACAAATAAGCATTCCTAGCCCACTACTCAGAGCATTGACTAAACCAGCCCTGGGTATTATACAAATGGGAATTACTGAATTAACTACAAGACTACAGTAAGGTGTAAAATTCCTCTACCAAGACAACCCATTAAAGTGACTGATTCCATTTTTCGCCCTAAAGATCTCATGGGAAGGGTCATGAACACATTCATATTTGCTCCTTCCATTCTGAGCCAAGAAATACAGAAACATCTCCACATGGGAAGGCAGCAGCTCTGCAGAAAGCAAACCCAACTTCTTCCTGGTTCAGCTCTAGAGACTTGGGAAATACACTGATCAAAGATCCAAAAGGCAGAGAGCAGTTTGTACCTCCCTTTTGGTCTGCACCAATGACAACAGATTTTTTTTTTGTGGGTGGTTTGCATCTTTCACTTTTTAGTTTCCAGGAGAGGAAGGAGTCCTCCTGCTCAGGAATGTGCTGGAGTCATCTGAGGAGTGTGAAGAAGAGCAGGGTTCTCAGATCATGACAGCATTTTACTCTTAATCCAAAACACCTTAAGGAACAACATTAACCCCCTGTCTTGCGTCCATCCCTGTTATGGCTGGAGGGATCTTCCTATGGCTTTCCTTGATTTTGGCAATTTATTCTGAATTCAGGGTAAGTAAAACCTCAGGTAGACTCAGGTTAGCATGGAGGAGAAATCCTAACATAAGTGAAGGTGTGAATGCTGATGGTGTTTCCTGCTTCCCTCCTGCCTCTGGGAAACTGAGGGCAAGCTAACTCCTGACCTTAGGATGTCCAGAAGAAGGATTTGACCCTTCTCCAGCACTATCCCAGTGAGCCTGTTGAACACATAAAAGCAAATGATGTTGCTCCTCCTAAGTCAGTGATTTTATCAGTCTTCTCAATTAAGAAAGGATAGATTTTCTCATATTACCAGGATAAAATCTAGCCTGCACTATGTAGGTCATGAACTCATCTTTCTCCACCTTCCTTGTCTCCAGGCACAGTACAACCAGAATTAATGGCAATAATAATAAACTCCTCTGGAGTTTAACGATTATTCATTAGCAGGAGTACATCAGTTCTGCAGTCTCCTCTCCCCTCGGATGCCTGACACTCTGGGCTGCTCTGCTTGTATTTAAGAGAAACAATCAATGAGCACCGTGCAGTCCTGGCTTTCTGGGCTGTTAATCTCTCCATTACTAGGTTAGGCACAGTCCCCTTGGCTGAATCCACGTGCCAAAAGAAAAGCCCACACAATCAAACGTATCCTTAAAGGTAAGCACATCACCAGACTGCATCTCCTGACAACAGCGATGTCCTGGGACAGCAGGAATGTGCTGGTGACAAGAGGACACCTGGGGCATGTCCCTCACCACCTTCCAGCACACTGATGAAGCTCAGAAGCCATGCCCATATCCTAAAACCTTCCTGGGACCTTGGGAGATCAGAGTGGGGCAAGAACAGGGCTGAGAAGTCGCCACACCTCTGCAGGGTCTTTTCTCCACCATCCAGGGACTTGGGCAAGAACCAAAGTGAGGGTTGAGACCTCAGGAGGCAGCAGGAAGAGCTCCAGCAACTTCAGTAGGACTTATATTTCACTGGGAGGGACTTCAACAGTCTGTGGCCCTGTGGCTCAAGTGTTTCCTCAAGGCCTGAAGCTCATCCTCTGAGCAGAACATCTCACCTGGTTCCAAAGCTTTCCTGGCATTTCCGTTGGGCTGCACACCAAGGCAGGGAGAGCACCTTGCTGGTGGAGGGCTCCAAGCTCTCTCTCCTCTCTTTTTGGCCCCTGAATATAAAATTCAGCCGACCTTTTATGAGGCGATTCACATCCAGATTTTATTAGAAGTGTAAGGCCCTTTCATTTCCTCAGTGTATTCAGCACACAGAGAACTGGTGCTCTGGTTAATTTTTTTTTCCTGTGCTTTAATAATGATCTCCCCAATTCCATTCAGCTCTGAAAAAGTGGGGGAGATGGAGAGATATGAGTTGGAATAATGTAATCATGTACTGCACACAGAGAAATACTGGTTAAAGTGAAGTGTAATGAATATATGACTGAAGCAGAGACATAAAAGGCTGCTTAAAGTACAAAATCTGATGTATTGCACACCTCCCAGGCATGGGAATGCACTTTCAAAAAAAAAAAAAATCCAAAACCAAAACCAGATATGATTTCAAGGAGAAAGTGAAATTATATAAGAACTTACTTTCATAAAAATATAGTCCAGATATAGCTCTGGGACCACACTCTATGTGGGTTGTTTTATTTTTACTGGCTTTTTGAAACCAAAAAAGACAAAGATTACCAGAACAAAAAAAAAAAAAATCTTTCTGTGACACAGACTATTTGTGTGTGGGTGACAGTAGGAAATGACACACACCTCCAAGCTCATACAGGCCAAGGCTTGTCCTTTGGGTGTTTCTTTCATTCCCCAGCTGAGATCTCCCTGTCCCTGCAGCTGTCTGATGGAGGATATCAAACCAAAGACACTTCCACCACTCACTGCACCACTCCTCCTGTGCAGGTTTTTCCGAGGGCATCCAACCAGATTGGAGCACCAGGCAGACTCAGCGTGGCTGTCTGGGGCTCATGTAAAGGCAGCCAGGCTTTGTAAGCCTCGATTAAAACCCAGGGAGGGATTTAGCTCCACTTTAACATCATTCCTTTTTCTGATACTCACAGTCTGCATGTCATTAAGTGAATGTGTTTTGGTTTCTGGGGGATGCACACAGTGCAGCCATTGAGAGACTCAGCAGTGAGTGTTTCCTACAGACCACGTAATGGGAAAATTAAAATCTGCCTGTACTGAACATGGAACCCCCTGGCAGGGTCAAGGAAATTAATTTTAAATAAATGGGGTTAAACACCAAAGAATTTCCCTCTTGTTTGGGCTGGGGTTTTTTCCCCACAAAAATCATGCTGCCAGCAGCACCTCTACAACTGGACTTTAAAAAAAAACAAAACACCAGCACAGGTTGTCTAGAGAAGCTGTTGATGCACCATCCCTGGAAACAGTCACAGGTTGGATAGGGCTTTAAACAACCTGATCTAGTTGATGTCCCTGCTCACTCCAGGGAGTTGAAACTAGAAGACCTGTAGTGGTCCCTTCCAACTCAAACAATTCTATGATTTTTATGAAATTTCAGAAGTCTCATGTTGGCCCAGCTGAAAATGTAGAGGTTGATACAGAGCAGGCTGGAAAGGTTCCCATTTTTCCCTGAAAACCTGTGTATTTCTGCCAGTGAGTAACATGCAGCTTTCAACTGGTTCCTAAGGAAACAACAGAGGTGTAACCAGGTGGAGGGGGTGTGGCAGGGCCCCATTGCAGTGTTTTGGGGTGCTGGGCACCAAGGGCCCTCAGAGAGCCCCACAGCCCATTGAGGTCCCTGCACGTCCCGGTTGAATCAAACCTGAGGTCAGCCCTGCTGCTCCAGCTCCTCCTGGAGGGAGAGAGGTCTGGATGTTCCATTCCTGTCCTGCTTTTGCAAAGGCTGACAAGCACCATTTCTCTTGCTTTTGAACCAAATGCAAAACCTCCTTAGAGACCTTCCCTGAGTTTTGACCCTCATTTTCACTGTCCACACCCTCCTGCACCCACCCCACCCAGAAGCTGAGCAGGAGCACCATTTTTAACAAGACGCTGCAGAATCAGCAGAGTAATTAACCTCAACAGCAAGTGCTGTCCACTTTGTCCTGGTAATTCATTTAAAGTGGGAAGTTAATTCCATTCAATGGACCTGCCCTTCACCGCTTAGAGACACAGGCTTTGAACATCCCCGAGTGAATTGATTCTGGCACAAACCTTCCTCCTCCTCCTCTATCTGCCCTGACCCCTGCATCCCCTAGGGAATGCCACATGCCAGTGCTGTGTGATCCTCCCTCTCGAGGCTGATTAGCCGGAGCTGGAGAGTTCAGGGAGGTGAGAGCATCGGCATCCCGGCGCTGATGTTTGATCGCTGGCGGCTGCCCGTGCTCCCAATTAGCCTGCAAACGCTGCCTCCGGCTCACAAATACTTTAAAAAATGAAGTTTGACGAAAAGCCGCCTGCGTTGCCTTTCTTCAACCCTCTCTGCCATATCAAAGCCTTTGAGAGTACCTGAGGACAACTTTCATAGCCGAGAAGGGCCCATTTGAGCATCGGCTCATTAGTGCTGTGGCTGCGCTGCGCACGGAGCCGCAGAGCATCCATCAGCCCACTTACCAGGAGCACTCCTGAATACCAGCGTGTTAGGCTGGGAAGTCACCTCTGAGAGAGCCACCGAAGGGTTTTTCAAACAGAAAGGTCACCCAGCTCATCTGCTTCTAGGGGGGCTGATTAGAGCCGGCGTGTTTCGGGAGCCGTGGCACCCCGCAGCAAGTCCCTTCCCCGGGTCTTTTATTCTCCCTCCGCTCGCAGTAATGATCTGCAGCTCTTCACAGGGGGCTCGGCGGGGGAGGACAGCAGCAGCACTTATTTCAATAAATAACATTCATCAGCTGGCTTTCCAGGCTGCAGCTTGGTGAGGGATGTGATGAACTTCATCGGGAGGGAAGATGAGAGAGACACTGGCACAGGGTGCCCAGAGAAGCTGTGGTTGCCCCATCCCTGGAAGTGTCCAAGGCCAGGCTGGGCAGGGCTTGGAGCAACCTGGCATAGTGGAAGGTATCCCTGCCCATGGCAGGGGGTGGAACGAGATGAGCTTTAATGTTCTGCAGGATAAAGCTGGTTGTGCCCCCTCGATCTTCTCTTTGATAAGTTAACATTAAAAACATCACCTGGGGCATTTCCCTGAGCAGTGATTCCAGCCTAAGGCCTGCGGTGGGAAGGTCCCAGGTTTCTGGCAGGGCTGGTGTATTTCAAGGTGTATTTCTGCACTGAGGAGGTTTTGGGGCAGTTCTGCTCAGGTTCAGAATACTTTCCAGGACTGGCTGCACTCTTGGCTCTAAGTGACCACAGCAGACCTGCTGCAGCTGCTGCTCAGGTCAAGGTCCTTACAAAGCAGAAATCATTACCACTGTGTTTGCACAACACTTAGGAAAAGCATTTGCACTGGAAAAACAGAAGGAATATCTTTAGTTGTTACTTCTGCAATTTAACATGACTTTTAGAGTCATCTGATGAAAATAGCGCCAGAAACATTGGCAAGTGTATCTCCCTCCAAAACCAAAATACATCACAGCATTAACCCCACTTAAATGGATGAGCTCAAAAAAAAGGCTGAAGGTGACGGAAAATTCTGAGAATAACACCTTTCTTTTTTTTTTCCCTCTCAAAGCAGTTCCTTGTTTCTCCAATACATTTATTTTGCATTATTATTTCTCATGTAACTGTGAAGAAATTAAATACCTGAAAACACAACAAAACATATAAATTAAACCAAATGTTTTGATTAATGCAAACTCACTGGCATTTCTTTTCCTGAATAATTTAAAAATTAAGCTGAGAAAACCTTGTCTGAGAAGCCTCTGTAAAAGGGAACATTGGGTATTTTGCAGCACTTCTGTTAAGTGCTGGACTAGTGTCAGCATCTCATTCTTTTAACACTTAGAACAATTTTAACCCACCCACACTCCAGCTCTGAATTATTTAGGAAAAGATGTGTCTCTCTAGACCTTCTCTATAGTCCCTCAGAAAAGTGTCGAGTTGTACTTGCCATTTCTTATCTAGGATAAAAATACTGTATTAAAATAATAGTGTCAGTGTTCACAATATGTATATCTTTGAAGCAAAGTTGGGCCATATTTTGTCCTCCATCCCTCACTCTTGTGTCATAAAAATGTAAAGGATTTTTCCTGTATGGAAATAATCTGATCTTGAAAGGAAAATTAATGTACCTTCCATTGGTGACGCCTTCTCTGGTTCAGCAGGCTTTTGTTAGAGAAGACAACTCTTCCATATAGCTACATTAAAATAGACGGAAAAAAAATCAAGTTATCTTTTTCTGAATGTTTTAAGGTGTCATTTTAATGTGTCTGCCTTTCTGTTAGTGCTGGAAATAAAACATTCACTGTGAGGAAAGAGTAAATATTGTCCCACAGGCAGAACGAGGCAACCAGAGGCAGACAGAGAGAAGCTGTATTGGGTGACACAGTCTGTCTGCAGCTGGATTCCCTATCCCAAAGCCAGCATTTCTGCAGTGTGGAACAGGGCTACCTTCCTGACACATTCTTGGACTCAAATGGAGCCCTGGAGCCTTTGAGCACATCATCAGAGTCACAGAGGTGATTCCATGCACCCACAGTGAGGTTTGCACACAGACTGGATGGGAAGGAACTTGTAGAGTGCAAAAAGTGAGCCAAGCTGGGCCAAATTCTTGCTCAGTTAATGCAGGCAGGGGTCTGGCAGTGTTTGAGCTGTGTTTAGCACATGGTTCACTTGGGTTGGCTCCCTGGAGGAAATCTACTGAGCAGCAGCTGCACAGCTCATCTCTCCTGGGATGGCAGGATGACAGGAATGGCAGGAGGAGACACCAAATCCTGCAGGCCTCAGAGACATTCTGTCTTAAACTTCTGCCTCAGGGCTTTCTGCACATTCTGGATCTTCTCTGTGATCACGGTGTCACTGAGGTGATCCCCAAACTTCTGCTTCAGCAGCACCCTGATGATTTTGATGCAGCGCTCGTCCATCATGGGCTTCGCCTCGCGGAAGGTGTTGCCCCTGCGCCCCGTGATGGAGTGGCTCTGGATGTAGTCAGAGGTGAAGAGTTTGTAGAGCAGAGTCTTGCAGGCTGTGCTGATTTTCTGGTCAAACCTGATGGTCTCTTTGAGCTGCTCTTTGGTGTAGCCATTGAAGAGCTCCACCACCTCACACGGCTGTCGGTGGGGCTCCTCCTGGAAGGACAGGGATTCCAGCCTCTGCACCTTCTTCTTTAGAGAGAGGACGTCCTGTTGGAGGTCCAACACCATCCTCTCCAGCTGCTCCATCTTCTCTGCCCTGAAAAATTCAAGTTGCTTGTGTAAAGGCAAGAAGACACCATGTCCTCACTGTGGATGTCACTCCTCCACCCAAGCAGTGATAAGATGCCTTCTGCCAGCAGGGCAGGACAACTTCTCTGACAGAGCATCAGCCCTTCCAACTACTCCTGGGTGAGGAGTAAGGCAGGAGAGAAAAATGACATGGTCTGGACTTTTCAGCACTCAGGAATGTTCAGTTTAACCCCCAACTCCCCATTGGCATGCATACATGGAGACTTTGATGCTCAGTTTTCTTCTCAGTTGTAAGGAAAGTCATAAAGCCTGTCTTGCAAGTCCCAGGACACGCATATTTGTGGTATTAAACAACAGACTTGTAGGAAATGACAATACAAGAACCATAACTTGAATCTTTTTTGCACCCATTTCTTTGCAAGAAAACTGTCCCTAGCATCACTTTATCACTGGATACTGGTCATCAAAGTAATGAACAATAAAACAAGGAACACACAACCATGTTTTGATTGTTATAGGCAAGAGTTTTGTCATTTCTGCACTCTTTTAAAGCCTTCTTGCATCTCTAAATCCAAGCCCTACAATCAGAAACACCTGGCTCGATTGTAAAGAGACTCAGCAACTCTGGGGTTTAAAACTGCCCCACTTTGTCACCCATCTGTGATTTCACTGCTCACTCTTTTAGTGAGGAGGAGAACACAGTTAGGAACAAGTGCCTTCTTTTGCTAATTACCTTTCCACCTCACCAGGACTGAAATTTTTGTGAACCCTCTCAAAGCCATCCATCTCTTGCAAAGCATCAATCTTCCGCTCTTCACGGCTGGAAGAAACAAGCAAGTTAAACAGCACTGCCACAAACAGCTTTGTGCTCATATTCAAATTAATTCCTGAGGAGAATTATCTGGAATTCAAAGCAAAGTTAATTCTGGTTTCATTTGCAACAAGAATGAAATAGATTGAGAGGGGAGATGAAGGGTTCTTCATATGGACAAATTCCTGTACATTCCCCTGGCACACAGATATGGGGGACCTCCCACTGACCCAGACTTCAGAACACAGCCTCATTTCTCTGCTGTATGTGCCCACACAAACTCCTATTATCTTCTGTGCTTTGAGTTTAACCTCCATGAGCATCTACTCATAACAAGCACTGCCAGAGAATGGAGACAGAGCAGACAGAAATCAATATGTGTGGTGTGAAACATTCAGGGTCCTTAGTGTGCTTTCAGGTGTTACCTGTTCAGACAGATCTGCTGCTGGCACGGGGACAAAATGCCATCTGACTTCCTCTTCATCGGAAGGGCAACAAAATCTGCAGCAGAGGTGGGAGACAAGCTGAAGAATCAGCTCTTGAAAAAGTCCTGAATCCCTCTGTCTCCAGAGCAGATTATCTAAGCACCCCTGCTAGATTGCATAGCAACACGTTATTCCGTTTGCATAAACAGTGATCCAGACAGGCTCTCCAGGACTGATCAATGGGGATTTGTTTTTAGAAAAAGGTGGCATCTCAAGGGCTTCTGTTCCCAGTGCAAAAGATATGGTGGGGGCAAGGCAAGCAGAGCCAGCTTGTCTCTGGATGCTGCTGTTAGTCAGCAGGTAAATAAGACACTAGCATATTTTCATAAGTGCATTTAATGGGTGTAGTAGTGGGTGGAAAAATAGGGAAATAGGCAAATCTGAGAAGGTTTGACTAATGGAGACACAGGGCTTTTGGGAATTTCAGTTATTCAGGCAGGCATTCATTCATACTGTCTTTTGGTTTGGGGGCAGAGAACTGCTAGCCCAGGAGACAGAGCTGGTGCCTGACAGAGCAGAGACCATACACTACATATAGGCATGTCCCTTTAGACAGCCCTCCTGGAACAGATCTCCCAGGTGGAAAGGACCAGGAAATGCCATCTCTAACCTCTGTAGCCCTGAGACAAAGCCCATACAGCCCCAGAGCAAAGCAGAGTTTTTGGGCTGCTCTGCAAGTCCCCATCCCACCCCATCACTCAGGACCAGGCAGCAGAGCCAGAACCCAAGGTTACCTCTGGTGGCTGGACCAGCCCTGTCCTCTTCACTCTGGGAAGTCCCTGGCCCTGGCATGGCCATGGTGATGAAGGTGGATGGAGGTGTGAAGGCACTGGCTGGGTGGGGGGGAGCTGCCAGCGAGCGGGGGCTCCCTGCCACGCTTCCCAGGACACGCCTGTCCTTGAGGACGGAGGAGCTGGTGGCATCATGGGGCAGGCTGGCCTCAGCCACCCTTAGCAGTGGCTTTGCAGGATAGGTCCTGTCACTGGGGTATTTCCTGGATGCATTCCCTGGGGTCCATTTTGGAAAGGTTTTCCTGGATTTTTTTGGTGGGGACGGCATCATGCTGTGGACAGCTTGTTCTTCTTCTGAAAGGAAGGGAGAGACTCAGGATGTGCAATGGGGCAGCAACGTGTGCATCTTCCACTCCCACTCAGTGCTTTATACACTGACTGCAGCAGTGTGAAATTTATGATGGGACTACAACATCTCAGCATCCTCCCACCCAAAAAGCCCCATGGAAATAGAAAGGTCAATGTTCAAAAGCCCTTACTCACTTAACTTCTCCAGGAGCTGTCGATCTTCCAGCAGCTTCTTCTCCAAAATATCTTTATGCTCTGTAGGAAGAGAAGATCTTTCAGCACTAAACTCCTTCTTGGAAGGTTGCTCCTGAGCAGCCCCAAATTGCAAACCCAGGCCAGGGGGGTGTCACTTACCACTTATGCCTTCCACCACACCCCAGTACAGCCCACTGAAGCCAGGGCAGCGGGCCAGGACCTGCTCCCCCACCGTGTAGAGGTGGAAGGGCTTGCGGGGCTCCTTGATGTTCTCCATGTTGATGACCCGGCTGCCATCAGGCCAGCTGATGAGCACGTAGAGCTTGGCTGACATCAGGGCTGCCCACCTGGAGCAGAGGGAGCAGCATGGGAATGTCACCACAGGGGTTTGGGCTCTCCTGTGGTTGGGAGTGCCCAGCAGCAGTGCTTTACCCAGGCAGCACAACCTGCAGGTATAAAATACTTGGCCCTGCATTTTCTCTGCCAGTTATTTCTCTGCTCCCATTCCCACCCTTCTGAGCTTGCCTCATCCTAAAGCCCTGTGCTGGGAGGCTGTCTTGGGTCTGACTGAGCACAGCCCCACATGCCTTCAGTGCATCCAAGTGTCCTTTGCAGTGACAGCCATGCCACGTCTCACCTGGGATCAGGCAGGGCCAGCCCTCACACTGACACTTTGAGCAGACACTGAACAAGCCACTGAGCAGACACAGGCTGGTTCCTCTGCCCCTGTGAACCATCACAGCTCAAATTACTTCAGTGGATCTACAGCAGTTTGCTCCAGCGCAGGGCTGTGTCTGTGTGATATCAAGGCAGTGCAGAGAAAAGACTCAAAAAGACCCAGGGGTATTCCAGGAAATGATCCTTCCTTTGCCTGAGCAATTATCTCCCCCAGTAAACATCAAAATGCTTTGATAAGGAGGACAGAAAATTCTCTTCATTTCACCCATGGGGAAACTGAGGCACAGACCAGTGATAGATATGTTTAAGGCAGTCAAGCAACAAAGCTGCAAGGAGCTGGATCCTAAGTCCTGGCCCACTGCTCTGCCCATTGAGCATTCTCTTTCTGCCCCTGGAGTTGCAGACTCCAATCACTGGAGAAACTGGAGAGCCAGGCTGGTGGTGATTTCCAAAACCTCCCGTGCCAGACGAGCAGCTGAGGATCTGAGAGCTGCTGAGCTCAGGAACGGTTTCTTTCCAGCTCCTAAGGGCCCTGGCAGAGCATCACCCCAGTCCTGCCTGCTCTGCTTGGCAGCAGGATTTGGCAGAAGGGCTCTGGGGACAGGGCTGAGCCCATGTCCTGGGCACCAGGTGGAGAATGGTCACGGTGTCCAAAGAAGATGGGAGGGAATTGGGGCAGGCAGAGGACAGTTGGAGCAGAGACAAGCTGGCAGAAAATGCAGCTAGGATCGAATTTATTCCAGTTTCTTGTTTTGTCTCCATACCCCCATTAAGGTCCCGCCTGGATTTGATTACTCTCACTTGGAAGGTTCAAGTTCACCTGGAGAACTTTCTCCTTCCCCACCTCCGCCACCATCAGCTGCAGCAAAGCTCCCTGCACGAACCCTAACTCTCCCCAAACCTGCCAGTCTGCCCTGCTGGCACAGTCTCACACCTGGTTTTCTCCTGACTGATACACACCCTGGTGTTGATTTTTATCAGGAAGCACCATATACAAATTATCTGTGTGCCTGTCTCCCCACATTCCCCCCCACCNCACAGGGAAGGCTACAGAGCAGAAACTGGGATAAATGCATAGCTGAGCCCTTTCCCTCTCTCAGAAACAGAGCTCCACATTCCAAGCAGCAAACAACCCCAGCCCAAACAGCTCTCTGGAGGGGTTTTCTTTTAACATTTAAAGAAAACACACTGATCTTCCTTCCCCAAACCAGTTGTTCATTTACCCTTATGAATGCAACAAAACTACACAAACACACAGAGAGAGGAAAAAAAAAGAGAGAGATCACAATCCTGATAGCAACAGAGCTGCTCCTTGCCTGGTTAGCACTACTCCAGGTGTTGAGTCTTGCAAGATGTCTCCTGTCTCTCCAGGTCTCTGCTGCCTGTTCCAGGAGAGGAGGTGACCGGACACTTCCTTGCCTTGGGCTTGTCCCTTCACCACAGGTCCTTGTCAGGTCTCCTTTGTCTGGCTTGGAAAGCTCCCACCTGCTGTCCCCACTGCAAAGAAAAAAAACAGCCTTTGCTTTCTTTTTTCCTGGTTGTTTTGTTTCAGCATTATTATTCCTGTTATTTTCCCATATACATATATTATATTTTTCCTTAGCTTGTTTCAGGTCTGTTTCTTACAGGGAGAGAGAGCAGAAGAGAAGAGAAAAAGCCTTGGGTTTTTTGGAGCATGAATAAACCTTGCATTTCCATGAGTTATTCATGAATAATTCATGAAAATGCATGATTAATTCAGGTTCATGAATTATTCAGGAATAATTCTCGAACATTCCTGGTTAATTCATGCTCACACAGCGAGTGAGTCAGGCTCTAGGGCTTGGAGAATTCCTTTCTCCCTGAGACAGGAGAAGAGAGGCTTAGAGAAGCTGCATTGTGCACTTGCTGTTTACTGCCTCTGAGAAGAGAACATATTTTGGGCCCTTTTTAAAACAAGGACTTGAAGAAAATTGAAATGCCTGCAGCCTCCTGCTCATGGAGGAATAACACAGCACCAAAAGAAAAAAAAAAAAAAGGAAAGAGAGAAAGAAATTGGACTTGCTCACAGAGGAAAGCCTGGCAGCAAGTTTTATCCCCTTTCAAAGCATCTTTCTACCCCCACCTCCCTGGCTAAGATACATCTCACTGCTTCAGTTTTTACCTGCTGTGCAAAAAAAAGGACATGGGTTTCTGCTTGAGGAGTCAAAGAGAATTCCCATGCCAGCCCATCTGTCCCTCTGTGTGTGTGTGCACAGTATCTTCTCCCAGGTAACAACCAACAGCACATGAGGAAACGGGCTCATGTTGCACCACTGGAGGCTTAGATTGGATATTAGGAAAATTTCTTCACCAAAAGGGTTGTCCAGCGCTGACACAGGCTGCCCAGGGCACTGGAGTCACCATCTCTGGAGAGATTTAAAAGAAGTGTGGATGTGGCACCTGAGGACATGGTTTACTGGTGAGCTTGGCAGTGCTGGGGGAATGGTTGGACTCCATCAGAGAACTTAGAGAGCTTTTCCAAGCTAAACAATTCTTATAAAGCTCCTTGACTCAGTGTCCCAGCCAGGGTGAACACTGGTTGTGGCACTGGGTCAGCAGGTCAGGCCTGGTGCTCGCACCAGTACAGACATCAAGCTGGCCATGCACAGCTCTGTGTTTCTCCCAAAAATATCACTGCTGCAGCACCTGGGGTTTCCTAATGCTGGGCTTTTTATCCCTACTGCCTGGAGGTTCACATGGCATGGCAAAGGATGGATCCCATGGGGCATCCAGCCTGTCATGATCCAGGCTGGACACCAGCAGGGAAAGGTGCAGTGGGTTGTCTGCACAAGCCAACCAGCCAGCCTACCCCAGCCACAGGATGAGATGGAAAAACAGCTAGGGAGTGACTCCAAACAGCACTGGCTGGTTTATCTTAGCCAAAAACAGCACTGGAGGTTGTTGGGAGAAAGGGAGAATTCACATGTTCAGTGACACATTAGAAAAGGATCTTGATCAGATTCACAGAGTAAGAAAAATTCTGCATCCCTGATTTGCAATATTTACAGCTAAAAAATAAAACTGTCAGCCCAGGTAAAAGCAGATATTCAATAGAGAGCTGGTTGGGATTAGGCAACAAGCAGATATGAATAGAAAAGCAGCAGTATGTGACTTCTGTGTAGTTCTGAATGATGTTGCTCAAGACTGAGAGCTGCATAGTAACAAGAAGTGGAAAAGCGATGACAAGAAAAATAAAAGAGATACACAACAATGGAGATGAGATTGGATTCTGGTTTGAGGCAGGACTTGGTTCCAATCAAATCTGCCTGGGAAGAGGGCTGGCTTAAACTAGCATTATTTGCTTTCCTTTGAAGAACAACAATATCCAAAACATAACAGATGAATATTCCTGGGGTAGAGGTTGGTAATTCAACTGCAAACCGCAGGAGAGGAAGAATTGCAGGAACCACAAGAGGAAGACAAATTGTAGTCTCATCAAACAACAGAAAAGTCAAGTGCCTGTGTATAAATATACAGTGTTTGTGTTGAATTATTCCAGGAAAATGCGAGTCTGAAGTGAATCCCAGGTGTTTGACTTCATGACAATTAGCAAGCCCTGATTAGATTTCCCTCCCAGGCGGTGAATGTGAAATCCCTGGGCAGATGCCTCAGTTCCGGGTGTAGGTAGAGTTACTGTATTCAGGAACCTCTCCTCGGCATGTCCCATCTTTCTGAAAACAAGTCCCACACAGCGGCCCCCGGTGCCAGCACATGTCATCCTCTGAGCTGCACTCGCTGAGATTTAGATTTCAGCCAAGACTGAAGAACAACAAAGGCTCCTTTGTGATCTTACCCAGAGATACACCCTGGGAACAGCGTTCAGCAGCTGTTTGAGAGCTGTCGGGTCTTTATCAGAACCATCTTAATTGATGTTTGAAGGGATTTAAAGTGCAAACACAGGTGGTTTTAATCCCCTTTTTCACTTAACCTTGGCAATGTAGCTCTTCTTTTGGGTAGATTCAGCAGCCCAGTCACAGAATGCTAGAATGGTTTGGGTTAGTAAGGAATTTAATTACCATTTCATTCCATCCCCCCTGCCTTCCACTATCCCAGGTCGCTCCAAGCTCTGTCCAACTGGCCTGCAACACCTCCAGGGATGGGGCAGCCACAGCTTCTCTGAGCAGCCTGTACCAGGGCCTTACCACCCTCACAGAGAATTTCTTCCCAATATCCATCTAAACTTTCCCTCTCTCTGTCAGGCTGAACCCATACCCCCTTGTTCTGTCACTCCGGGCCCTTGTCCAAAGTCCCTCTCCATCTCTCCTCAAGCACCTTTAGGCACTGGAAGGAGCTCAAAGGTCTCCCTGGAGCTTTCTCTTCTCCAAGCCAAACAGTCCCAGCTCTCTCAGCCTGTCTCCAGAGCAGAGATGCCTCAGCCCTTTGAGTATCTTCATGGCTCCTCTGGACTGGCTCCAGCAGCTCCACATCCTTCACCATTTCCAGAAAGCAGCCAGAGATCAATAATTGAGAGACAAGAGCTACATGGTTCATTAATTGTTATCAACACAATGAAATGACACAGGAACCCTCAAGCCCTGTGGTTTACTGAGATCAGCTCTGCATCCCTTCCACGCTCCTGGGAGAAGGGGAGGGCATCGCCCGGAGGGATCAGCACTGCCAGGGCAAGGGGTGGGCAGAGAGACCCTGGCCCTCGTACCCAGCCCCGTCTGGGGTGGCAGGGTGGCAGATGGAGCCATTAGGATGGATCTGGGGGACAAACGCTGGAACTGTCTGTTCCCGAGAGCGACCACCCGGTGGCATTTTGCATTTGTAATGAAACAAGTACAAGTCCCACCTCTGCCTGCGTTCCAGGGAACAGTGAAATACGATCTGGGCTAATGAGGCTGGAGTTAACTGCATTTTAATTAATGAATGTCTCTTTTCTAACAGACCAGAAAGAAGCTCAATTACACAGACATGGGGAGCAAAGCCACCGTGAGGGTCAGCAACCACCCAGACCCTGCAAGTCCTACCTACCACAGTTTGTTAAATGCTTTCCTGGGTTGGAGCTCTGCCCTGTCATTCCTCATGTGACAGAGACCAGAAAACAATGAGAAAAACTAGAGTCTAAATGCACTGGGCACAGCTTTGCAATGGGCTCTGCAGAGAGTCCACTGGCTGTAAGGGCTTCCCATTCACCTAATGCAAGTCCTTATTCCTTCCTTCTCTATAATTGCCCTGAATTAATTAAGATTTTTTTAGAGACCGAGGTATTTTGTTTCTCTTCAGAAAAGGGTTTCCCCTTTGTAATCCCATTCCAAATCCCCTTTCTTTTCACCTTAGCACCTTCCCACCATTTTGCAAACCCTTCTTTTTCAAGCTCTCTGTATTTATTAAACCTTTGTGCTCTCGTGCTCTACAATATCTGTCTCCTTATCTGCTTAGCTGGCTGATTTCTTGGGGTTCCTTTGTGAGCTTGGCAGTGAGATAGCAGCAGCACAGTTAACAAACAAAAAAAAAAAACAAAGAAAAGGGGGGAAAAGATCACCCCCCAAAAAAAAAAAGGAAAGGACCTTAATTAAGGGACGGCAGCAATACATGACGGCTTTCAAATATCCCCAAACCTTTTTCTGATTCTCTTGAGTATTTAGCATTAGCCTCTTTTTGGTATTCAAGGGGACATGAAGTGGACTAGCAGGAATTAATCAAACTAAGAAGGTACCAGAAATCAAATAATTCCCATGAGACTGAAAAGGAAGAAAGTATTTTACATTGTAATTACAGTGGAAGGTACCTGGGAAATATCAACCTGCTTAACTTCAGGTATCTGAGCAGCTCCTGAGAAAGTGGCAGGACTGACCACATCTTTTCAATAAAGGACAGGCTTTAGTGTCAAAAAATCAGGGCCAAAAAGCAGAAAAAACTTTAATGTTTCACTCAGAAAGAAGCCCCACTGAAAGGGATCCCAGCACATCATCTCACAACGGGAGGAAATAACACAGCAAGAAAGGGCTGATGCAGAAAATTCATCTCATCACATCCCCGGGGGCTCACCACCCTTTTCCACACCATTCCTGGATGGAAAGCTGCTGCAGGGACGTGAGGTCCGTGCTGGGGAGCAGCAAATCCGAGTGATGAGCTGGCAGGGTGCCATCAGCTGCTCCTGCTCCTCCTCTGAGTCATTGCCCGTTACCTTGGCGAGTACCTGAGAGCAGCTCCAGCACCGAGAGAACGTCTTGTTTCCTGTTACTCCAGCAGCACAACTCTGATTACAGATTCTCCCCCTGCTGCTAATTAATTAAATAAAATCAGGAGCACGTTAGCAGTTGCAGAAGAGACTCACCAGTTGGCACACACTGCCTCCAGCCCCCTCCACAGCATCCCTGTGGAACAAAGCTCTTTTCCCTCAGCATTTCAGGGCTGGTGTTCCCCCTCCCAATTTTTGCCCTGTTTCTGGCAGAAGGCACCAAAAAGAAGTTATTTGCATTAGGAGGGAATGTGTTTTGGGCTGGTTTTGAACAAGAAGCTGGGTGGGACCTCATCCCTCTCCCTGATGCCTTGGGCTGCCACACTCCGGGTGGGAGTTTCTGCAGCAGCACCTGATCTTCTGCCAAAAAGCATGAAACCCTCTGATTTCATATCACTTGGCCACAGCACTAATTATTTCTCACAGGGCCTTTGATGCTGCTGAATAACTCATTAAATTCCCTCTAACCTGTCACAGCTTCGGCTGAGGGCGCAGGGCCCGTGCAGGCCCGGGTGCCTCATGCAAAGCCACCTCAGTGCCACCACACAGGCAGCGTGTGGCAGGATGGGCTCACCCAGGACGCCATCCACAGGCATGCAAAGAGAATGGAAAGCTCTGCCAAACATGCCGTAAAATCAGGCAGAGAAATTGTCCCTGACCAGCTATCTCTCCAGGCCCTGCTTCCAGGGCTGGCACCAGCAAATGGGCTCTTGTGTGAATAGATCTGTCAAAGCCCATGGGAGCAATTCCCAGCCCTGCCCACTCAGAGTGGCATCATTTTGGTACCTGACTACCCCAAAGGTGAAAGCATATTCTCTCTGATTTGCTAAACTGACAAATTTACTCCTCTCAGGAGACAATCTCATTTCCGTCTTCTACCTCTTTAGCTTTGTACACTCAGTCCATAGCATGTAAAGATTTTTCCTTAATTTCTTCTCCAGGAAAGAAGTAATTGATTTTTTATTTGTGGCACTTTATGTACTAAGGTCACAATGAAAAACCTCTGCTAAGCCTTCTTTAGTGTCTCTCAACTCCTAATTCCAATTGTAAAATGCTATTTAGGAAGATCAGACTGATCAAAATCAGGACATTTTTGTGGATTTTTGTAAAAATGCTTTTTGAAGCTTTAAGATGGAGGGATTTTCACTGAAGTCATTATTCCTCTTACAAATTTTTCAGCATCCTGTTGTTTTGACTTTCCACTCCTATCTCCTGGCAGCTTTTACCAGAGCCAATCATTTTGCTGACAGCTGCCATGCCCATGTACCATTTGCTGAGCATCACCTGCATGAGGCCTCAGGTGCTCACTAAGGAAAACTCACTTCTTCATATTCTTTGCAGAACCAGGGAAGATCTTCCTTGCTCACTTGGGCAGTGGAAGAGTATTCTATTCAAATCTACTCTGTTTGGCATCACTGATGTATTTTTGACTCAGAAATGTGTTTATTTTCTGCTCTTAAATAAGGAGTGAGCAGCTCTGTGAACAACACCACGGCAGAGGAAACACAAACAGGCTGTTACTCAAACACCATCTCTGAAGGGATTGTGCTCTGCTTTTCAGATGAGATTAAGAGCTCAATTACAGTTGAGAAAGAGGCTTTCATTAAATCACACATAGAACATAATAAGGACAAATTACAAAGCTCTTCAGAAGCAAATCTGTGTCAGACTGCTGGGTAAGAAGGCCCTTTGGGGGGGGCCTTTAGTGGTTTCTCCTGTCCTTCTGAAAAAATGAGTCCTACACACCTCATCTAACCACATTTTTGAGGAAAGCTCACAACCAGAATCCTATGGGGCATCCAATCCTTTGAATGCCTCTCTCGCAGTGGCAGAGATGAGCAGCATAAGCAACCATCCCCTCATGTTTGTAATGAGTGGGGTGAAGCCTTGGGTCAGTGCTGATGTGCACAGTTTAGAAGTGCAATGTTTTTTTCTGCTAACACAGGAAAAGCCCAGAAGCTCAGTGTTGTCTCAGTCCCATATTGATAACAGGAGATAACCTGTGGAGTTTACAGGACTTTAAGGCCCAGCAGCTAAGGGATGAATCAACTACCTAAAACCAGACCCCGGACATAACTGTTTAATTCCAGCATTCCTGCCATGCCAGGCACCACCATGCCTCCACCAAGAAAGCTGCAGATAAGGAGGTGAGGAAAGAATAGATTCAAGCCCCTCATGCAGAGGAGAGAGCTCAGAGACCCTCAAGCCAGAGAGATCCCTCCCTGAGCAGCCAGGCTGCCCAAACTTTCAAAATCAAAGCTCCAGTGTGCAAACCACAGGCAGAAATATCCACTGGCCTCTGGATTTGCAGGTGACTGTACAAGTGTGAACCTGGAGCTGAGGGACTGGATGCTTTTCCCTCCCCAGAAATCCAAGGCTCTGCATGGCAGAGCTCAAAGTGGACAGCAAAGGGTTACAGGGCTGCCCAGAATCCTGCACCTGGGAAAGGGGAAGTCCAGGTTCAGTCACAGAGTTGTCACCACTTGATTTTGTTTCCTTGTTATTCTGCTCTCCTGGAATATATTATGGTTAATTAAAGGCAGTTAGCTAATTGGATTGTAAGCAGGTGCTGGTTAAAAAAAACCAAACCACTGCTCCCCTTTGAAATGCCAGACAGGAGGTTCATTGAAATTCTCTTTGGAAAGACATCCCAAAACCTCATAATCTGTTGATGAAAACAGTCAAGGAAAAGTCAAGCAAAAAAGAACAAACAGTGTTTTTCAGGAGGTTTCAAAACTCAGGCAAGTGCAACCCCCATCAAGCATTAGGATTGAGGATTGTCATTCCCACAACCTTTCAAGAACTCAAAAACTTTCATTGAAAAGTGGTGCCAGAATGCACAAAGTTGAACAATGATCCCATGAAGGCCCAACATTTCCATCAGGGCCAGGATGAGATGAGTAGCAGAGGATGACTGGGGCTCTTCAAAAGCCAGACCTCAGAGGTGAGACAGGATTTCATCCTGATATCCCTCTAGTTATCCAGAAAAGGATCTGGATATGTGAGGGAACTCAGAAAGCCAGAGGGCTCAAAACAGCAGCATGTACAGAGAATGAAGAAGAGGAAATACAGCTGGATACTTTCTAATGCTCTTCTTTGGACTGACCTGATGTCTGGTCCAGTGAGTCACAGAAAACTTGCTCAAAACCTGTGGCAGAACTGAATATGTTCACTGATATGCAACAGAAAACATTAAGAGCATAGAGGAGTATCATAGTCACAAGGACCTGGAGAAGAAAGAACCCCAAAAGGCCAGACATGATGTAATATTGTGCATAATGAGGGTAAAATACATGTTGCTATTCGTCATAGCAACAATAGTTTGGGTCGGAAGGGACCTTTAAAGGTCATCTGGAGTGACAGACTATTGAAAGCAAGGGAAAAACAATATCTTGAAAGCCAGGGAAAACTGTATTGAAAGCAACGTAAGATTAGAGCCAAAACAGCAACATCTTATCTTTGAACTAAAGATTTATCAATAACTAATGCTGTCTGCCACTGAGGGGCACACTAAACCAGAATCCCTCCACTCCAGGTTTGCCATGCTGTGCTATCAAACCTCTCCACACTGCCCAGCTCCTGCAGAAACTGGACTTTGTGATGTGACCCCAGCATGGCAGCAGCCCAGGTGAAGCACCACCTCAGAGCCAGAGAAATGCATCACCACTTCTACAAAACAAGGCAGTTTTTGCCTGAACATCAAGCAACACTAAACTCCTCTGGGAAGCACTGGGTGCAGGATAATCAGGGACAGAAAAGGGATGTGTCTGTGGAGCAGAGGGCTGGTTTAAATTCTCATTAGGTTGTTAACAGCTGGTTTCATTAGTCTGCCTACAGACAATTGTAATTACTTAGTGGCTACTGCAGGGTGAAAAGCCATTTCAGTTTATTAACGTTCTCAGAGCTGCAAACCTGTCAGTGAAATTATTTTTAAAGTGGCTTGTAAAATTTGTCTCTTCTTGAAGAACATGTCAGACTGATAGACTGGGGTGTGAAATTTATGCCCTAATAAAAGGGAGTTTGAATGCAGTTTAATAGCACTTGAAATGTTCTGCTCTGAGAAACTGTCCCCAAAGTCCAGGTGGACCTTTCTCCATTGGAACTCTCAGAAATTTGTGGAAGCTATAACCTTGGCATTAATTTTACAGGAGCACTTACAGACCAAGGGTCAAGACTAAAGCCATAAAATGCCACTCAAGCCCTGAGCTTTCTCAAACCAGAGGTAAACTTGTATCTGAAGGTCTGTCTGGAGCCCAGGACTACTAAATTTGCTCTAGTAAAATTCTGTTATAAAGCTTAGCCTGCAATGAAGGTAGATTTTTATCTTAGCTTAGTTAAATATTCCCCCTAAACCAGCATAAATTATAATTTCCCACTATAATTCATGGTTTGTCCACTCCTAATTACTCTTTCTTCTCGTCCTAAGCACCATCCTTACTCATACAATAGGTTGATGGCTCCCATTAAATTTATTATTTTACAGACATATGTTGGATTAAAGTTTACCTGAATGAGAGCTTTATCCAGCTCCTGCCAGAGCTAATGGAGAAGATATTTCAGTTTATTCAAAGCAGCTGTTATCTCAGAAAGAGGATCATGCTTACATTAGAATAAAAGTTCTGCCAGAAACAGTATTCCTTTGTTTCCCCCAACCATTCACTAAAAGCCCTCAGTCACTTAAGAGCTTTTTAAATAATTTCTAGTATTCACTACATGACCAATTATTAAAAGAGCTCTGACCCTGCAGTGCAGTTAATGACCATCTCTGACATATTTCTTACATGTATTTTTTTCCTACATTTTCTTCAACAACAGCTAACCAGGTGCCTTCCCCTTTTTATCTCCTGTTTCATCCATTAACTCTCATCCTCCATGGCACAGCACACGATGTTTCCACAAAATCAGCCTGCACCAGCCACTATTTCACAACTCACCCATAAAATCCCAATCTTTTACACTTCCACCTCTTCATTTTCCCATCCATGGAGGGGGGGTCCAGGTCAGCCAGATGCAAATGAGATGTTTGAAGCCGAGGTGTGATGAGGCAGTGATTGCTTGATGAGCACAGGAGGAGGCAAGGTCTTGACTGTGCCTCGGATTTTAAATCATCCTCACTTGTGCAGGAAAATGAAGGACAGAGCAGTGATGCTCCTCTGACCGGCTTCCCCATGGCATTGTTCCTGTCACAAACACGGGCAGGTCACACATATTCTCTTACTCTGACTCCTGCTGGGATGACAACATTGAAAAATAGGAAAAAAAAATACTTATCAGGGATTTTCATTGTCTGAGCTCAGGGTTCCCCACGCTCTTGCAAAGGGAGAATGTTCATCAAAGGATACGAGAAGGAGCATCAAATTGTCCAAAATCACAGTAAAAATATTTTTTCCTATGGAAACCTTCACCAAAGCTGGTCACACTTCAGGCCCTCTGTACACCTATTTCCTGATGTGCATCTCACAGTGGGGTGTTCCTGCTGCTCCAGGGACCCAACACAAAGCTTCTAGCCCCACACAAACACAGCCCAAGGAGCAGCACCCTCCAACCCTGGGTACTTGCAACAGCCACCTCTGTGCTGATCTGAGCGTTTCTCCCCCAAAACAAGGTGCTCAATTTATCCTTGAAAAGACTGACAACAGCATTCTTGTCTTCTCCAAAAGAGCCATCATTTCTCAACTGCAATCTCCACACCGAGACTTTATTCCCTTAAAGTGTCCAAGTGCAAAGACAGCATCAAGGGAGGCACTGAAGCGAGTCAAGTTTAACCAAAAGAACTCTCAGCTTCCTGTGAAAGCTCAGACAAGCAGTAGAGAAAGAATTAATGCTCCCATAACTGGCATCTAACAGCCACAGGGCAAGGGAGAAGTTGGTTTTAGAGAATGAAGAAAAAGCATTAAGTAATAAAAGGTGAGAAAAATCCATCACTCCAACCGGTAAATGAAGGTAAACCACTTGAAAAAACAGAGGTAGGTGGAGGGGAAAAAAACCCACAATTAATAGTGTCCATGACACCCAGAGCCAAAACAAGCCCTGGGGATCAGGAAAGAGGTAAGCACAAACAACAGCAGAAACAAAGTGGGAGCTCTGAAGGGAGCAAAAGAAAGGGGCAGCCTGAAGAAAGGGAAAAAAATACCTCCCCACCTTTCATTCCCTGCCTACAAAGTGTTTTGTATTTTTTAATCAAGAGTCTCTTGTATCATGTGGTAGAAATCCAGAAAAATAAAGGTCATGAGAAGCATGGTTTATTGGAAACATTCCTGCATAGCAAACAAGATATATCCTTGTGCAAATTATTCCATGCAGCACTCACATCTTTAATTGCTTCTTTTCCTCTTCCTGGGGAAGCAGAGTTGCTTTATTTACTCCAAGCAATATTTTCTCCTTCCTCCCTGGCAAAGAACAAGCTCCCATCTGGGCAAGTGCTCACTGGTTTACTTAATGCTCATCACATCCATGCTAAGAAGAATGGAGCAGGTTAATTTATCACTTATTACAATTATTAACTTGCCCAGCTGCTGAGTTCAAGAGCCCCAGAGTGCCTCAGGCTATACAGAATCACAGAAGGAAAAGCTCCATTGATTTAAGCTGCTGCCACACTGGCCCTCTTTGCCCGTCAAACACATTGAGCTGCTGTTGCACTGCCCTCTGAAAATCCCCCATAAAATACCAGTGAAAATCCCTCATCACCTGTGAGAAAGCACAGCTGGGTTCTGCTCAGGGCGTTTCAGGCTTCACGGGGTATTTGTGACCTCCTCTTGCAAAGGCAGCATCTCAAGAAAACCAAAAGTTTCTTTTCATGGACTCACAGGAGGTGTTGGGTTGGAAGGGACCTTAAAGCTCCTCTTGTTCCAACTCTCACCACACTCAGGACACCTTCCCCTAGACCAGGTTGCTCCAAGCCCCATCCAACCTGCCCTTGAACACTTCCAAGGGTGAGACAATCACAGCTTCTCTGGAACCTGTTTTGCTCCTCCCAGATCTAAAATCATGCCAAACTTAGCAGCCTCAGAGATAGATTTCTATTAAATATCTACATTTTTCTAGGAAAGAAATGTGGGAAACCTCGTTTGCATCTGACTTTGCAAAATCAACACAAGCACTTCAGACAGAGCTGCCGCCCACTTTTCTTATTTTTTCTCCATTTGGTGGAACATTTTCATTCTGTTGTTGTTTAGAGCAGTATTTTAATATATCTGGCTGGGGTTGCTTAAAATAGTACAGCGAGATACCAGGGTGTGAGGGGTGGAAAACTGAGCTCTTGCACATCCAGTGTTTCTGTTGTTAGAAGTCTTAAATCCCACCTCTCTGCTGGGATGAAATAGGTGCTACTAATCCAATTTCTAAAGTATCATGCATCAAGCTGACACTATTTTTAAACAAACCTCTGCTCCTTTCCATTTTCTCTGTTCCACAATTTATGACAGAAGACAGGAGAGAAAGATTGTTTTGGGAACAATGTTTTCAGGACTCTAAAAATAATATAAAACTGCTCTGCCACACTCTCAGCTGTTACAGCCCCAAAAAGNAAAAAAAAAAAAAGCCAATTTAAACAAACCTCTGCTCCTTTCCATTTTCTCTGTTCCACAATTTATGACAGAAGACAGGAGAGAAAGATTGTTTTGGGAACAATGTTTTCAGGACTCTAAAAATAATATAAAACTGCTCTGCCACACTCTCAGCTGTTACAGCCCCAAAAAGCACTTGCTGTCTTTGCTCACAGAGTCACAATTGTGGTGGGATTTCTACCACACCACAGGACAGTTATTTTTTGTTTTTCTCCTGGAAATAACTACAGCACTTCTGGGTAGCAAGGCAAACGTGTGCCTCTTTTAATGGCCCTTGAAACTGGACATGTGAAATGAGGTACACAAAGCCAAAGGCCAGGTGAACCTGTGATGTCTGAATGGCTCTTCACATTCTTCCCAGGAATATGAATAGGAACCAATGTTTTGCCAGGGAAACTGCATCTGCTGGGAATGTGGTGTAGAAAATGTGCTTTCTGCTCCTCTCAGAGCCAAAATTCCTACACATTTCTAGAAAAGTCCTTCTTAGATAAGGACCATGTTCAACTGAGTGACAGTGAAGCAAAATGGCAATCCAGGAATAAATTTTCCTGTACACAATGTCCTCCATTCACATGGATGGTTACTCACTGGCACACAAGAGTAAGGAAGGAACCCAAATGCATCATTGTACATAAAGTCAGACAAGGGTTGTTGAGGGATGAACAAATCTTGCAGGGATATGGAAACTTCTCCTGAAAACCCAGTTCAGGGAGAGCCTGAGCTATTTTGTGGTTCTAGGCATGAAGATGCTCAGGATCTTCCACAGATGCTCAGCAGGCAGTAGGATTGTGCCTGAATCTCACTCTGGAAATGCCAGTGGCTCAACTGAGAGCTGTGGGAATGATTTACGTTGCATTGAGAGGGGCCACAGTCCTGCAAGGGTCTTTCATCAGGAGCAAAGAGCAGCCTGGAGGGTGGGGAATGCTGGATCTGTACCATTGCGTGCTCATCCTTCACCTTAATGCAGAGCCGCCCCCAAAGCTGCCATGTGTCACTTTTTATATTTCTCCTGTTGGGTATATTTTGGAGCAGCTGTTATATGTGGCTTTTTATGGAGATCCTGTGGGAAGCAGCCATTCGCCTGCTGTGGTATCCTCACAACTAATACTAACTCCTCATTCCCTTTGGTTTTATATGGGGTTTTTTATCTGTTTGTTTGATTGGTTTGTGTGGGTTTGTTTGTTTGGGTTTTTGTCTGTTTTGGTTTGAGTTTTTTCTTTGCTTTTTTATAAATGACTGGTGAAGTTGGCATAGCTAAACTCAAGAAAATGTAAACCAGGCTCAACTTTCCACAAATTACTTTTGGCTGGGTTTAGCTGCATACCCCAGGCTCAGGATCATTAGTTTATTTGCAGGTTTGGCTCTGCATCATCAGCCTGCCCAGATTCTGCTCAATGTTTCACAAATGGAGAAGACAATGGATATTGTGCCAAGCTTCCTTTCAAACAGCAAAACCTGGGTCAGCATGACAGAAAGAAAAAAAAAAAAAAAGAAAATATGAAAATATTCACCAGTTAGAACAGAGCCAGTGTCCCACAATCTTCCCCTCCACTGTTATTAATTTTGTACATTTAGAGACAAAGCTGGGTCTGAAGCTTCCATCTCTCAGTTCCTGATGCCATTTGCTACCCTTCAGCCTTGACTCCCACTGATCTGACTGACTGCTGTCCGTGTGAGGCTGGGGATGCTCAGCCTGGAAAGAGAAGGCCCTGGGGAGGTCCCAGTGCAGCTGTGCAGGACTGGAAGGGTCCCACAGGAAAGATGGGGACAGAGTGTTGTTGTTGTTGTTTGCATGAGGTTTACCAGTTGTCCGGTTCTTTCCCCTCATGCATAAAGACTCCAACTCCAGGTATCAGAAGGCTTAAGATAGTTTATTTGCGATGGCTCCATGTTCAGGCTGAGGCTTTTGCCTGGTACAATCTTAGTACATTTGCTTTCTTCCATCAGTGCCTTAGTACAAGAATGTCCTGCTGCCTGCAAGAATGCTCTGAGTCTCACCAGAATGCTTCTGTCTCCAGAATGCCAAGGTGAGGAGCTGATAAGACCAGCTTTCCTCATTGGTTAGATAGAGAAAAACTATCTCTCTGTGGTTTTGGAACAGAGCAGAGAAACACCAGCCATGTCCCTGAGAATAGGATATGGCCCAGAGATATTTTCCCAAATCTCTCCTGTTTTCCTTGAGAATGAATCGTAGCAGGCTTGCTGCTAGGAGATTCATAAAACCCAAACTCATAATTACCACAACAGAGTGTTCAACAGGGCCTGTGGCAACAGGACAAGGGGGGATGGCTTTCAACTGCAGGAGGTTGATTTAAGTCAGATCTAAGGAAGCTGCTCTTTAACACTCAGGGTGGTGAGGCACTGGCCGAGATGCCCCATCCTTGGGAATACCCAAGGCCAGATGGGAACAGGGCTCTGAGCAGCATGGTCAGAAGACTGCTCAGGCTGGAACAAGATGATCTTTAAGGTCCCTTCCAAGCCCAACCATTCAGGGGTTCCATCATTCTGTGATCCCCTCCTGTCCACTTCAGACTGACCCTGGATTCCTGTGAATTGTGATGTCACAGTCTACGTTCCAGCTGGAACTTCCAGCATCCAGCAAAGAGCACAACACAACCATTGGCCCATGTGTCACTGCACCCTTCATCCTGCTCCAAGATCACCCCTGTCACCTGTTTGTCATCTGCTCCCTGATACCCCCATCAGTCCTGGAAGTTCCCTATTGCCTCGATTTTGGCATCCATCCCTGCAGGATGCTCACACTTGTCCAGAGGAAGGTATGGTGCCATTCCATGGAGGTGGACACCCACCAATTGCCCAGGTGGCTGGAGCTCTGTGGGGATGGTGTGGGACAGGGACCCCAATCTGAGGTTTTGCTACCTCTGCAGGCTGCCACAGACAGAGAGGAAGAGATGGAGGTGGATATACGGACTGATACAGAGGAGGACATGGAAGTGGAGTGTGAAGAGACAGGAGAGGAAGATATGGAGATGGATGTGGAAGAGGAGATGGAGGAAGAGATGGAGGTGGAAATGGAAGAGCACACTGAGGACATGGACATTGATGAAAAAGATGAGGAGGAGGCCATGGTTGTAGGATGAAGACCAATGTCAGCAGCAGGACAGGCATGTGCTCCCCACAGGCAGAGTGGGTCTGCTGCTGCCAGGCTGGGGCTGGGCTGGGTGGTCCCTGCTCAGGGACATGGTACCCCATGCACTGGACTCTGGTGGCCACCCCCAGCCTGTCCTGTGCTTGCTTTGGGCCACACAAGCCCCATCCCAGTGCCTGGGGCCCGGCCCCCAGCCCCAGCACTGGTGGCAGAATCCCACTGTGCCAGTGTGTGCCAGCCTGGGGGCACAGGGAACAGCCCTCTGTGCCTGACTGGAGTGACAGTGGTACTTGCTTTTCTTCCAGGACTGATGGACATCCCGGACAGAGATGCCACCCTTTTGTACATAGGTTTTAGAGGTTGTTGTTGTCCTCGGGATATAGGTTTTAGGGCTTCTTTTTGTCTTCTGTAAATACATTTCATATATTTTTGTTAGATATGTTCTTATGTAAATATGTTCTATAGATTGTTGTTGTTACAAATATTCTTACAATGTAAATATGTTCTGTATTTTTGTTGCTGTTTTTCTGTAAATAAACAATCCTTATTTTTCACACCCCAATTCTCTTTGCATTTGCTTCGGGCACAGGCAGCATTTGCAAAGTGGTTTCCACTTGCCCCAGGTTCCCAGGGCTGGAGGTCCCTGGGGGAGCTGGCAGAGCCACCCCAGGAGTGGGAGTACCTGTGCAGGGCTAACAAGGATGCACTGGGCTGTGGGCAATCCCTTTTCCTGGTCACCCTGAGGGGCTGGAGCCAGCCTGGAGGGAGCCTCAGCACAGGGGCCTCAGCCCTACATGAACCAAGATTTCCTTTGGAGACCCCCTCTGTCACCAGACTCTGGTACAAGCACAACACGAATTGATCCTCCTAGTTAAAGGTGTGACGTTAATTGGCACAAATTTGTCCCTTGGACTTTCTAGCACAGCAAATGTCAGTGCTTGTAATCCCTGTTCTGCACTCCCTGCTCAGGCAGCAGAACATCTGAACCCTCCAGAACATCTTTAATTAGCACCAACCTGCAGAGAGCTACAGAGGTAGAATCTACCTCCAACCACACAGAGAAATACTTGTAATTGATAGTATGGGGCAGAGCTGAAACTAAAGTATTTTAGTGCCAAGAGAGAGAATTTTTTTATTGCTGAATTCATTCTCCAAGAACAATAATGTGAAAGCTTTTGGTCTCCTCACCTGCCACAGATGTGTATTGCCAAGGTTTGCTTCTGGGTTATGAATTATTTTTATTAATCTGTTCAGAATTCTGATGCTGTTCCTGGCTAAGGTGCAGAGATGATATTTCAGAGCCAGATGAGCTCAGCACAGCCTGTGCAACACACAGAATTTCCAGACCCAGACATTCAGGCCATGCAAAATGATACTTTTTCATCTCTGTGCAAAGATCAGTATTAGGACATCACTGATGTACCACACACTTCTCAGAGCTGTCCCTTTTATCCAGCTCTCCCCAGTCACTTCACAGACTTCACTCCAAGCAGTTTCTGATAGAAATCCCAGTAGCACATGGGATTTAATCCTGGTTTTTCCTCATCTTCTCCTGAGCTGTCTCCAGACACGGTGTGTGGGCACTGTCTGACAGCAGCAGCATTAACGTGTCACCTCCCTGACACTGAGGTTCATCATCACAACTTTTCATCAAAAGCAGCAAGTAAATGATTCCCACTGGGTCCCACACAGCTCCATGGGGAGTTTGTGTGGCTGCAGTTCCAGCACCAGCCCTGGTGCACAGGAATTTCAGGAGAAGATTCAGAAGGAATCAGCCATTCACAGAGAAAAACATCAGTTTGCATGGCCCAGGTCCCCACAACACCACAGACTGTGGTAACCCAGACTCTGCATTTACACTTTGGCCTCTGTGCCTTACTTTTCCTCTCACTAAAGTCCTCCCAGTTTCCCTCATGCTCAGGTTCCCAAGATAGTTAAAAGCAGCATTAGGAGCAGGGATAGATGATGGGAACTGTCCCAAGGCTCGACAAAATTTCTCTTCTCAGGCCTGACAATTCCAGCCAAGGAGAGAGGAAAAGCCTGCATGAAAGAGGTGTGAAATCAAAGCAGTAATCAAACTTAGGTATAATGAGAGAAGCTGAAGAGGTTTTCAATGTTCAGAACAAGATTAGCAGCTCCAGGCACAGGAGGGATGCGACATTTTCCCTGCTGTAACAACTCTGTGATGCAAATTGCATCTCAAATCTTTCTTCCTAGCTCTGGGACCTGTTCAGCCACCAACGTGATGCTGAGTTTTTAAAGCAACGTGGAAGCTGGTCAGAGAGGTGGTTTGCTAATAAAAATCACAGAGGACAGCTTGGAAGCACCAGCCAGAGCAAAGAGAGGCAGAGCCTGGCCCTGGGGTGCAGCACAGCCGCACAACACATGCCTGAAACTCTAAGAAATTAAAGAATTTGCCACTTGTTTTTCTCCCACAGGAGATACAGAAGGTGCTTTATGGAATCCCTGCTTCCTTCACGCTGCGTCAGCATGCAGGAGAGAACAAGGATGAAGATTACAGCACCTTCTGCTGCTTCTTCCATCTCCTTACTTAAATCTCACCAAAATCTGTCACTATGGGGCCTTCCCAAAGCCTCATTCACTCAATCCTTGCAGGATTCCAGTTCTGAGGACCATGAAGGGAGATAAAGGCTCTTGCAGACACCAGAGACGCAATTTCTGCCTGAGGTGCATTTCGCTGCCCAGGTTAGTGCCTCTAAAACCATCAAAATCAGCCCCTTTGACAGCACCAAGCCAACAGCAGAACATCAGGGCCTGCACATGGTTGGAAATGCCATTTTTAAGTATTTCTCTCCCGGTCTCTCATTTCATGGTGCCATTGCAGGGGTTAATCCCATCACTCAGCAGCAAGGCTTGGCAATCAGCTTCAGATGGATTTTTAGTGCTGAGCAAATAAGAGGCAATTTTACTTTGTCTCCAATGAGTGAAATTTCACCTAAATCAGATGAACTCTGTGTTCTGAGGGTGGCCAAGCACTAACCACTGCCAGGTCCCCAAGTCTGGATGTCAAACTGCCCTAATATAGGAAAGTTAAATTTTGGTTTTGTGTACAAGATTATTCTCTCTCAAAAGAATTGGGATCCATATAATTGCATTTCCAAGCACTAAACTCAGACCAGCCACAGAGAGCACAAGAGACAAGAAAAATAGAGATTTCTAAGGAGATGGAAATTGAATGCTGAGTTGTTCCCATTACAGAAAGTTTCATAAATTATCACCTGCCAGCTCCTTGCCTTCACTCGTGTGGCCACCACCGAATAGACTCACAGATAAGAAAATGTTTGTCCTACTGAAAACTGGGGCTAGAAGTAGAAAAAGACTCAGATATCTGAATTGAAAGACAACATAATGAAAAGAGCTGCCTTACAATAGCAAGATATGATGGACAGCAGGAATGGCTGAAGCCAGCAGAGATAAGTCCATGAACTATTCATGCTACAAAGATTTCTGACAAAACCCTCAATAACCCAAAAGCAACATTTTGTCTGGCAGAGCTGATAGGAGCCCTGTGCATTTAATTCAGTCATTGGCAGCAAATGGAGATCAGCTTGAAGCTCCTTTGGTCCACTACTACTACTTTTTCTTTTTCACCCAGAAAATGTAATTACATCTACTCTTTGGGAAGAAATTACTGCTTTGAGTGGTTCAAGGCAAAGAGTTTCTTCCCATACCCACCCGTAATCAGCCACCAAGAGAAATATTTTCTCAAAAGATCTCTTCAAAATTTTGGAGTGACTTTCAACATAAATAACTTGGTTATTTTGCTCAAAATGATAAGGGAATTGAATTTGGCTCCCTCAGCTTAAAAAGAAGTGTTTCTTCCCAGTTCTTCAAAAAGAGGAACAAAACACTTTGTTGCAGCAAACTGAAGGGAGGAAGAAGTTTCTTTCCCCCTGAGCTGCACAACAGGAGACAATTTTGTTGCCAAGAGGCAACAAAACCCAGCCAATTTCCAGTTCTTTCAGTTTAAGGGAAAAGCTCTGATGATCATAGCTGTGGGAGACACAGAGTGGGAGGAGCAGGGGATCTGCTGGGGGTTTTTGGGGTGGGGGACAGATTAAAGAAATGTTCAAGCAAAACCCATGAGAGCTCAAGACTCCATCTCTCAGAGGAGAAACTCAATTTGACTCAAATGCCATTCAAATCCAAAAACCGTTGAGGCATTTCCCGAAGCTCTGCTGAGCCATCAGGTACATCCCAAACCACTCTGTGGGACCAGGGCAGCAGGTCCCTGGCATGGGACTGGGATGCTCCCCTGGGAATCCGCCTGCATCGCCCATGGGACTCACAAGATCTGCTTCTAAAGACCCCAACATCCAAAAAAACTCCACATTAAAAGTTTGGGGTTAATTTGGGGTTTCACTCCTCCATCTGTCTGTTGTCACTAGGCAGCTGCTCCACTTCAACACCCTTCTGATGGGTACAAATTTTCCCCTAATATCCAGCCTAAACAGGAAGTTGTTTCCATCCATCCTTCTGCAAGTACTGGGAGCTTGTACATGATTTGCTTTTCCTCTTCTGGTGTGCATTTGTGCACATAAAGTGCCAAAGCCAAGAGCATTTCCTTCTTTAAATTATGTAATTTTATCCTTATTATTTCCTTCCCATACAGCTGCATGGATTGGTGATGGCTCAGCACTCAGAATGTTGGAGCACAAAGTCCAGTTTTCACACCAACTTCTCCAAGTTTTGGACCAAGCCTGCAAAGAAGGAAATACAGCAAAGAAATTCCGAACAGAGGCCCTAATAAAGGTGATAAAATGCCACATGCCTGTGTTTGCTGCAGGGAAGAATAGTGCTGCTTATTAAATCATTACAAACAATTAAAGCAGCAGAGGGGAGGAAGACAGCACTATCATTTCCAGCTCCCCAGTCCTCTGCCCCTGGCACGAATTTCATAAAGCACAAATCTCCCAGCAGAAATCCCTCAGCAACTGATTTCCTACTCGTGGAATACAGCAGGCAGACACCCTGGCTTTCCTGGCCAGAAAAGGAGAATTTGCCTCGATGTTTGTCCCAGCCATGCAGCTGTGATGTCAAACCCCCCTCCCTGCCCTGCCAAGAGATTCCTGCAGTGACATGTTTCTGTGGGGTGACAACCCTCTGGAGAGGCACAGAGAGCTTTGTGTCAGTGTGAGGGACCCCCACAAGAGCAGATCCTTAATTCAGGCTCCATCTTTGTTCACAAGCAGTTTCTAGCAGAAAATTCACAGTGATTGCATTTCCCCAGAACAGGTAATTTCAAGCACATTTTTCTCTTGAGCTGTTCTGCCTTCCACAAAAGCAACGTGCCCGGGATTGCTTTGGAGACGAACAAATAGCTCCATCACAAACAGGAGCACCAGGAAACACAGCAACACCTAACAGCCAAGACCATCCAAACCCACTCATCAGCCACACCTCCTGGACCCACTTCAATGCTCAGGAGAGTCAGAAAAGGCAACTTTTCTGTTTTCTCAGAAAGGGCTGTGCAATCCAAAGGTAAATGACACGGCAATCAGCCCCACACCAGCGCCTCTGGCAGGGGAAGGAGCAGGAGAGATCCAGCCCTTACTGACACTGGTGCAGCTCAAGTGATGCTCAGTCATCATTTGGGTTGTTTTGTTGCTTTTTTGTTAACAACACATCTCCCACACCACGATTGTTCTCCCTCCCCGCAGCCACATGGAAAAAAATCACTGGTCTCTCATCTCTTTCTTGCCTCTCTCTGCCTGAAATAATTTTTCCTTTATACAACCAGCAAAACAGGGTTTGTTTGCATGCTGGAAATCAGTCCATAAATGCTTTGACTGATTTCAATATGGACAACATCACTAAAAACCACACATTACTCAGGTGCCCCAGGGCAGCAAGAAGGGAAATCTGACAACAGAGGTGGGAACACCAGCCATGGGCAACAGCAGCATATTCTGCCTCTCTCATGGATGCTTTTCTTCCCAGTCCAGAAAATTCCCTGCCCTTTTTAGGGCTGTAGAAGGCTGCAGTCTGCCCCACAAAATGAGGAGCAAACCAAGCAGGAGAGCTGCAGAGCACCTCTGTTCCTATGATATTATTCTGCTGAACCCATAAACCCACAGAAGAATGGGCACTGCCAACTCATGACTGCAGAGGAGGGAGTTCATCACATCCTCCCTGTAAATTAGGATTTATCAGAGATGGAGAATTGATTGCCAAGTAACCTGCAGAGACACAAAACTACTCTGCAGTTTTCTAGGACCCACTGGGCAGTACAAAAAGGTTATTGATGCAGTTGGGGAGTGTTTCTGTACAGGATGTGCACCTCCTGACATCCCAGGTGGGGAAAAAATTTTACTTAACAATTGCAAGAAGAAAACAATACTTATTAAAAAAAAAAAAAAAGGAAAAAATAAACAGAAAATCAACTTTGTGGCAAGGAGCCTCAGTAAGGGTTTGCAGAATTTGGTGAAAACAGGTCATTTACAAGGAAACAATTTTCCTCTACCTTCAAGTAGAGTTGTGAAGCAGGTGGAGATGGACATGTCTCAGAGCCTGAGTGTGCTCCTTACTGATAAAATGACACTGATATTACCAAGTATTAGAAGTGAAAAGCTTCAGTGATAACGCAGCCCTCCAAGACAAAACATCTTCTCCCATGCAGTCAGCACTTGTCTGAAATCATTCCCCTTGGCAGGAGGCCCTGCATGGCCTGGCAAGTTCTGCACTTCAGAAATTTCTCCCTGTGGAAAACACAGAGGTGTATCCTTATTTCTTTGCTTTTTCTCCTTCTCCTCCACAAGCATCCAAAACTTCTTTTGGGGGTGGTTATCTATAATTTGCATCAATAAGATTTCTGATGGGGACTTTATTTACTCAGCATGCTGTGAAAGTCTCAGTCAAAGACCTCACAGCTTCAATCCCCAAGGAATTAAATTTGGGGGCTTTGCTTTGGGGCTCAAATTAGATTTTAAAGAGAGAAGAGCCAGGTGTCCCTGACTGTCACTGCTCTTTTGGCTGTTTCTGGGTCCCACACTGAATCCAGTCCCTCCCCCACTTGTTCAAACATCCCCACTGTGGCCATGCCCAAGGGGTACAGATGAGCAGAGAGCACAGCCATAAACCTCATCTTGCAGTAATTCTTTCCCCTTTTATCTTTTGCATTTTAAATTATTTTAATGAGTTTTATAGCACACCATTTCCTACTCAATTCACCTTAGTTATCCAACTTACATTTTTCTCCATCACACTGACATAACCAACAGGGCTCATGCTCTTAGGACTGAATTTTCATGAGCACATACATGGCCACAAGAATTACAATGTCCTATTTAAGTAGGTCAGGCTGGTATTAATTGTAAAACAGAGCTGTAATAAACTATTGCAGTACAAAGCCAGAATTAAGTTTCACCAAGCTCAAACCAGGCTTTCTGCTTTTCCCTTTTTTCCTTACAATAATTGAGGGTGTTGTAAACCTTGTACTCCACAATGTTTGTTGGCCAAAAGAGTGTGGAGAAAGGTGCTAGCTCTGTATAATTACAGCGGAAAATGTTGTGCCAGAAGACAGATTTCATCTGTTTTGTTGGTTTGGGTTTTTTTTTTTTTTTTACAATGAACGTTGTACAAAATATTAGACCATTTCTCTAAAACATGATATTAAGGTGAAGATGAGTCATTTCACTGTCATAACACAAGAGGGAGGGGAAACCAGACTGAACATAGCAGCAAATTCATTCAGCAGCAATTTGCACTCCATAACCCTCTGGTGATGAGGCTTTTAGGCCAGAGGAGCTCTGCTACTTAAGCAGACAAGGCAACACATTAAGCTGTTGCTTAGAGATATTGGAATATATTGCACAGAGCCTGCTTCCTGGTGTGCAGCCCTGAAGGACTCCCAGCTATTTTTCCGAGGATGCATTATAGCCCTGTTGCAGTGCTGTTGTTTGTAAAGACTCAAAGCTTTCCCAAGCAGGTCAAGCAATGACAGAAAGGGTGACTTTTCACAAGTGACAGTTCGGATGGCATTAAAAAAAGTCAAAGTGACAACTCATCTCACTTGGACTGTGGCAGGTACCGAGGGCTCTTAGCAGCTGTGTTACAACCAGCTTAATAGCAACTAAATAATGTATATTCCTTCCAGGAATGCTGATGGATCACAGCACTGCAGGACACCCTCATCTGCCAGCAGCACAGGAAGGACAGGGATCCAGGGAAGAGCTGATTCCTACCTGCCGACTCACACTAACTTTGGGCAAAAAACATCCTTTTTTTTTTTTTGTTTTGCTCTCATCCTTTCAAACTAGGATTCCTCCTTATGTCTTAATCTTCAGCTGTGCTGAAGAACCTCCTTGCACACACTCTGTGCACATCTGATAAAGGCAACCAGCAGGAAGCAGAACCCTGTTAACATCTCCGTGGCCGAGAGAACTCCAAAAGGAAGCAATTAGCTGTACCCCAGAGTACTGCAGCACCAGGTCCCATCACATCCAGCGCTTTTTCCTCACAGGTCCCACAGGCAAATTACACAAAAGCTGTCACTCACATGGGCTGATGAAAGAAATCCGAGATAGGGAAGCACAAAAGCTCCAAGTCCAGAGGACTAATCGATCCATAGATTGATGCAGCAGATTAGCTTTCCTGCTTCCAGAGTTAAGGAGGATGAGGCAGCAGCATCCCTGGCACAGTCAGAGCCATGGGACAGGTTTTGCCCACTCCTCATGGCAGCACTGACACAAGGGAAGCCCCAGGCCACTGCCCTGAGCCCCTCACACCCCACAGAAGTGATGAGCAGCACTGAAAAAGGGGACAGTCGACTTCCAGAAATCTCCCTCTTCCAAAGGGCTCTGCTTTCAACAGACTGAGCTGGCTCAGGGCAGCAAACCAACCAGAGTACACGCTCACTTCCACCCCTGGAGAAAAGCAGGAAAAAATGCTGGAGAATAAAAGCATCCCAGAATGGAAGCAGATTTTAATTTCTCTCTGGAACAAGGCTGCTTGAAGCCAGACCAGCAGGGAGTGGGAGAGGAAATGAGGGTGTTTAAAGCAGCATTCTGTCTGCGCTCCAAATTCTCACAGATATGTATTAATTGCAGCAAGACTGGCACCGTGTGCTTGCTCCCACTGTCACCAGTGCTCTACCAGAGCTCTCTCAGTTAACACATCTGACAGCACAGCTCCTGCTGGGAGCCAGGCAGCCTCTTGCAATGCCACTCGCCCTCCATGGCTGGTGGCACCTCTGGGTGGCCCCAGCCAGCACCACAGGGCTACGGAAGGTGTGGTAGAAGAGCCACAGTCTCCAAGAAGTGCTGGGAATGAGGACTAAGCCATTGCAGGAGCCTCCCAACCTCTCTCTCCTGGCTTGCAGGGAGCAAACAGCTTCAGTCAGCCACCCACCAGCTCCCGGTGCTACAGCTTTTATTCCCCATCACAGCTGGTCTGAGGAAATTGCTAACACGGAGTCTGTGTCGATTGCTCCCCTGCAGAGACAGACGGGGCATTTATTGATATGTACTTTCCCTGACAAAAACAGGCCGTTTATGGACTCATTACTCCGATTTTCCTTAAATCACTTCCTGTACCCCTTTGCCTTCACTGCAGCTTTAGGTGGGCAGGATGTGCCACCAGCCCCTGGACCCATGACAATTATCACCATTCAAAAGCACTTTCTTTGCCCACAGTTCACCAGTTTACTGATGGAGATGTTTGCCCTGCATTCACCCCTCATCACCTGCAGCTCTTGCCTGGTTCCCTACGGTGTCCTACAAGGTGAGCACCATCACCTGTCTAAGCCAGCCTGGCTCAATAAGGCTGGGAAGGTTTTGGGGGGAATGTTATCCTACAAGCAGCCTAACCAAGCATGCTCACCTTGCCAGAAGCAATTACAGCCCATTTGACATTATCAACTCTGGACATTTCTCAGGACAGACACCCCTGTTGGGATAGGACAAGGGGGAAAGGCTTTAAACAGAAGGAGGGTGGATTTAAATGAAAGATAAGAAGTTTTTTTACAGTGAGGGTGGTGAGGCACTACCACAGGTTACCCAGAGAGGTGGTAGATGCCCCATCCCTGGGAGCATTCAAGGTCAGGTTGGATGGCTCAGTCCTGAGCAATCTGATCTGGTTGACGATGTCCCTGCTCGTTGCAGGGGGGTTGGACTAGATGACCTTTAAAGGTCCCTTCCAACCCAAACTACTCCTTGATTCTATTATTAACCTGAAATGCTTTTGAAAGCCTGAGCACTTCATACAAATAAATCACCTTAATAACCAGCGACTGCAAGACAGCCAGCCAAGAACATTTTGTTTTGGTAAACAGATTATTGATTGTATATCTATGTCCTTGAGATGAACTTGACTCATTGACAGCAGCAGGAGCCCAACAAAACAGGTTCTCCATTACTCCAAAATGGTGGATGGCCTTTGTCTGGAGCCAGCAGCACATCAGCTTTATGAAGGCCATAAAGCACCACTGATTTAGCATTGGCAGGGATTTTCCCCTCCCTAAAACACTGCCTTGTCTTTGTTTGCACAGCTGACCCAAGCTGCACAGTGTGAACATGGGCTTCAAGAGGCAAAGTCCATCTCCATGGCACGGATTTGCCAGGAATAAAACCTTTGTCCCTGTTGCACTGTGCTGATGATGGAGCTGTTGGCACAAGAGTAGGGCCAAGCAGCTCTGAGGGAGAACACAGCTCGTGTCCTTTGGAACAGCATCTTCAAACCAGTGCTTGATTTTCAGCGCTTTATGCCACTGTAACATTTATAATCAAGGGATGTCCAGCCAGAGAAGACAAGAAGAATAAAACATTCTCTCTCAGCCTTCTCTCCAAGCACTTCCCATCACACCAATATACATGGATGTGTTTCCCCTGTGCACAGCCTCTGGCCCTGGTTGGGCCCAAAGACACACAGAGGAAATATTTTCTCTGTTTGTAGAACAGTTCCTACTGCAAAGCAATTTCCTACACGAACTTAGATCTGTTGGCAATTGTTCCCCCCAAAGCAAACAAATTTTATTGGAGAACCAGGCAAGGAGTTCCAAAAGCAGGTGCCAGTAATTTGTTTGGGGCATGTAAGCAAAAGCCCCTCTACCCACACCAGGCAATGAGCTTTAATTAGTCTCCATCTCATCTCTGACAGGTTATTTTAATCAAGCACATCCTAACCAAGGCACGGAGAGCATGTTCACTATGGATAATGAGGAGTAAGGCACTAGGCAGAGGGTAAAGCACAAGGGAGCATCGTCAGCACCACAGCTCCTGCAGCTCCCAGCCCCTAAAACACACAGCACCCAGGCACACGACCCCTGGCCATGGAAGCATGATGCCCATTCCAAGAAAATATAGTTTGAGAAAAGAACAGCATTTAAGCTATCCCAGAGACTAGACATACACCTTATGCTGAAAAACAGAAAACCTCAAAGGATTGTGGTGAAAAATACTTTCAAATCCTTTTGTCCCAGGGAATAGTTACAGATCAGCAAATATAACATCACATTCTCCCAAATTTTTCTGCCTTCCTGTATGTTCTTCTCCGAAAAAGACAACAGCAATTCCTGGAAACTGCCTCCCCCCTGCAGACCTACCAAAGCCTTGCTTCATTTACAGCTCCTTGTAAACCACACCAGCTTTCCCAAAACAGGCAAGAGAAAAGCTCTGGGGGTGTTTCATCTGAAGAAGTATCATCCATATAATTCCTATGCAATATAATTGGACAATGTTTAATTTTCCTTAAGCCCAAAGTCTGGTTAGATTTTGGGCAAGATACAGAAAATATCTTAAAGACTTGTACATTGGGCATAAAAAAAAATCCCATCTGCTGAAAAGTCAGTTATAGCCATGGCCTTAAGAAGTGCAGTGAAATGTTTTACTCCCACCCAACTACTGGTGCACAATAATCTTGCCAGAAGAATATAAAAACATCCAAAGAAGAGGAGCAAAGTCGAACACAGTTCTTGGCTACTGGCTCAGATCTATGAGCTAGCCCTCCTGGTTAAACGCACACAGCCAGGCACGGCAGTGATGGATGCCTGTGTTTTTCCTTACTTTGTCTTGAAACAAAGATCAGGCAACATTTAAAAGACTAAAGGAGAATCAAAAGACTCTTGATTTCCTTTTTCTTTTTTTAGGGACATGCTGATAAAGTGATTTTACATTCTTGCTCTATAACCTAGGGTGCATTTCCGACAAGCTTCAGGGGACTCCTGCACCTCCTGATGCACATCTGAAGGATTTCATTGAATTTCCAAAGCCAGATCAGAGACCCAGCTGAGAAACCCGGCCAAACTCCCCCAGAGCAGCCAAAAGCAGCACAGATCTGGCAAGGTATGTCTGTTTATTTGTTTATTTTGCACGCTGTTATGTGGCTCACCCTCCTCCTACGCCCTTTGTGAAAACCAGCCACTGTTCCCTATTCAAGCAGTTTAACCCCCCACTTCCCACCGTTTCATGCATCCCTCATTCAGCCAGTCCTGGGTGCTGCCTGCGTCCCTCAACATCTCCCTCATTCCTGAAGGGAACATCAACCCTATTTACTATTTTAATAATCCTGCAGAGAGAAAACCCTTGTTTCCCCCTTCCCTGAGCTGAGCAAGTGCTAATTGCTCAGACATGCAACGCGCACACACAGAAGCATCATGTTGATCTGATTGCAAATCCCGGTACGTCAGCAACCCAGAGACCCTCCTCCACCTCGGATTAGAGGGAAGAGGCTCACCAGTGCAAGCAGCAGGTGCTGGAGGAGGCAGCGGAGCCACTTCCCAGGTAAGGGACACTTCAGCCCTCCGTCCCCAACGCCGGCAGTCCCACTCACTTTATTGCTGTGCGACAACAAAAGGCAAGAGAAGTGAGGCACTTCTCTTTGCAGAGCCTGGGACCGGTTGCCAAATCTTTGATCTTCACGGTGGGGGTAGGGGTCGGTTGTTCATTCCCTGTGGAGGAATTCTTGGAAGAACAGGTCAGGCAATAGTGATGGATGTGGTAACTGCTACAGATGGGATGATTCTTGCTGTGTCTCTAAGGTGGATTTGCTTTCAGGGTACTTTTCTCCCTCTGCCCTGATTAATCCTGAACTTCTGAGATTTACAGGTTCGTCCAAACATCTGTGCCAAATTTGGGGTGCTGCCAGTTGTTTGTACTGGGGATGGTTTTCAGAGTGCATAAGTTCATAGCCCAGCCTTGCTTAAAGGTCTGCTTTGATTGCGGGGTAATCCCCTTTAACCATTAATTTCAGAAATACTCCCTGAACTATTTTTCCCCCTCCTTCTTTTGCTAGGGGACCCTGGGAGTGGGAAGTAGCAGAGTCAGAAACTTCTTCATTGTTTGTGAAATCCCAGTCCATGAAGAGCCTGAACTCCGACACAAAGGCAGGCGCTAATTAACCACTGGAACGCTTTTGCTCCCGGACGGAAAGCGAGCGCTGTGCCAGAGAAACAGCGGTCATCCCTCAGGTCCTCTAAGGGCTGTGAACAGCCAGCCAGGCACGAAATTCCCCCTTCTGCCTCCTTGTTCCTGCCAGCCTCAGAAGAACTCTCACTGCAGACAGCTGAACGGGAGCCGCTCAACTCCCCCAGCAAAGAAAATCCAAAGCTCACCGGAATGTTCTTGGAAAGAAGAGTTCCTTTACTTATTTAGAAAATCATAATTCTTTTGTTGTCTTTGTTCATGGAGCTTTATGTCTTCCAAACATTTTTTTCTCCCCTCATCACTTCAAAGTCTAACTTCTCCAACAGGGGGGAGAGGTAAGTTAGGTGGTCCGTGCTCGCCTTTGAAAATAAGCTGCATCTAAATGAGGTAACAGCTGCTTCTCACAGGAGGGGGACAAAAACCCAACCAAACAAAAAAACCTCTCACTTCTGGGCTAGTGAGGCTTTCAGTGGTATCTGAGGGTGGTCTGTGATCAATAGGCATGGGAAACATCTCCTTTTGGGATGATCTGAACAGCTCCTGCAGCAACGCAGGCAACAGCTGCTACCTGGAAAACAGCATGAGGTTCAACTTCACCCTCCAAGAGCAGGCAGCTGATTTCTACGTTGTCCTGCCCGTGATCTACTCTGTGATCTGTGCTGTGGGGCTCACAGGCAACACTGCTGTCATCTATGTGATCCTCAAGGCCCCCAAGATGAAGACTGTGACCAACATGTTCATCCTGAACCTCGCTATCGCTGATGACTTGTTCACCCTTGTCTTGCCCATCAATATTGCAGAGCACCTCCTCCGCTACTGGCCCTTTGGAGAAATCCTCTGCAAGGTCATCTTGTCCATAGACCACTACAATATCTTCTCCAGCATTTATTTCCTGACAGTGATGAGCATAGACAGGTACCTGGTGGTACTGGCTACAGTCAGGTCCAAGAGGATGCCCCACCGCACGTACCGAGCAGCCAGGATTGTCAGCCTGTGCATCTGGATCCTGGTCACCATCATAGTCCTCCCTTTCATCATCTTTGCCAATGTCTACACTGATGACCTGGAGATCAAGAGTTGTGGTCTCAATTTCCCCAAGCCTGAGAGGTTTTGGTTCAAAGCCAGCAGGATCTACACCCTCATCCTTGGCTTTGCCATTCCGGTATCCACCATCTGCATCCTCTACACCATGATGCTCTACAAGCTGAGGAACATGCACTTGAACTCCAATGCCAGAGCCCTGGACAAAGCCAAGAAGAAAGTCACCATTATGGTCTTCATAGTCCTGGCTGTGTTCCTCTTCTGTTGGACCCCCTTCCACTTGGCCACCATTGTGGCTTTGACCACTGACTTACCCCAGACCTCCATGGTCATTGGGATATCCTACTTCATCACCAGCCTCAGCTATGCCAATTCATGCTTGAATCCTTTCTTGTACGCTTTCCTGGATGACAGTTTTCGGAAAAGCTTCCGGAAGCTGTTGGAATGCAGAACTTCTTGAACAGGGGGTTGGGGCTGGCAGGTCCCTGCCCTTCCGGGGCATTTCAGGGACAACTTTGCAGACTGAAGGAGTGGCCAATGAATGCACAATGTCCTTTCTTTTGTTTACATGTAATGTGTGGTCTACTTGTAATCCTCATCAGCAGCAGGGTTTGTCCTGCCCACTTGCAACTCTTTCCCCTCTTTGCTCCTACCAGCTTCTCAGAGTTTCATTTCTATACCCTGGTTTTTAACTTCACCCTCTGAATTATTAAGGACAGATCATTTCCTTTTCAGGGGTGTACTTCTGCCACAGAGTGGTCCTTTATTGCCATCTGCTGTACAGCACAGACAGGCTGGAGACCATTTTCCAGATGAGTGCAAAGCTCAGTTCTTTATCACTGAGTTATTAGGAAGGATTGTTTAATGGAGCAGAGCTAATGAGCACTTTCAATGAAACATCAATAAAACAGAGGATGAGTATCTGGAAGAGAAAAGAAACTATTTTCATGTTCATGTACCTGTGTGTTACAGCTTTCTTTTGATTTTGAAGGATGTCCATCTTCTACCCCACCACAAATTTCCGCTTTTCTGACTTGTTAAATTTAGACCAAAAGGAAGATTTGAGTCTCAAAAATAGCACTAAACAGGACACCATACCAATAATACAACAACTGTGAGAATTTGTGTTAGAAATTATTTTGAACTAGTTGTTCCTGTTAAATGTCAAATACATATTTATTTAAGAGTGAGTAATGAAATAAACCTCATGGGGGAAAAAAGAGACTGGTCCTTCCTTCACAAGAGAAAATTTATGCTACTTGTGCCATATCTTTGCTATATATACTGCATTTTGCCTATTGTAAAATAAAACACAGTAGGTTTGTAACAAAATTAAGGTGTTTTGTAAGCCATAAGGAAAACTCTAGTGAGCACTGCAGATATAAAGTTCCTTCTTTCACAGATAAATAGTCACAATACTTGATCAGAACCAGGACTTGACTGGGAGAGTCTGGAGATCAGAAACTCCATATTGAAAGCTTGGAAAGCTCATTCTCACACCCTTTAGCCCTGCAAAGTTTGTGTGTTACTGTTTTTAGGAAAGCTGTCTTAGCTAAAATATTTCTTTCAAGCTTTCCCCCAATCCCAGGTACCAAGCTCTGCTCTTACCTGTCCAAATTCCCCCAGGAAAGTGCAGGACAGGTAACACAAAAGAAAAGGAGACCGCAGTTCTCAGCTTAAATGGGCTCTCAGAGCCCACCCAGGGTGAGTGTGGGTGGGGACCCCAGCTGAGACTGCTCAGGGCACTGAATTGCCCTGAGCACCCCAACACCAAAACTGACAACCCTCAATACCTTGGGATGGCAATTTCATTTATAGAAAACCAAAAACAGATGTGTGGATACAAGATCACTCCGTGGTCTTCTCCATATTAAAGTTGCTAACTGTGGGAGAAGGAGAGCACATTATTCCAGGCGAAACGTCTCCAGGAATTTTGCTTTAGCATGGTTGCCACCTGCTGGCAATGGGCTTCCCAGGTGGAAAAACCTCTCTGAGTGAGAAAACGGACTCAAATTATGTCATCTCTCACACAAGCTGCCCAATCAGCTGAAACGTCGCTGTTCATTGGCATTGGGGCTCTAGGAAAGGCATTTGATATTAAGTAGAAAAACGACTGTATTTTTTTAGATGGAAAGGACTTTTTCAGTGTGAGTTACCCACTTTAGACACGACAATGATATTGCTGGAGCTTTTTCTGTTAAATCACAAGACATGACAATCACAGAATCACAGCATAGCTGAAGCAGGGTCAAATTTCCCAGCACCGTGTCCACTAGGGTTTGAATGTCTCCAAGGATGGAGATGCCACAGCTACTTTGGACAACCTGTTCCTGTACTTCACCACCCTAACAGTGAATTTCTTTCCTATGCTTTAATGGAATTTTCCGTATTTCAGTTCGTGCCTCCTGTCCTGTCACTGGACATCACTGGGGAGAGTCTGGTTCCCTCTTCTCTGAGCCTTCTGCAGGCACTTACAGACATTGCTTGTATCTCCTGACCTTTCTGAGCACGAGCAGCCCCATCTCAGCATCTCCTCATGGCAGCATCCTGCTGCATCCACGATTTTCTCCATGTCAAACACGCAGCACGAGTGTTGGTCCCTCGTGTGGGTGCCAGGCTCCCGGGGGGGAAGGATTTGCATTGCCCGAGGTCTCCTCCCGTGCTCAGGAGAGGCTCCAGGTCCCACGGAGCCCCGAGGTGGCCGGTGCGGGTCCGTGCGGTTCAGCCCGGCGGCGCTAAGCGGCACTCGCTGCTTTCAGCTCAGCATCGCTGCATCTCCCGCAGCCTCTTCAGCCTCACACTCGGCCTGGCGCCCTGCTCCTGGGGGGAGCCAGCAAATTCGGGGTTCCCGTGCCTGGGCAGACCTTCGGAGCACAGCATCCGAAGCCAGGCTGTTTCGGCTCCTTTTGGGAGAGCAAAACACCTCGAAGGAGATGCTTGCCCACTCCCAGCACAAGATCCCCCCAAGGGAAACGCCAGCTCCTTTGAATTTCCTCCCACTGCTGGGGCTGGCTTGTCACACCAGCCCACATCAGCTGCATCTTGAAGACTGGTAGCGGGAAAATAAACCCCATTAACGATTCACTGAATAAATCCCCTCCTAAAGCAAGCATCCCATCGGGAGTCTGCAGGGTCACAGGAGGCTGAATTAGGAACCCTCAGAATTCCCTCCCCAGTCATGCACTGAGCAGAGAAGTCAGCTCAGCCTCAAAGCCAGGGAAATTTCCTTCTGGGACAGTCTGGGATGTGTTAATGGGTGCAAAGGTGTGGTGCAGCCACACAGCTCCTGGACACAGCAGGAGGTGAAGCCTTTCCGCTCGCTCCTGCCCACTGCAGCAGCAGGCTCCTGCTCAGAGAAGGAATTGCCTTCCTCATTCTGACACATCTGTGAGGACACAGCCCTGGAGGACTCTGCTCCATCATCCCTGGGAGCCATTTCCTAGCCCAGAACAGGAATTAGGGCTCTCATTCCCACTGCAGGCTTTCAACACAGGCATCTGAGCCGAGGCAGGGGATCAGAAGCAGTTGTTGCTTTTTAAGTCTTCGTGCTGCAGCAATATTGGCTGTTTGGATCAATTGTCCTCATCCTGAGGTTGTGCCTGGAGGCTGTTTTGGGGTGATAAACTCTTGATCTATGGCAGGTCTGAGGCCTCCAGAGGAGCTCCAGGGTTGTCATCATGGAGTGACAGGATGAGAGCCTCAAGTTGTGCCAGGGGAGGTTTGATTAGATTTTAGGAAATATTTTTTCATCAAAAGGGTGGTCAAGCCCTGGAAAAGGCTTCCCAGGGCAGTGGTGGAGTCACCATGCCTGGAAGTGTTCAAAAAACCCGTGTATGTGGCATTTCATGGTTTAGTGGTGAACGTGGTGGTGTGGTTGAGTTGATAGCTGGACTCATTGATCTTCCCTAAATTTAATCACAGAATCACAGAATGTCTGGGTTGGAAGAGGCCTTCAAGATCATCAAGTCCAACCCAGCCCTAACACCCCAACTAAACCATGGCAGAGACAGAGGAAGCCCCACCCCGGTCAGAAGCAGAATGAATCTGTGATTCTATGATATCAGGCATACTCCAAAAAAATCTTTCCGAAGAAACACCTATTGAAAAGCCAAAACCACATTTCCCTCCTTCCTCCTCCTTTTGACTGGAAGCGAGGAAGAGGAGTTAATTTAAAGGCAAAGGCCAAGAATAGTGACTGTAAATATTGCCATGAGTCCTTGTTGGCATTTGCGTTTGGTAAGTGAAGATGCAGAGAGAAGGATCAAAGCTGCCTGAATGGCTTTTAATTACAAGCCTTGATTGTTCTATTTTCTCTCAGAAAAATACTGCAATTATCTAACAAAGCTCTTCAAGTGGAATTAGACACTAGCCCCAAGCTTCAAGGGCTGTTCAGTGGCTGTATTCTCTTAAAAAAAAAAAGTAAATTTGATGTGTAGATAAAAACCAGGCGCTCTACTTAATGCCTACAGCCAAGTCTGGTGCTTCCTGGGTAAACAGAGGATGGGAAGCTTTCCCCATGAGGAAGTGAATAGCCTGGGGTGCACCAAAGGCTGGTGTCGCTCTGCTAAAAGCCCCCCACCACAATGTTCCTGGCTGGGTGGGGTGGGGGCTCTGGGTGCTGCCACCAGCATCCCATGTGGGAAGGGGGAGTTCCCTCTGGTGAAAATAAGCTATAATTTGGCAGCAAGACCTTTGTCCTCATTTTCAGTTTTCCTGAGATGTTTTTTTTGTCTTTCACCAGGACTTCTGCACATCTCCATCACCTCCCCTTGCTCTGATGCTCCTCCTGCACAGCTCAAGCCAGAAGCGTGAGACACCTTGGGAGTTTTTTAAGGTCCAAACCATCCCCTGTACAGGACTCAATAAACCAGCTGAATAAGGAAATCAGAGAAATAAGGATTCCGTTTCATAAACTTAACCCTCAAATGAGATCAGAGACTGGTAATTAACAAAGTCAGATTTCAGCGCAATGAAAAATCTCCCCTGAGACCCAGCCTGCTGCTGCTCAGCATCGATGGAAATCCTATGGATGTAATTAAATTTCCCTTATCCGTGTGATGGATTCAGCAGGATCATTTATGCCGTGGCCACACCCAGCTGAGCTCCTTCATCCACACTGACCAGGAGCTGGGATGTGAAGCTGATGGTCACCATTTCATGATGGATGGGGCAGGTCAGAGCCAACAGCTCACAGAATCACAGAACCACAGAACGGTTTGGGTTGGAAGGAACCTTAAAGATCATCCAGTTTCAACCCCCTGCCATGGGCAGGGACACCTTCCACTAACCAGGACACTCAGAGGCCCATCCAGCCTGGTCTTGGACTCATTCTCCACAATCCTGGTGGATAGCCCAGGCAGAAGGGCTCGGTGGCATCGCTGACACTCACCAGAAGTGAAGCAGTTTTCCAGCCAAGCACATGCAAATTAAACCCCGGTGCAGATGCCAAAGCAAACCACAGGGAGAGCCCTGGTTGGCTTTCCACTGCCACCTCCCAGTCACCTCTGGAATGCAGGGACAAGGGTAAACACCAGCACCAGGGGCTGGGCTCATTTTCTGTCCCTTTACACAGGGCCCCTGGAGGCAGGTGATTATCTCCAGAAATTTTAATGTCATGAAGGTTGGATGGATGACATTTAAGGTCCCTTCCAGCACAATCCATCCTGTGATTCTATGACTTCCTCTGTGGTTAAGCAAAGCAAGAGCAGTGCAAGGCTGAGATGAGGGAAACTCCAAAATATGTGAGCAAGTGACCTGTGCATGCGGAGAAGTTGCTATTAGTGCCTAACATTGAGCAAACATTAAATAGCCACATCCCAGTATGGAGTTTGTTTCACACAGAGGAAATCAACCTGAAAAGCCATTAATCTTAATTTCATGTTGATTACAGAGCTTCTGTTTTTATTCCTCGTCACTGAATGAAATCAGCATGACATGAGCTGTTGTCGGAGCATTCACTGCACATGCCAGGCTGGAAACACACAGAGAAACTGATGTTTATTGAATGGACAGAGCCAGCTCAGGCTCTGCCTAGGCTTCTCTCTGTGGCCAGGAAAATGATGATCTAATGCAGCCAAAACCAGTCTACGGGAAGATGCTGATTCTTTCAATGGTTTCCTTGGAAAAATCAAGTTTCCTGCTTGGTTTCTTGAAGTATCATTCTTCATTTCACTACTGAAAATGTGCTGTTTGGCAGTGCTGGTGCTGTTGCTGCTCCAGGCTCCAGCCCTTCCTGCCTGGCTTGAGGCCTAGAGGGGAGGGAAGCAGTGATGCTCTCCCTGACCACTGCTGGCAGCAGGAGATTCCATCAGCACTGGAGCTAAATCCTCTCTCAGAAATAACACAGACTAGAGGAAAAACCCTTTTTGCTGCAAGAGTGAACTGGTTGAACAGGATATGATTTCGTCTCAGAGGCCCTGCCAGCAGTTCAGCCACAGGAAGACCAAATTCTCAAGAATCCTGCTAATGACAAGGGGTTGGAACCAGATCATCTTGGAGATCCCTTCCAACCCAAACCATTCTAGGACTGTGAGACTCTGTGAATCCAAACTTGGGAGGTGTTGTATTTTTTAATTGTAGGGTGAAGGAGATCCCAGCTGGGGTAGGATATTATTGTGCACACGCAAATCCAAAGACAGTTTAGGGAGTTTAGGGGGTGCTGAAGCACAAACCTAACCTTAACCCCAAATCTAAACTTAACCCTAACCCTAAACTTAACCCTAACACTAATGGAGACATAACCCTAACCCTAAACCTAAACATACCTTAACCCTAAACCTAACACTAAGCCTAAGCTTAACCCTAGCCCTACCCTGACCCTAAACCTAACCCTAACCTTAACACTATCCCTAAGCCTAACCCTAACCCTACCCTAACACTAAGACTAAACCTAATCCCAAACCTAACCGTAACCCGAACCCTTACCCAAAACCGAACCCTACCCCTAAACCTACACCCAACCCTAACCATGGGCCTGACCCTAACCCTAAAACTAACCTTAACCTTAACCCTAACCCAACCTTAACCCTAACCCAAACCCTAAACCACACCCTAACCCTATACTAAGCCTAACCCTAACTCTAAACCCAAACCCTAACCCAACCCCAACCCTAACCCTAACCCTAACCCAAGCCTAACCCTACCCCTATCCCCCTCCCCATGGGTGCCCGGCAGGCAGAGGGGGTTGCCCCGGGCCGCTGGAGCCGGCTTTGTGAACATCTGGCTGCTCTTTCCACGCCTCCCCCAGCCCGGGGAGCAGCTGAGCCCGCCGGGCCCGGGAGCACAAACCTGGAGGTGGGAGCGGGGGCAGTCTGTGCCCCCAGCACTGCACAGAGCCGGCATCACTCCTTCCCTGCAGCCAGGCGGGATCTCTGCACCGAGGGAGAGAGAGCAAAGTCGCTTTACATGGTTCAGCAGCATCGTCGTTGCCAAGATACGAAACCATGTTGCTCTATTTATTATTTCATTCTGTCATGCAATTTATCCAGGCTTCAGAGTGCTGAAAGAAGAAACAAAGGGAGTTTGCGAGCCATGGGCCTCTTTGATTTAATAGCACCCAGTGTAATAGCAATCCATTTGCTTGGAAAAATCCTAAAACTCCCTCTTTCAAAAGCAGCTATGACCTTGGTACTTCTGCTACCACATTTTGAGCAAGGGTGTCATGAATCCCCAGTCTAAGTAGGCAATAGGGCAGGTGTATGCAGCCACTCAAAATAGGTGTGCAGCAGCTCAGACATGACAAGAAAGGGTCCAAAAAAAACCCTGTGCCAAACATCCATCAGCATCACACAGCACACGCTCTACCTTCTTATAGTCCACCTCTGTTCCTCAGGCTGCACCAGGACTTTTGGCTTATGGGCTACTCGTCCTACCTTCCATTTCACAGAACCACAAAATCACCACCCTAATAGGGAAGAATATCTTCCCATTGTCCAATCTAACCCTGTCCTCTGTCAGTGAACCCATTCCCCCTTGTCCTGTCACTCCAGACCCTTGTCCAAAGCCCCCCTCCAGCCCTCTGGAGCCCCTTTAGGCACTGGAAGGGGCTCTGAGGTCTCCCCAGAACCTTCTCCAGGCTGAACACCCCCTGCTCTCTTGGCCTGTCTCTGTAGCTGAGATGCTCCAGCCATTTTTGTGATCTTTGTGGCCTCCTCTGGACTGGCTCCAGCAGGTTCCCTTTGTCCCCTTCTGTCCCTGTGGGAAATAGTAAAGCTAAGAAGGCTTCCAGAAAGCTGTAAAAGCAGGCTTCAGAAACAGAAGCTGTAAAAGCAGGCTTCAGAAACAGAAAAGAAAAGAAAAATTAGAACTNGGCTTCAGAAACAGAAAAGAACAGAAAACTTAGAGCTAAGCTGCACCTGCAAAGTCTAAAAGTAGAAAAGTTACAATAGTATAGCAAACAAGGACATGAAACAATAGCTTGAATTTTAGGCTTGGTTAAGACTGACCTTAAGACTGCAGGAAAATATGCTCAGCAAGATAGTAGAAGGTTTTAAGCTTAATAATGGAGCATTGTGTTTCGTTAACAGAAAGCATACAAACAAGCATTGTGTGAAGCAGGTGTACATGTGCTTTTAGTGGCTGGCTAGAACAACTGTCGGTAAGCTTTAGCAGTATGCTATTGGCTAAAAAGTTTTTAAAATTATTTGTAACGAAGAAATCTTTGGCTGCTGTTGGCAAGACGTGAGCTGTTGCCATCTTCCCATTGTCTCAACCATGTAATGAGACTGATGCTGCAATAAAAGCTCGAGGAATGTCTCCCAGCAATCCCATCCCATTTGTGAAAAGCCACCAACACATCTCCTTTCTCCAGCCTCCCCACCTCACAAGCAGTCCTCACCACGGAGATGGGACAACTTTCCCTCCTACATCTGTTGCTGCTGGGTTCTACCCTCCATCCCTCCCATCTCAGCTCCATGGCTCTCCTCAGCAAAGGAGAAGGCTGGTGGGTAAGATCTGGTCCTTCAGACAGCCCTGGGCAGGGGTTAGGAGGTGAAGATCAGGGGTGGGAATAACCAAATGATTCTGCCAAGTCACAGCGATGCAGCTCTGCTGCCACGGAGACTCACACGGCAAACACGGCGTGAAGCCATGAATGCACAATCAGGGCTGCAGCCTGGGATGTGTCTGAAGGAGATTCTCCTGTTGAAGGAAGGAAAAATTTGCTTTTGCATAAATATCCACAAAAATAGCTGAGGGGAAGCACAGCAAAATGAGTGGGAAAGCAAGCTGGAGGTTTTCTGGCAGAGCCTGCTTTGCTGCCAGTCTGAGTCTCTCTTCCAAGCAGATATCAAAGGCTGCACCCACACCAGCTGCTGCTGGAGATCCTTTTCATTTAGAAAAAGAAGCTCTAACTATAGACAGTGGCCACCTTCCCTATAAAGCATGGCAGGGTGAGAGGCATCCTTCTCTGGACATACATTGTTGTATTCCACAATGATATTCCAAAGTATCCAGACAGAGATTGGAGGCCAGTGACAGCTCTTTAAATAGCTAATAAACCTCCCTGAAGAA
>VXAX01006193.1:640874-654499 GCA_013399835.1 Leptocoma aspasia | reverse complement strand
AAAAAAAAAAAAAAGGAAGAGATAATTTTAAAAAGGAAATAAATACTTACAGTCTAACTTCTCATGAAAAGCTTGGGAAAACAGACATGGCAACTGCTCAGCCTCAGGCAGTGTCTTCATCAGGGCAAGTCTCCAGCTTTGGAACAGGGGCAGCACCAGGGCCCAGCACAGCTTTGGTCTTTCTGCTGTCGGGGTTTCTCCCACCTGCTGAAGTTGTGTCCAGCCCTGGGGGCCAGGCTTTGTGGGGGGCAGAGGCATTTGGAGCAGGGGAAAGGCTTTGTGGCTCCTGTGGCTGTGGGCTTGGGGAGAGGGATTGCAGCTGAACACTCACCCACAACAAACAGCCCCTGTCTGACCTGCAGCTCAGTAAAGGGTAACCCAGCATGTCCCCAGCTCAGCTCTTCCCACAGCATAAAACCATAAACCACAGAACATCCAGAGCTGGAAGGGACCCACAAAGATCAGAGATGAACTCCTTGGCCTTGCAGAGAACAACACCAAGAACCCCACCACGTGCCTGAGGGTTTTGTCCATCCAAACCTCAGTGAAAGTGTAAATTCTGCTCCTTGTTTTTGCTGTTAGAAGTTGTAATTGATGGAGGGGTGAGTGTTGTTGGCTGGGGGAGAGGAAGGGAGATCTGGTTCTTGCAAAGCCAGATCTCTGCTGAGATTTACCGAGGGCCAAGGAGCTGCTTGGGGGAGAGCTCAGTCCCCAGCTCATCCATTCCTCAGCCCTTTCCCAGCACTTGAGTTCAGCCAACAGCAGCAGAGAGAATACTTGGTATGTTAATAAATCCCATAATACCAAATAAAGCACTTTGGTTTATGGTTTTGCTGTAGGAACTCACCCCTGGATACTTATAATTAACTGAACTAGAAGAAAAATAAATATTTCCATTTTTTTTCTCACCAATTTCCTTTTTCTTTTTAAGGAAGAAAATCACCACTGCTAATAAAAAACCCTCTCCTGATATTTACCTCCTTGGGTAGGAATATTGATCTCTGCAGAGAGAAAGCACTTTCCTTATTGCACATCTCACTGGCAGATCCATCTTTCCTACAGAATATGGCCTTGGCCTTATTTTCAGACCAGTTCTGCAATTTATTGCTCTCTCAGGTCACACCTAACCCTATAACTCCTGGGAATTGTGGGGAGAGGAAGTGGGAAGAGATTTTTTTCATCCTTCAGCAGACTTCACCTCTAACAGCAGGCAGCTGCCTGCACTGCTGCCCTGCCTGCACATCACAGCTGCCCTTTGCAAGACCCAGGGACCCAATTTTCCAGCATTTTCACATCTTCTGTTCCTGTGTTAACTACAGACCAAGTTGTCTGTTTAACAAAAGTTCCCACTGATCTCACTTGAAAGGGATGGGCTGAGACATTCCAAATCCACCCAGTGAACTCTTCCAGATTATCATCCAAAGCACAGAGGGTTTTATTTTCCTTTATTAAAGCACACAAGTAGCCACCTAAATGTCATTTACATTGTGGCAGCTGTAAAAATCACACCAACACAACCACTTCCAAAGGGAATTACAGAGCCAGCACTAAAGCCATCCAGCTAACCATGAGCCTGTAACTCCAGAGGCACAGTACAATAAAGTTTTGCTTTCAGGTGTTTGCTGCTCTTCTTATAACAAACTTCACTGAGCATTGAACAGAATGCCTAAACACATTCACTGCACGGGCCGTGGAAATACCCAAAAGCTTGGTAAACACACATTTATTGAGTACTTGATTATGTAAGATTGTTGCAGCATAGTCATTATAACAAAATCTATATTTAAAAAATGCCAAACACAGGTATATTTTTTTTCCAGAGGACATAATTCTATTTAAAAACCCAGCCAAGAAGAACAAAGGGAGTGTGGCTGTTCCTTGGCCAGCCACTAATTAATGTTCTCCTGCTCCCTAAGGGTAAGAACAGCCTGGCAGTCAGTTCCCAGCTTCAACCCCAACCATTCCCAGACCCCATCAGACCATCCCACGGCTGAGGGCTGAGCAGACCCACGGTCACTCACTGCCCAGTGCTGTTACTGCACCCACAAACATCCCACCTAACCCAGTTTTCCAAAGGCATGGATGCAGCTTGCCAGCAGCACAGTTCTCAAAGAGCTGTTCTTCACATGCCTGGGGCTTATATGGGATTTCCTGGTGAGGGCTCTGGGATTAACATCCACCACAAAGTGCTTAAAGTGCCCAGATTTCCTCCTCCCTCCAGACTGGTATGGGGAAGTGCTAATTGCAAAGTTTGCTCTGGTATACATCCAGATTACCCATCAAATGTTAATCAGCATCAAAATCCTCCCATCTTGAGCATTTTACAAGGGATCTGGGTCCTACACGTGGGACACTGGAATTGCATCTATATTTTAAGCCCAACGATGAGGGAAACACTCTACATAGAAATATAACATTCAATTCCTTTGTACAGAATATATAAAGAACATGACAGCATTAAAATATTGGCAAATCAATACATTAAAAATACAGTATCTCATAGATCAGAGCACAAGAAATATATTCACATTGGAATCTGTACAGTCTGGATGACACTGCTGGTTCTCATGTTGGAATTGACCTCCCATCTCCAGGTGGAGGTTGGTACTTTGCTCCCCCATCAGCACCACTGGCCACCACTGCCCAGATTTCCCTGGGCTGTTGTGCTACAGGGACATCCCCAGCCTGCTGCTCTCCCCAGCACAGAGAGCACTCAAGTGGTGAAACTCTTTGGGGAAGCTTTTGTTATCAAGTGAAATGACAGGACATTTCGTTTTCCACAGAGCTCTGGCCCATTTTGGGAGAGGAAAATCAATCCATGGTTGGCAGGAGGGCTGGTACCTGGGCAGCATTTCCCACATGCTTTCAGCATTGTGGGTTTCATTTCAGTTAAAAACGTAAAACAAACCACAGAACCCCAGGTTTTGTATGGTTTGTGCCCTGCTCATCCCATGTGGAGCAGGTGGGACTGTTTTAGGCTGCCTTCTCCCATCAGGAATGTCCATGTCTTCTGGAAGAGCTGCCATTCTGACTTCTCCAAAATGGCTTTCCCTATACATAAATACATCTGTCTATAGGCCACTTCATTCCTTCCTCCTCTCACCGAGGAAGATGCCCAAGGCATGCTTGGTAAGGTGAAATCCTACCATGTAGCTGCACCTATTCCACTACAGACATGTATACACAGACACATTCTGTCCATTATTACACTGGAAATACAGAGTTTAAAAAAAAAAAAAAAAAAGTAGTAGCAGCATGTAAATGAGAAACTGTGTTCGTTTCCTCAGTCTTTTTTCTTCCTCCTCTTCGGAGCTACACCATCAGTTCTGACAGTCCCTTCTCCCCACCCTGCTCCCCTCTGAGAGGGGGGGTTTCACTGCAGATCCCATCTGCAGGAGCTGGCACTGTCCTTCCAAGGCAGTTTGAATTTCTCTTCCAGCTCAGCTCCCTCCTCTCCCTCCCTGCATCCTTCCCTGCACGATGACTCATCCTGGAGATGATCTTGGGTTTTGTCTGATGGCTCCTGCCTGCTTTGGCTGCAGCAAAGTCTGATTTCAGAGCGATGGCACAGGAGGAAAACCCGCACACGAGCGCCTGGTGAGCCAGGCGAGCTGTTAACATCTCCACCCAGGGAGGAAAAAAGCAATGCAAGAGTTCACATTCTGTCTGTCTCCCAGCAGCAGAAGTGTAAGCCCCAGGAGCGATGCCTATTTTAAACCCTTAATTCCCAAACTCTCAATGATGTTGCAAACTCCCAGGGTTTCTCAGGCATCAGCAGGCTGATTACTAACGTTCCTTAGTGCAGGATGCACTGGAATTAAAAATGCATCAAATGGGCTGACTTTCTCTGCGTGCTCTCGCAGTATCCGGTTTTCCCAACCCCCAAAATTGTTTCCTTGGTTTCTCACCTCTCAGTTTTGGGGTCCTGCTAAAGGGCCGTTATCTGAGTTAGTTCTGACGTGGGGGTGGTCGGACTCTGCTGGGCAACAGCCACCATGGGGATTTCCATGCCTAGTCAGGCCGGATTGTTAGTCCCCTCCGAGTTCTTGCAGGCATAGGCCACATCCTTGGCGATGCTGCACATCCTGTTGGACATCTGGAGCTCGGTCCTGAAGGCGGTGGGGAAGCAGAACTTCTTGAAGCACGCCTTGAAGTTCTCATCCAAGAAGGCGTAGAGCACGGGGTTCAGGCTGCTGTTGGCATATCCCAGCGCGGTGCAGAAGCAGGAGATGGCCAGCTCCAGCTCGCTTTCTGCCTTGGCACCCAAGCACTGCACCAGCACGAAAATCTGGATGGGGGTCCAGCAAACGATGAAGACTGCCACCACCACCAGGACCATGCGGGTGATGCGCCTCAGGTTGCGGTCCTTCTCCTTGGAGCCCGAGAGGACACGGACGTTCTTGAGCCGCCTGATCATGAGGCTGTAGCAAATGGTGATGATCAACACGGGGATCATAAAGGAGAAGAGAAAGACGCAGATGCCAAACACTGGATCCCAGTAGTCCACGGGAGAAGGGAGCTTAATTAGACAATCAATTTCTGCAAGAGTGAAAAAATAAAATGGGAAGGAAGATCAGCAGATGCAGATCAAGCAGAAAAGCATGTGCACATTCAGATTAGTTTAGGTTAGTTAGGTTAATGGTTGGACTTGATGATCTTAGAGGGCTTTCCCAACCTGACATAACAATTCTATGTTTAATGTTTAATCCCTCACATAACAATTCTATGTTTAACACTAGAAGAGCTGTAGCAGTGCCACAGAGAGGCAGGGGCAGAGTTAAGATGATTTTACAGCAGAGACCTCACCCCACTGATGAAACTGGCACCCCTTTCCCTGGGCTCTCCTGTCCACCAGCACCTCCCTCCCGCTGGATGTGGCTTTACTGACCGTTGTTCTCGTTCTCCGCAGATCCCATCACCATGGCCGGGATGCCGAAGACAGAAGCCAGTGCCCAGATGCAGACATTGACCACCTTGGCCTTGTGGGGCGTGCGGATGTCCAGGGCTTTGATGGGGTGGCAGATGGCAATGTAGCGGTCCACGCTCATCATCGTCAGCGTGAAGGTGCTGGTGAACATGTTGTAGTAGTCAATGGAGATGGCAATCTTGCACAGGACATTGCCAAAGGGCCAGAAGCCCAGGAATGTGTCTGTTCCCTGGAAGGGCAAGGTCATCAGGCACAGGGTGTCAGCCAGAGCGAGGTTAAAGATGTAAATGTTGGTGGCTGTCTTCATCTTGGTGAATCTGAAACGCGGGAATGAGCAATGGTTAGAGCTCCCACCTGACCATGATGGGTCAGACACTGAGCTTTACTGAAGTAGATTCTGCTGCTTTCAAAAGGAGATGCTGTATTTTCTTATGTAATGAGATTGGCCATCCTCACCTTCCAACCTCCCACAGGTTTATCAACGCACAGTTCAGCCTATCTCCTACAACACCACAAATGGTCCCTCCACAGTCAGTTCCAAGGGCAGGAGAATCCTTCCCTCAGACTGCCAGTGAGCACCATGAAAGCCTGAAGCTGTCAACTCAGATGGTGTTTCTTGAAAAATTACTTCAATAAGGCCAACTTAGGATTTCACTACCTATGGCTTCATTGTTGTAAGTATTGGTGAGAGCTTTAGCCAGGAAGCTGATTTGAAAGGTGCAGGGGTAAGTTGATCAGCCATTTGATATGGGCTCATAGCCAGAGAGCATGGCTAATGTGAGCTGTCAAATCAGAAGAGGCAAAATGGCCAGCCCTGGCCAGGCAAAAACTGGTGAGGAACTAGGTTTGAATCAGAAATCAAAATATCACAATGGCTCTTTCTAGAGAAATGAGAAAAGTCACAAGTGAAACTCTGAAGATTTTTTTGTCATTTCAATATTACTTTTACCACATGAACTGACTGCCCCGAAGGAAGAGTCACCTTGCTCTAATGGCAATCATCTTCTTTTCACACCTGGGAAATGATGCAGAGCCAGCTGTGATCACCTGTCCAGGGGGACGTGCAGCGTCTGCAGAAATGGAAGCTCAACAGTGACTCTGTGACTGAATCTAACATTTCAGCTCCAGGATATTCCTCTCATGGGCAGAATAAGAGCTAAATAGGTATAATTTTAAAAGTACAGCTCATCCATCATTTACTCTACTAATGGCCTTAACAGAAACATGGCCAAAAATGGCAGACAATGATGTTATTAACAGAGTGCGAGTTCATTTGAGGGTAACACTTCTACCCGTAAATTGCTGCACTATTTTCAGCCTGATACTTGTTAAAATATTACAGGGTCTGATTGAACCTAAAAAGCTCTTTTTGCCAATTTGATCCAGAACAGCAAACCCACAACTGCCCTTCTCAGTGCTGTGCCCTCCCCTGAGGGTCTGAGCTTCTTCAGCTCATGATAAACGATTTGAATGCTTGGCAGAACATTATCACTGGCATATTCTGAACTCTGCTGGGACACATGGTAACCTGGCCAGGTGTGCAAGAGAAACAGACAGGGGAGCCAGGATCCAGACTATAAAGTCTGTTTTTACCTGCCTTGGAGCTCTAAGCTGGGCTTGTATCAGAAGTCTGAAAGCAGCTTCAAGTGATCCTATTTTTGACCCTGAAAGCCAAGGGAAGCTTTTGGAGATGAGCACTGATGGAAACATTGTTGGAAATACTTTGAGGTCCCCACACAAGCCTGAGTGAGGCTTTTCCTGGCCCAGAAATCAATCACAAGTTCTTAGAAAGCCAGCCCAGACAAACTTACATAACCAAAAGCAGCAGAAGGAAAACACTGGTGCCTTTCCTTTTGTGATGGGATGAATGAGCAAAAGCACTTTGCAAATCCAACATGACCAGGCAGCTGCCAGGGCTTTAAGTTTTGGGATTTTCTAAGGAGAATTACAGCAGCCTCCAGTGCCCTGAGCTCCAGAGGAACGTCTCAGGGTGGCCAAGTTTTCCTTTCCTGAATTCTTGCACTTGGCATATACATGGCAAAGCACAGGGGGGTGAGGTGGGTCTGTGAGTGGATTCACTTCCCCCTCCAGGTCAGCAGAGGGGGATTAAAATGAAGTGAAATCACTGTTTTATCAGCTCTCACAAAAATAAGCATTGTCAGCTCAGGCTTTAGGAAATTATTCAGTCACCCAAGATTGTGCTGGCAAAAGTCTCCTGGGAGCTGCAGTTTCCCCTGAACACCACAGACCTGGCTGGGCTGGCTCAAGCTTCCCAAAGGTCAAGTTTTTTGCAGTCCATCCTTCCAGGAGGCAATTCATCAACATGCCTCTAACCCTGAGTGCTTTCACTGTCATTATAACTCAAGGGAATAACAATTTTGAGCAATGGTGAGCAACTTTACTGCAAAACAGTAAAAATTAAAGGTTGTTCCCGTTTTATTTTTTGTCATTGATCGGTGTGGGAAACAAGCAACAATTCACCCACCTCCAACCCCCATCCAGCATCCATGGGGGACAAAGCTGCCTCCCTGCACAATGCTGTGTCCCCAGCACTGAGAAGTTCGGGGCATCTCAGCCAGCCCTGAACTCAGGGTGTGCAGAGCAAATCTTCAGCTCCTTCCCACATCCCTCCTGCCCCACTCCTCCCAGACACTTCTCAGCATTAATTCAGGGTCCAAGTACAATTGCTCTGCCTGGCCCTGCAAAATCCCTCAGTGCACAGATCCCTGTCCTCTGCCTCCTGGAGGTGATGGCAGAGCCACCTTCCCCTGCTCCCACACAGGACACACTGAGGTGGCTGTCCCACCACTTTCTTCAACTCATCTTCCAATAGAATTTAAAGCCAATTTTGCACTCTTGAAAGGGGATGAAATTAATTTACACCTAATTGATTACTTCTACTTTCTCTGCATGCTGAGAGCCAACAGCCATTGTCCCAACCAACCAATGTTCCCAAACATTTCCAGAATGTTCAGTACACACAAAAATCAATCAACCACTTCTCTGTGGATTAACCTCTATTTCTTTTCCTCCAGAAGTGAGAGTGTTCTATCTCTTAATCTGCACAAAAAAAAAAGAAAAATTAAACTCTCAGGCTTTAGGAGGCACCTCAGTCTCCTCCCCCACAACACAAATCTGCTGCAGATAAGCCTGTGGGTTCCATGGAGGACATTAGCTCCCTGCTGGGCCACTTTCTTGCACTCTGCCACAGAGGTAATTTCCTAATGGAGCATCTCCCACAGGGTGGTGCTCAGCTCTCCATCCAGCTCCCCCTTTGTCCCAACACTAATTGCTTTGCTCTGCTCTCCTGTTCTCTCGGATACTGAGGAAGAACACCTGGATATCAGCTCAGCACTTATCTTCCCTCTCCTTTTTGGTAGGTAGACACTCTGCTAAGGGGAACACACGGTCTGGGAGAGGAGATGAAGGGTAGGTCATTAAGGGTAGGTAGGTAGACACACCCTCGGGGCTTTAAGGACCTGCCCCTCACAAGAACAGATTCTGCCCCTGGCTGAGCCTCAGGGTGAGCTGCAGGCCTGTTGTTTTTGCATCTTTCCCTTTTCCACCCAGCCACAGCAAGGCTGCAGGGCAAGGGCTGGGGCTAAGGACCAGCTGGCTGAAGCAAACCCACAATCCAAAATGGAGCTGCAGACACCAGGGGCAGAGGAACCAGAGCAAAGCCTGCAGCCCTGCAAAACCCTGAGCATTGTTTCCAGGAGCTCCCTGCCTCTTGGAGCCTCTTGATTTTGATATGTGTAGCTCCAGCTAATTAGGATGCAGACAGTGTTGTTCACCTTCATCAGCTCCCTCCATCCCCACCTCACACCCTGGCAGCAGTGCCAGCCTTTGCCCCCCTCCCTGGACATGCTCCAGGAAGCAAAACAGAGCAGAAAAGGCTCAAAGAGGATTTTTTACTGAGCTGCTCAACCCTGTGATGGTGGAAATCAGCCCCAGTTCTCTCCCATCTCTGCTCCCAGCCCCCAGGTTGTGTGAAGCTGATATTTGATCTGGCACGTTCTGTCATTATTTGTGTCCCCTCAGCCGTCCGCCCACACCGTGCTCTCTGCATCCCTGCTGCTCTGATCACCATCCCAGAGTCCCAACAGCCTGAAACTTCTGACCAGTGCAAGATGATTTATTCTTAATGCTTCAACAGGCCCTGAAAAAACCACACAGAATTTGAGAAGGACGAATTTAAATTAGTCTGGACTCTGAGGCCAGACACTACAGCAAAAGCAGCCACCAGCACAGCACCTAAAAGCCTATAAATTACCCAGCAAGACAGGGACTGACTAGCAGGGGCTAGTAAGGGAATCTGCAGCCAGCCAGGATGAGCACACACCTTGGGACAGATGATCTTCTTGTCCTTGACTCTCACCTCTGTGTCTGGGGGACAGCTATGAAAAACCAGGCCTGGCCTGTGCTCCAGGTGCTCTCTGGGGACCACTGTGGATGGTGCTGCCATGCCAAGGGAGGAGGCTCTGTGGCTGCTTCTGCAAAGGCTTCAGGGGCTCTCACATCCCTGAGCAGGTGCTTGGCCACCAGGAATGGTGCTCTGGTCTAAGGAGGGCATTCATGAGCATCCACCCTGCAGCAGGATGCTCTTATCCTGCTCAGGGGCCAGATCTGCCTCTGCTGACATCAGAATTCCCAGAATGCTTCTGGGAATTGCCCAGTCTCTGAAAAACACTGGGAACCAAGTCCCATGTTAAACATCACAGAGTTACTGCTGCACATGGGCAACTCCCTTTCACCCATCTCACCACAGCCAGGTGAAACAAAGAGCCCTCCAACACACTGGAGCTGCAGGAGTTTGTGTTAGCAGGGGCCAAATCTGGCTACTATGGATCGTGTGGCTGAGCCCAGCTCACCTGGGCTGATGGGGACCCAGAAATCAGGGACCTGCAGACCTGTCCTTTGCAGCCATTATCACAGCAGGATCCCCTGCTGCTCACCTCACCATCCTCACCCAGCTCCACTCACTCTCCAGGGCAAAGACCCCTTGGTGTGGGTTTCATTTCTCTATAAATTGAAATAATTTATGTCTATTTGTTTTATTTTTCAAGGAAAAACTAAGAGGCAGATCTGGAGTCAGCAAAGGTCTCAGATGGCCCCACTTGTGTCTGCTGGGTCCCCTCTGCATGAAGCACTCACTTCATTTCAGCTCTGAGACACACAGCTGGTCCAGGCTTTTCCCTTAGAAAGCTTTCTATTAAGAAATCAATATCTCTGAAATGTCATAATTAACTTCATTTCCCTTGTCTCATCACAGCCAGCTGCCCTCACCCCTGTTCTCAGGGACTGAGGCAGTTTTCAAGCAGAACAACAGCTGGCACAGCATCCCCAGGCAGGCTCATGGTTCAGACACCTCCCCATCACATTTTACCTCCAAAAGCTTCACCTGGAGGCAGCAAATGAAAATGTAGGGGCCTGACAGCCCTAAACTGCCTAAAACATTGCTTAATATGCTCTGAAAGGTGTTCTGCCATAGAGAGAGCTGAGCATCTCCAGCATTTTGCCAGGCTCCCAACAGAGAGCTGCTGTAGCAATGAGGAGTGCCCCAGAAATGAGGCAGTGTTCCCATGGGGGTTTGAACTGGAGGAACAGAGTCCTCCAGATCCCCACTGCTGAGCATCACAGCACCATCCTGGAGCTCGGGACAACAAGCTGCACCTTGTCCCTTCACTGGGTCACCAGTGGCTGGCAGAGATTTGAGGCCTCTGTCACACCCCCATAAGAACACCTGGGTCAGCCCCACCCCCAGGGCCAAAAATACACCCTCCTTCCCCTTTGCTTTCCTTCCTAAACACAAAGATCTTGGGCAAGCAGCCTTGCAGACTTTGGTTAGTAGCTAGGAGGGATCTCAGCAGCCTGGTTTCCCCCACTCTCCCCCCAAACCCTCTGTTCAGCTCCTTGTTTCACGTTCATTAAGAAGCAGAACAGGAAATATATGCAGAAGAGAGCAAACAGCAGAAGGAGGGAGGGGAGGCATCGTCTCTGCTGGCAAGGAGCTCCAGGATGAGCCAGCAGAACAAAGCCACAGACAAGGCAGGTTCCCACAATAGGCCCTTTACTGTCCAGGAAATTGTGTTCCTGACAAGAGCCCTTCTCCATCTTACCCAATTAGTGCTGCTCAGCACTGGAAGGGATTGACAGTCACATGATGACTGGCTCTATAAATTAATTGTTCCAAATGTTAAATCATTCCAAATACAATAGAGATGTAGGCTGGGTTCTACAACAGAGGGGAAAACCTAGAGGAGGCTTTGAATTTGTACTTTTGTGTGAAATACCGGGAGATTTTAAAACTTTTCCCTTGGTGCTGCAGAAAACTCATTCAGGAGGAACAAAAAAATGAGCTTTCCTGATGCCTCCAACTTCCTTAAATGCTGGTATTAGAGTCTTTTTATTTCCCAACTCCCTCAAAAACAGGAAACAATTACTGTCTATAACATTACCAGTCTTTTTCTGGAAGGTAGTATACCATTTTCCTATGGGCTGTGTACTATGTTGAAGCCTGGTTATCATTGCCAAAGCATAGAAAGAAAAAAAGCTTGTTGGGGTGCACGTTACCTACAGTGATAAGGGTGCAGCACAGAGGGTTTGCTCATCATTTTTCCATTAATTTATCATTAAGAGCCCCTAAACCCTGTGTCGACCTACCAGCAACCAACTTCCAACCTACTGAAAACCAAGTGCTACTCAAGGCATGAAGCATCAAAGCTCTAATCTGAGGAGAAAAGCATGTGTTTGAGAAGTTCATCAGCATTCTCCTTGTACAGCCACAATTTGGCAGCTCTTCATCAATCTGTGTGTGTGGCCAGGGTCAAGAGTTTGATATTGAGCCCAATTCATCCTCACACTTGCTCCTGACCTGAACAGACAGGGCAAGGAGGGAAGAATCCTGGGCAGAGATAACCAGGAGTTGTTACTCATTGACTCAAGAAGGGTCATAGCCCTGGCTCTAGCTCAGTGTTGGGCTCAGCTCAGTACTGAGCTCCCAGGGAACATGGGTGGGGAACATCAGCTCCTACACCTGCTCTAGCTCAGTTATAACCTCCCCAGCTCAGTTATAACCTCCTCAAAACACACTCTTCATTTCTGAATAAAGGGAAATAGAGAAATGGAAAAACCTAAGCGAGATTGGGGCAGCACCTTTCTTCCGTTTGTAGTTGCTTAAAAATGCAAAATGAGAGGACACACACAAAAAGAGTTACATTCCATGGGAAATTCTAGTGCTACATCCCACTTTCTTTTTCTGAGTGCCATTTATCCAACTGGAAGGTAACAAAGTCACAAAGATGTGGAGAAGAAGCCAGTATTTTTCATGGTTAGCCATGGCACAGGCCCACCCTGCCCAGGACTCCAGTTTGGGACACTGATATTCCTGGTGATCCTCCAGTCCCAGCCCTGGGCAGGGCAGCAGGATCCTGCTGTGCACATCCCACCAGACCTTTGCAGACAAGGAAAAGATTTCTGCCAAGGCTTCTCCTGACACACATTAAGGCTCATGCACGGGGTAAGGGCTCCCTTCCTCTGCTGCACACAGGCTGGCATTCCTATCCAGCCACATCATCATCATCAAACAAGGGCTTCCAGCTCCCAGAGCCTCACTACTCACACACTTACACACACCCACTCTCCAACTACTCTCCAACTAAACTACTCCAACGATTGCTACTACACTGAGCAGCAGCAGGAGCTCTCCAGACATGGCACCAGTGTGCTGCAAACCTCCTCTCTGCATCTGCAGACTCCCTGGGGCTAATGGGATCCCCTCTCAGTACCCTGAACTCCTCAGCTAAAAGAGCACAGACAGGCAGCCCAATGAACGGTCACGTCACTTTGCCCTTGGAGCAGAGATTTAACCACTCTTCACCGACCTCTGGTACCAAAGACCTAATTTTGTAGCATCTCCCCCCAGCCAGGTTGTAGTTATTCAGGGGAAAGGTGCTTTGGAAGCAGTTGGGCTCCTGGCAGGAGCAAGACAATCTCATCGGTGTCTGAATACCTGCTAAATACTTTCATCTTCTGTTGGAGGATTCAGCCTGCCTTTTCTGTGCTGGCAGCGTCCACCTGCACCAGAAATCTGCTCCAAGATGTGGATAAAATGGAAGCTCCCTCCTTAACATGCAGAGTGCAGAGATCAGAAGGGGGAAGCTGGGTTTGACATTGTCACAGCCCTAAGACCTGCACAAACTTATTCTGTACTTACAGGGCAAACTGGGGTTCTGATTCCCAGAACCAGAAGTGTTTGAAGCACGGCAGAAGCAGACAGGGATGCTTAAAATGCCAAAAACGGGCAGGGAGGACGGAGTGGTGCATGCTCTGTGCTGTCCCTCTGCAAAGGTCCCCCCCACTCTCCTGACTTCAGCACAAGGAGCCAGAGAAGTTGCCCTCAACTCTGCAGCATCCTCTCACATCTTATTTAAGTCTGCAGGCTCCAAAGGGTTGGAAGACTTACATTTGCGATTTTTTTCTCCTGTAAAAGTAAAAGGAAGCTTCCCAGCAGGCTCTTTCCTTTGCAACAAGGTTCAGCTTTGGAAAGAGCCAGCTCCCAGATGGAGCAGCACCTGCAAACACAGCTGGGGTGCCGGACACAGCACAGGAAAGAGATCCCATTAAGGAGCCAGCACACCCTGGCAGTGGAATGCTCACAGCACATTGCCCTCCCCAGGGGCATACAGCTCCCTAAAAA
>VXAX01006193.1:556230-639505 GCA_013399835.1 Leptocoma aspasia | reverse complement strand
AAAAAAAAAAAAAAAAAAAAAAAGAGAGACCCATTTTTTGAGCAGATCTGCTCAGCCTGTTCCATTCTCTGGGTTAAACTTTAGGAGGCACCAGAGGGCAGCTGAAAACTGGCAGAAACCTTCATCACAGCCTAGGAAGGGAAAAAAACAAATAAAACCAAAACAATAAAACAAATGCCACATCGTTACCTCCAAAGCACGTCTCTAACCCCAGGGAAGCGCCTGCCTGCCTTGCCCGCAGCAGGGATTGGGGGAGGGAAGGTCTGCCCCGCTCCCAGCTTTCCCTGGAGCCTCCCTGGTGTCCTACCTGACGATCACATACATGACGGAGCAGTTGCCCACCAGCCCCACAATGCACACGATGGAGTAGACGACCACGATGGTGATCTTGATGCTGAGCGGCAGGAAACCGTCCCCCGTGCTGTTGTTGAACCAGTTGCTGGGCAGAAAGCTCAGGTTGAGCATGGAGGAGTCGTTCAGCAGCTTCCTCAGGTCGGGGTCTTCAAAAATATGGGCAGGGAAGAGCGGGTCCATCCTGAAGCAGCAGCCTGCGCCAAGGACCTGGGGCAGCAAGAGACAGCTTTAAAATCTGCTGATCAAACGGGTGGCAGGGGACTGTAGCAAGGCAAGTGCACGAGAAACGCTGGGGAAGGGTGATTTATTACCAGAGAGAAGGTAATTTATTACCAGGTGATTTATTACCAGGGAGAAGGATGATTTACTGCCACGGAACACAGCCCCCATCCTCCCCAGGAGCATTTTAATGGGATACAACCCTGAGAGCCTGGCGCATCCCGAGCACACAGGGATCACGCATATCTCCACACCGCCGGCGCAGGGGACGTGCGGGCTGCACACATCATCCCTTCTCCCAGGGGCTGGATGTCCCCACCTGCCTCTCCCATCCCCGCGGGTCGGTGAGTCCCCCACACTCGGTTTTGTGCCCCCAGACCTTCCACTGCCGCCCGTGTACCCCGAGAGCCACCGGGGCTCCGGCACGACCCCACCGGTCCATATCACGCTAAAACAGCAGGAAAAGCCCGAAGTTGGCAATAAACCCCAGCCGGGTGCTTACCTGCGGCAGGTCCCCTCTAGCGCAGCTCCGGACCAGACTCCGCTCCCCGCGGCCACATCCAGCACCCCCGGGCCAGGGGATGGGGGGGACACGGGACAAAGCCGGCGGCTCCGCAGGTGAAGGAGGGGAAAGGGATGCTCTCTCAGGCAGGGATGCTGCCAGCGCAGGGGGCTGCACCCCGGAGCCCACGTNCCCCAAACCTCCCTAAACCCACCCTGCCGCAGCCCCCGACCCGCAGCCTACCTGGGGTGGGCTCCCAGCTGGAGATGCTGGGAAGAAGGGAAGAATCGGGAAAGGCTGCTGGGGAGATCGGGATTCGGGAAGCAGATTCCTCCCTCCTCTGCAATTGTGCAACCTGAGCGCTGTTCTAGCGCAGGAGCAGCGGAATGGGGAATCTGACCTAGAAACTGGCAAAAAAAAAAAATACAAGGAGGAATGAGAACTACGGGGAGAAAACGGTTATTATTTAGTATTCTTCCAGCAGCATCAACTAAAGGTCATTTTGGTAACCCAAAGCATCCTGCACTTCTCATCTGAGTTAGATATTTCAGAAGCTGCAGTAGTAAATTCCTTACCTCAAGGTGGGGTGATCCACACAGACCCCACAGGTACCTGCAGTTCTCAGTCTGGCTGTGGGACATTGTGGGACACTGTGGGACCCTGATAAACTCATTTCCCAGGAGCTGCAGAGTCTCCCAGGTAGGCCAGCCCCCAAATAGGGTGCACAGAGGACTTTGGGGCCCATCCCCAGTTTGATCCCAGATCAGAGATGGTTTGACTGCTGAGCCCCCTGGTCTGGTGCCTCTGGCCATCTACAGTGTTTCCCCAAAGAAGCCATTTCCCGGCATTTGGGGGAAATTTCTCAGTGTTGGGGACACAAGCAGAGATCAGAGCAAATTCAGGGCACACTTGCCCAAGAGGTGGAGAAAAAGAACATGAGCTCTTGAGCATCAAATGGTTTTTCTCTTCTCAACCCACAGCCAGCCCAACACAGAGCTCTTGGGCCCCAGCAGGCAGTCAGGGCTACCCCTTTGGGCTCCAGCTCTCCTTTAATGGATATTTGGGGATATTTAGCACAAAAGCTGCACCTTCTTCACCAGGAACACAATGCTAAGGCATGGTGCTGCATGGCAATTTTCTTGAAAGCTTCAACAAGAGATCTCAGCTTTAACAGGGACAAGGGAAAAATGCATGACCCAGAGTTCCAGACCTCCTGCAGAACGGAACAGTTTCACTGCTCCAAAAGGTGGGGTTTTGTCAGTCCATTAATGAGAGTGTGAAATAAATACTAGACCAGACATTACCTTAATTGTCAGTGGATTGATTTCCAAATGCTGAAGCAAGGACAGCAGTAAATCAGTGCTAGAGCTCCCAGCTGGACAGCCCAGGAGCTGACGGGAAGAGTGTTTGCAAATTCAGCTCTGCTCCTCTCTGCTGGCTCTCACCCCAACAAACGCTCTCAGCCCTTCCCACACTCCTTTATGTTAATGCAGTGCAGCAAATACAGCAGGTTCCTCTATTTACCCTGTGGTTTTCTTTCTGGCCTGAGAGATGTGTTTCAGAAAGGCTGCTGGAAAAGGGATCAGGAATGCACTTTGAACTACTGGCAGCCAAGATATGTGTCTGGGACAAATATCCTCCCAAAAATTCCCCTCATCCATCCCTCTAGTTGTTCCTCAGTGTTCATCCCTGTCCTCTTTGCAGGAGGAAGAAAAGCCCAGGATGTTCATGTTGCACCTTCAGTCCCAACCCTGCTGCTTCACATGATTTCACTCCAATTATAATTCAATAATGGTGAGATCTGTCCTTCCAGAATATCTCATGGTATCTTAACATATGCTCTTCTCAGGGTCCCTGGGGTGAGAGGAGAACAATCATCTCAAGAACATGATTGCCAGTTTTCTTCTTCACCATAAGCCTCCTGTCCATTGGGATCTACGCACCAAGTCTGGGAAGGAAGACAACCTAAATTTTGTCAACATTACCCAAAAAGGACTTACCCAGATTATTTATTTGAAAAACAGATCAGCTCTTCAGCTTGAAGGTTTCTCAACAGACAGCAAGGTAACAAAAGCCAAGGAAAGAACAAGACAAAAAGCCACCCTTCTTCCAGGTGATGCCCAGGGAGCTTTTGGGGAGGCAGCAGATCTCACACTCCATTGGGAGATGCTGAATTTACAACAGATAGCCCAGAGCATCAACATGCAAGTGAAAACACCTTCCACTAGAGCAGATTGTTCCAAGCCCCATCCAACCTGGCATTGAACACTTCCAGGGATGGAGCAGCCACACACACCTTTACCATTTCTACCTCCAAACTCCTGGAGCATCAGCACAGTCTACATCAGTTGTGGATGAAAAATCCTTAATTATTTCAAGATAATCCGGTTCAAGTGCCAATAATTGCATCTTCTGCCATTTCAACCAGTTTAACTTTACAGACGTTGTTCCTAAATGTGGAGAACTTTTGCTGATTCTGCAGAAAACAGCCCTCAGCCACCTGCATCTCAAAACAGCAACAGCCCACAGGGATTTTTTTTTTTTTGCCTTTCCTTTCAGGAGGTGAAGATGTCTGCATGTCAGAGCTGTTTTGCCACCTTTAGCACGGTTTGTCAATCTGTTTAATCAAGGCCATCATGAGCAGAGAATTAATTTTTCAAGATGTGAAATCATTTTTTCATGCAGGGAACAAACACCTGGTCTGGAGAGGAGCGGGAGAAAGGCTGGGGGGATGTGGAATGTGCTGGAAAGAAAAGGTTCAAAAATGCAGCTGTCACTCCTGGGATGATGGGCACCTGATTAATGGCTTGCCAAAGGCTAATTAGCTAAATTTGGACCACAACCACTGGTATGGGTGATATTGTTCTTAGGACATTAATGATGACAAAAATTTAGCAATGATGTATCCCTTCCTAAGGCAGGGGAGTTAAAACTGGATGATCTTTACAGATCTATTGCCAACAGAGCATCAGGGAAACAAGAAAAAAAATACATAAAAATATGAAAACATTTTTTCTTGAACCCTAAAACCCACTTTTCCTGAGCAGCCTCTACAAGGGGATTCAGTGGTAATTCACTGAGACAGTGGTGATAAATTATGCTCCTTGCATAGTGCTATAAATCATGAAACAACACGAGACAAGAAAGATTCCACAACTGGATTATCTGCCCTCCATGGCCAGCAGAGTCATTCAAAGAATGAGAAATAACATCTATTAAAAAGAAGAGGACATTAGCTTCTTCAATATTTCCAGTAATACATATTCATTGTAGCTTTTGTACTTCCTCTAGTCGGACTCATTTTAGAGATGACAGAAACCTCTGCAGACTCTTTCCTGCACTGCCGAGCATCAGGACAAAAAGAAAACCAGAAAAACTGTTCCCAAGGAGCAAAGAGGGGCCTGGGAACAAACACACTGTGGGAAAAGGAATCCCACTGACTGCAGCGTGCATTGGGGACTTTCCTAAATCCCAATCCCAGCAAGGGGAATGGGTCAGTGGGGTGTCACAGGCCATGTCCTACCTCATTCAAAGTCCCCACCTCCCTTCCATGATCATTGAACTTCTCAGGAAGAGCAGATCTGGGACAAGATCTCAAGATGCAAATGGCAGGGTGATGGTCCAGCCCATATCAGAGGTGGCTGAACCCAGCACATCCCATACACTCTCACACCCAGTCACAAATACAAGCTAAGACATTGCACACAGATTTTAGGTCCAGCCCAGCAGAGAAAGGCAGCTGAGCTCATCCATCCCCACATTCCTCAGGAGCAGTTTCACCTGCCGAGTCTTGACACTTCTGTACCCTGACAACCCACCTTAATGCTGGCTGGGGACCTGCCTCCCAATTCCTGAGGCTGCAAGGAACTGATTTATAGGAACTGGCATATTATACAATAAAACAGTTTCCTGAAGAAACAGCTGATTCCCAGGGTCACCAGTCTAACAAAGCTGGAGTCAATCGGTTCCTCTTTCTAAAACAGCAGGACAGCAGAACAAGTGCAATTCATGCCCATTTCAAACACAAATACTGAGGAAATTTCCCCATTTCTCTTCTACCCATCTACAGGCTCCATGGTAAGGAGAATAACCAGGATTAATGCCAGCAGCCACTTGCATTTTAAGAACACTCTGAGTGCTGCTAGGCCTGATCCTCATTACTTACAAATAATTACAGCAGATCTTGCTTTCACCAAAAATTCATTTAGAGCAAAATCTCCCAAGCTCCAGCAGGAGAAAGAGCACACAATGCTACTGACTACTGATATTTTATTCTGCCATCACTATTTGCAATTTTCAAGGGACTGATCATTTCAGGTGACTGCAGATGAGGCCATAAATCTTCACTGCAACATTAAATTGTTTTACTGTCTTCCTCCTTTTTGCATCTCATGAACCTGGAAACAAGCAAGTCGCTCTACTCTTACAAGACAGAAGTTGTCCTCGCCCCTATTATTCCTTGCCCAGGACACTGATTTTTTTCACCATTCTGGGAATGGGCACCCATCATCCAAGGCTCACTGTTTGGGTGTCCCAGATGCTGAGGGAGTAAGGGTCTCTGATTTCAAGAAAGGCAGTGATGGTTGCAGGACTTACACAGGTACTCAGTGAGAAACAGCAGCAGATGATTAATTTAGATCCTCTGAACACCATCCCAGCATTTTAACCTCTTATCTCTTAGGGAGGAAAACATCTCTGTGCTCAGATGGTGAATTTCACAGGAGCCTTTCAAAGTAAAGATCTGCTTATCACCTTTGTGCTGCACTCCTTTTATATAGCCAACAGCTTGAAGAGCAACAAAATCACTGCAAAAAAAGTTTGACACCAAGATACCCAGAATCCATTTGCTGTTTGCTTCCCCCTGAACTTGCTCTCCCCAAAGAGATGTCACTCAAGTTCTCACTGTTGTGTGGATCAATAGCAGCTGATGCTTGATAAACCACCCCAAAGCAAGATGTTTTCACAGCTTTAACACACCTGAACTCAGGCCCAAGAAGCCTTCCCTCATTTCATTTTCCAGCAAGAGGAAACAGTAGATGTTTACTGAAAATTTCAAGCAACGGTAGAGGGAAATGTATTCCCATCAGTTTCTCAAAGGCTTGAATATCTGCCTTGAAAAGGCTGCAGCCTTTAACAAATCTGTAACTGGGAAGAACCACCAGTTAGGTAGAGGAGATGTATGTAAATAATATGCACCAAGCAGCAGATATGTGCTGTCTCCTCACATATGCTATTTATGTGGCTGTCATGCTCTGGAGATGTCACACAAAGAGCCCTGGCAGCAGCACCATACACACACTCCAGCTCCCCATAATTTTATGTGGGATTGAGAGTCAAAAGCCTTGCTGGGACAAGTTGGTTCCAGCAAAGCTTCATCACAGAAGCAAAAAAACTGGGCCTGAATCTTTGACAGGATAAAAAAAACACTTTTAAATGTGTGTGACAGATGTCAGTGGCTGCACCCAGCCATGCCTGCTCACGGGACCAGCAGCACTGGTGGCCATGAGAGGGACTATCCAGCACCCTGGGCTGCTCAGAGCTCACTCCCAGCTCAGGAAAGTGTATTATTCCCCTACAAAAGTGACATTTAACCTTCATCAAAAGCCTTTCTGCCCTTGCCTAAAACCACAGCCTTACCTAAGAAGCTGCTTCATCCCACAAGCTGATCCATTTCCACATATCTCTCNTCCCTCACCCACCCCACCCACATCACCTGCATTCACCATGGAATGAAACTGTGTCACCCAAGCCTCCTCCTCTCCATGGGCTCTTCCAGCCTCAGCAAAGCTTGTGGCACACATACTGCAGTGGCAGCTTGGGAACTGCTAGAGCTTTTCAGACCCAGTTCAGGAAAGCCACTGATGCTGAGACTGAGTGTTTGTGATTGAGCCAGGCTTTTGAATGTGAAAAACGGTGTGAAAAAACCCTGAGCAACATACATCCTATTACAATTTCCTCATCTGGATGTGAAAAATCGTGTGAAAGGTCTTCAGGAAACAGACACCCTACCACTGCCACTCTCTCAGGAATACCAAGGGAACACATTTGGGGCTGTTATTTAAGTGTTTTCCAACCAGGAGCACAAAGCAGGGCACAGCTGCACTTTGGCACCTCGTCCTCTCCTTCAGACACGGGGACATGCTCCTCCAGGCCTGACCCCAGCTCTGTCCCAGTTTCTGAACCTCTCATTACTTCCCTCAAATTGCCCTCAGGACCATTTTACTTCGTGTCTTCTGCTTTTTCCAGCCTCCACCACCTGGGCAGAGGCAGCGCCGGGCCGTGTCAGCCCCCAGAGCAGCGCAAGCTCAGTGCCGGAGGCAGGATCTGCCAGCTGCACTCATCACAGAAACAAGGATTGACTTCTTACACCGTGTTTCTCCTGCAGGCACCCAGAGACTGCTGCAAACTCTGCAGACTCGTTTGCAGGTGGATGGAAGGGGAGAGCCAGCAGGAGCCTGGGGGTGGAAAAGGGGCATCCCGCAGAGGTGGAAAGGCCTCACCCTGCGGAGTGCTGCTCCGTGCCAGAGGAGCTGCAGCTGTGAGGGACATCCAGGCTGAGGGCACCATCATCTGAGAGAAACATCCCACCACCCAGCCCTGATGGCTTCCAACCCATCCCCACCAGCACAGCCATGCAGATCCCCAGCCCCCGTCCCACTGCCCTCACCCCGGCTCAGCTCACATCACAGCCTCCCACTGCACTTTCATCTGCTCTGCTCCAAACAGTCCATCTCCAATAAAAAAGAGTGGATTTCCCCTGGAAAGCATCCCAGATTGCTGAGGAATTCTGGTGGCAGCCACAAGTGCTGCAGCTTCCTGAGCCCATGGACGTGCCCAGGCATCGCAGTGCTCAGATCTCAGCAGCATCAAAGGCAGGAACAGCTGTGACAGATGAAACTGGGAACTTACATTTACTTTTGTGAAATTTTTCTGTTAATTTAGGTTGGGTATGATTTGTTTTGTTTAGTTGGTTTGTTTTGTTGGCTTGGTTTTTTTTCACTAGAAGTGTCTCAGGTTCAATCCAGTAATTAAGGGATGTGTTATTACACATACTAGGTAGGACAGGAAACCTATTCCTTCCCCAGCCTCATTTTGACATCTGAGCATCAAACCTCCATATTTTGGGCTGAGCAAGTAGTGACAGAGCTGCCTTGGAGAATGAAGAAACAGCCTTAGACATCTAACTCCTTTAGGATTTCACTGAATTAATTTCTGAGGAAACTTTAGGAGACCATTGCCACGTGTGTCTACTTTTTATTATTACTATGTATGCTGAAGGCTTTCAGTTACCACCTTTATGTGTCACTGAAGCTTTCTAGTTCTCACACAATAAATTCTGCAGTGGTCAGGGAAAATCCTGGAAACAATTTTTCCTCTCCTGATCCCCTCTGTGTCATGACCTCTGGATCGGATGTTTCTACAAGTTCTTCCCAAGGTTTTCCTGTGGCTGAAGTTTGGTGCAGGTGGATTAAGTCCCCATTCTGCACAGGGGGGCCAATCCAGGCGAGAAAATAGACCCAAGAGCAAAAAAAAACTTCTCCCAGAGTTCTCAAAAACTCTGTTCTTGAAATAAGATTTTAAAAGTCCAAAAATTATAAACCTCACTTGAGTTCTTATATGCGTATGAGGTCACCCTACAAGCTGGGGCATCACCTCATGCTATCCATTATATCCATATATGCTATCCACATCAAGGACATCTGCATGAGGACTGAGGAAAAGAAGAAGGGAAATTGCATTTTTAATAATTCTGAGGGGAAATTATACTTTTGGAGGTTTAATTTGTGCTTTCCTGCAGGCTTTGATCTTTCAGACAAGGTGAATTAGATTTTGCAATATGCTTGGAGTTGCTTCCACTAACTTTGAAGTAGATATTTAAAGCAGTTCAGGGCCACAGTCATCAAGGGTGGTTGGTAAATTTTGCCCAAGGATGCCTTTTATCGTCTCCTCATTGTGAAACTCAGAACATGACGGTAAAATTTAATGATTTAACAAGCTGCCTTCTTACTGCCCTCTCTGCCCTTGTTTTCTTCACTGAAGCTTTCAGGTTGTGAACCATTCCAGAGAAACACCCATGCATCCCACTTCAAATCCCAAAGCCTGCAAAATGGGCTGGTTGACACCTCCTGCCCAACACCTCCGAGCTCTTCCACGAGTTTGTAAATTCCCATTGGTACCAGCAGGTGATGCTGAAGCAGAAAACATGGAGATCATTCTGCCTTCTATTAGGCTTTTATTTTCCTCCCATAAAACTCACAAGTGAGAAAAATCCTGTGATCCTGGTGGGGTATTTAGAAACATAAGATAGAAATGCTGACATGCAGCATATGGCTTTGTTCTCACTGTCTACTCAGCTCTTCAGTCCCAGGGAAAACACTCTGGGCTTTTTCACACCTAGGACAGAGCGAGGACACCTGGACTCCTTGGAACTTGTCTCTAGTGGAAGGTTAGTGGGGTCTGAGCTCTCCTTGAGTGGGTCTCCCCACAGCACTTGCAAAGCCCCAGAGCTGCTCTCCAGTGACCTCGCTGTGACATTCCCAGTCTGTGACAGACACCACGTGCTCCCTTGCAAGTCTGCAGGTGTTGGAGTGAACATTGTGGGAAGCAGCTGTGTTGGGAGAGGAGACTCGTGCTCAGCATCCTGCTAACTCCTGGTGCGTTCCACTGCAAGCATGGTCAGGGACCCTGTCCAGAGCAAGGACGTGGCTTTTCCTTTTCCAAGGACCCCCCTGCATCATCAGCAGGTTCTGGGAGCCACACTGAGCTGTGAGTCTCCCTGGCAAATCATCCTGATGCTCTTGCCTTGAAGCTGGAACATTGCAAGGGCTAGCAGTGCCACAGATGTGCCTCTCTGGGCTGGTTTTTGCTTTTAGTCCCTGACTTAATTCTGCATCTTAATGTTTTGGCTGAGACATCTGCCTGTGGGAGAGATGGCATTTATTAGATAAAAAGAAGAAGGAGAAATGGGGATGTCATCAGTAAATACCAGCAGAAAAGGATCCTTTTTGGTGCCAATGTTCCCTGAGAGGTATAAACTCCCACCAGCCTCCTCCAGCACCAGCATGGCAGGAGGGCACTGGGTGCCTGCTCACCTCCCCTCTCCCCCAGCCATGGCACACAGAGGGTCAGTCCCAGCCCCACCCAGATGTGCAGCCACCACCTCATCTGCTTCATTTCCCCAGCAGCTGATGCTCTCCAGCTGCCACCAAGGGCAGGGGCAGCCCAGTCCAGGCAGTGACACCCTTACCCTGCAAACATTCACTCCTAATTGGGGCAGAACCCATCCCAATGTCTTGCTCATCATCACTTTCTGTCACTGTCATCTCTGTGATGTGCAAAGAAGGATCACATGGACTTTTACCATCTGGGCTTTGTCTGCTGATGTAGCCACAGGAGGGATAACTTCTTCCATTCCCCTGACCATTCCTTGGCTTTTCCCTTAACTGGCAGCTCCAATGTGTGATATGTGCTAATTCTGTTCAGACAAAATCTAAAAATCAAATTAGTAGCTTTACCAGAAACATTAAACTGTGGAGAAGAGACACTTGATAGGCAGCCTCCACTCCAGGGGATGGGAAATGCAAAAGATCTTCCTGACAGGCACTGACAAGTGCAAGTGTTGCCAAATTTTCAGGGGAAAATAATAATCTTCAATATGCCAAGGGAAGAGTTTGATACCTTCAGTCCTTCCCCACTCACCATGGGGACCAGGACCCAGATATTCTGTTTGGATGAGTGGACCTGCTGAAAAGAGTCCAGAGGAAGCCACAAAGATGCTCAGAGTGCTGGAGCCCCTCTGCTCTGGAGACAAGCTGAGAGCTGGGGGGGTTCAGCCTGGAGAAGGCTCTGAAGAGACCTCAGAGCCCCTTCCAGTGCCTAAAGGGGCTCCAGAGGGATGGAGAGGGACTTGGGACAAGGGTCTGGAGTGACAAGACAAGGGGGAACAGCTTCACACTGCCAGGGGGCACGGTTAGATTGGATATTAGGAAGAAATTCCTAATTTCTTCCTAATTAGGGTGGGGAGGCCCTGGCACAGGTTTTGCCTGCACAAATGCTTTACATATTTGCTAAGGAACTTCACCACTGTACCCAGGTGCCTTCCACATAAAACTGCAGTAAACCTTGGTGGTTTGGGGGTCTGTAGGAGGCATTTATTTCCAGGATGGAAATGTACTAGGCTTAAAAGTTTTTCTTGATGAATATTTCTGCAAAAAGCTTTTAGTTTCTTTTCCTTCCCCAGAGGATTTAGTTCAGTTATGTGCACTGATTTCCCTGAAGGCACACACAGCACAAGGATCCAAACAGAACAAACAAAGATCACAAGTTCAGAGCAAACTTTCATATCCCTTCTTAATTGCTAGCTCAATCCTAAATTAGTTTCATCCAAATTTTCAGGCAGCTTCAGTTGACTTTGTACAGCATTTTCCCAGAAAGAAAAGATGCAACTAACATTTTCTTGAAAGCTCCAGCTAAAGTAAGAGCCAAACCCTGGCTGAGACATGGTGACCTTGATGGAAAACAAACAGAAGAAAAGTGAAGCGGAAACACTAAGAGTCCTCCACAGCCTCCTCCCATGACATCAGGCACCTCAGCTACAGAAAATGTCACCTCTGGCAACCGATGACGTGGATGAAAGTTTCTAGGAAAAAGGAAGAAAGAAAGAAAAAAGATTTGCTTTTATTCTAAGAAACATCACGTGCAGCTGCCATCCTCAAAGAAAAGATTGAAAAATAATTTCCTGGTTAGCCAGGGGCTGTTGGGTTTTTTGTTCCTTAACAAGGAGATATGGCCAAACCTAATGAAGGAGGAGGATGAAACAGATGCAGCCCCTGAAGCTGGAGGAAAGTGCTGTTCCTTCAATCCCTGGGACATGGAGGCCTGCACTTGGAGCACATGCCATGGAACAGGGCTCTGGAGAGCCAGCCCAAATTTGGGAGAGCTGGGAATGCTTATGGCAGCATCAGAATCCAGAAGTAAATTCGTGCTGCCATAAATGAGAGCCCCACTGGCACTGCCATAAACATCCACAGCAGTGAATTCCAACTTCTTACCCTTGCCAGACCATCCACCTTCTCCAAACCTGTTTGCAGTTCATCATCTGCTTTGGGCAGGAACGTTCTCCCACTCCTTCTGTGCAGGTCTGCCAGCACCATCCTCTTCCTCCCATCCCAGGAATGACACAGGGACCTTTTCCATCTCCAGAATGCTTTGTCACTGCTGAGCCTACACAGTGGGTACATTAAAGCACCAGCCAGATCTCTGCTTCACCACAGCCTCAGATGATGGGGTGTGTCTTAAAAGCATGGAAAAGCTTTTAGGAAGTCATTTAGGAAATTCTGTTTGTCAGTTCCCAGGTCATCCCTCAGGCTGTGGCTCCATGCCAGGAGCAGGAGCTCTGTCCTCTCCAGCTCTGAGCAGCACCTTCAGAAGGTGCAGCTGGCTGCAGATGCCAAAGGAAGCCTGTTCCCTGCTGTGGGGATGAGACACGACCAGTTAAACAAATCTGCAGGAACAGGAAAAGCCTCCAGGGAGTCAGGGTCCAGGTACAGTGTGTCCCTCCCAACCCAAACCATTCTGGCATTCTGGGATTGTCCCAGATGCAGTTTGGGACCCCAGAATGAACTCACTGGTGGCTCTGGCCCCATCCCTGAGGACTTGCTGTCCTGGGAGCCCACTTGCACCTGGATAAGAGCAGAGCTGTTGCACTGATTTGCCTGGGACTCCACCAAGGGACTCAGACAGGGGTGAAGGTTTCCAAGGTCATTTCTCCTGGGATCACTCCTGGAAGTTACTCTGAGCCCTGCTGAGGGACATGTCTGAGCTTTTCCAGCCCAGCTGAGCAGTGGCTGCTCCTGCTCCATTTGCCATCCATCTCCTCAAGGGCACCATGCACTGGAAATTTGCTCATGGCTTTTTTCCTGGCTAAGCTCTGGTTTTGTCCTTTATGTGCAAAGTCAATCTCACCCAGACCTGGATCACAGACTCAAGCTCCCCTTCCCAAATCCCTGTCTCTCAGCAAGGCCAGCACACCTGTCTTAAGGTGGCACTTCAGATCCTGAATTTATGTACCTTTGGGCTGAATACTTAAAAGAGTTGTTTGGTGATTTCATCCTTTCATGTTGAGATGCAGCTGCTTAAATACAGCTCCTAAATTTTCTTCTTTTTTTAATGTGAAAACATTAATGTCTGAGGACAGCTGCTATCCAAGGACTGACCCATTTTGAGAGTACAGCTGTATTTTTCTGGCCCATCTTCTTTTTGCTTCCTTGTGCAGTATTTGTTTCCTGAGAGAAAACAACAGATCAATTTTGCTTCATTACGTTCACTGCACATTTTTAGAGATTCCTTATAAAATTCACTGTACTGTTCCACCCTGTTTATCTGAAAGGTTGCAGGAACTTGAAGCATCATTAGATCCTTGGCAGAAATTATTTCTGCCTACAATTTACCATCCCTGCTTGGAGAAAAGCCTCAAATCAAAGGCAGGAGAGCTGCCCTGGAGCTCGTTAGTTGTGTGCGGCTATGCTCTCTGTGCAGATCACATCAACAACTCAACCAGGGCTTCCAAAACTTCCTGATGTTTTGTGGAAGAAACCCCGACCCCCAAACAGGAGTCATGCTCCCAGACCAGAATCCCCAGCTCATTTGCAGCAGCTTTTTTCAACACCAAAACCCTAGCGGAAAAAAATCCTTCACCTCCTAATCTGTGTTTACTCCACATTCTACATAAAAGCTTCCCAAACCCAATGGGTAAGAGCATGTTCAATAGCACTGATGAAAATAATGGCTCTTATTTGGCCCCTGGTTCCTCACACCCTCCCACTCCTCTCCCTTTAATGCAAGCTTCGAGGTGTGTCCTGGTGTCCAGTCCCTGCCTGTGGAGCATCTGCCACAGCCTGGGAATGGGCTTCTGGATGCTGCTGCTGTAAAAGGGCTGAGAGCTGTGTCCTCACACTTTGGTTGCAACCACTTCACTCCTCCAATGCCAAAAATTAGGGGGAACAGCTTGAAAACACAACGATTTATAATATTTTCCACTTGGCCAGAGAAATTCACTAAACCAAGTTTCCTTTTACTTTGCAATATGTTCTTAAGAGAGAGCACTGAGGCATTAAAAACACTGGCTTCCGTGGATTAAAATATCTCTTGTTTGTCCTGCTGGAAGAAGTGACCTTAAAACACTTGTGCATCAATTCACCCTTAATATCACCAGCCCACTGCAAAAACAGCTTTTAACCTGAAATTACATCTCACATGTGAAACCAGGGGGAAGGTAAGCCAAACAACAATTTGGTGTTAGCCTAGAACTGTCTTTAACTTGAGAAATTAAACAAAAAACATTGCGGTCCACAGAAATGTCACAAGCATTTGTTTGCACACCCAGAGGTGTCAAAGCCTTCACCCCAGTCCTGGTGTGACCTTCCTCCCCATATCTTGCTCTACCCATCTCTACACTTGGGATCCCTCTAGGGACAGTCAAAAGAAATCCAGACAAGGTCTTTGACTGTCACCAAAGCACGTTGGCCGGCAGGCACACCTTTATTGCCTGTGTACTGTGGGATGTTGGAGTGGTGGGGCACTGGGATGCTCCCTGTGGACAGCCACAGCCCAGTGGGAGAGGTTTTTATCCAAGTGCCTTCATGGATGGAGTACAGCTACTTGGGTAGATTCTATCACTATTTTTAAGTGATTATTGTTTCATTAAAAAAATGTTCTTTTCTATTGGATTGCATAATTATTACATTGCACTGAAAAAAAAAGCTTATTCTCTAACAAATAGCACAGCAAGAGGTTTTCTGTGCTGAAAAGGCCAGTGCTGGAGCTGCTGGAGGCTGAGCCCTCACCAGGGCCACTCCCCCAGCAAAGCTCCCACCGTGGGGTAAGGATCCCCCATCCCTGCAGCTCCCTGCTCCCACCAGTGTTTCTCTGTGCCCCCTCGGGTGGCTTAATCCAAATTCCATGGGAAATGATGTCAAACACTTTGCAAAACCCCGGGAATATTAGAGCTACCTAATAACCATGACTAAGCTAATGAATTCAGATGTCTAAGGATCTGTGTTTCATAAACCCATTAGTTTTATCTCCAGCCTTTAATTCTTCCTCATTTGAATTCCCTTTCACCTATACCATTATTTTGTCCAGGATTACTGGCTTGCAGTTATCTGGGACATAAGAACAGCCTTTTGAAAATATAAACCAGCTCTTTCCCAAATTTTCTGGTATTGATTAAAAACAAACGTGTGCAGACTCAATCTTCCGAGACACTCAGACACGAGTTATATGGACACTGATTTCTAAGTGCACCCCCTGACAATGCAGATATAATTTACTACACTGTTGATTAGAGATGGAACAGGAAGGATTTGATCTCCCATTACAGAGATAAAGCACATCATTCTGTCTTTCTAAATGTCACAAAGAAATACTGACCAGAACTTACTGCGCTGATTGAACCGTGTCACCCAGTGATGAACACACCAGCTGGCACTACTTTTTTTTCTGTTTAATGATATTTAAAATTTTTGTCTTTACTCTTGATAGCCACAGATTTAAGCTCTTGTCCCTCATCAGCAGGTTGAGCTTCAGAATTTCTGATACACATCATTTGCTAATCAGCTTCTTTTACAAACTACTGCTTTTTGGGGTTTTTGGAATATCTTCTCAGACTCCTGGATCTGGAAGTCCCTCAAGGAAAAGCCAACATCTCTTTATAATGAATTCCAGAGGCTTGTCCACATGACAATCTCTACCTAAAAACTTCCAAATTTGTTCACCCTTACCTGTTCATATTTTAGCTTTCCAACAATCCCAGGCTGGAGAGGCAGCCCTATGGAAGCTGCTGGAGGACATATGACCATAAATAAAGCTGATATTGATGAAAATGCCCTTTGTTAGCCCATATTGGACATAATCAGGTGCTGATTGCCAGTTCCTAAGCAACCACAAAATTCCTGTCCAGCAACCAAGTCCAGAACAGGCTCCAGGTTTGTTTTGATCAAAATATCTTCCCTGTTAGAAAATTATTAGCTCGTTATGAGAAAGCCTTGCAGTGTTTTAATTACTGCCTGCACAGGACTTCCAGCAAAAGCCACCCTTGGGAATGATAACAGTTTTCTTCCTGCAGGTTGTCAGCAGGAGCAGCAGAGCCCACCCTGCTGCAAGATGCAGCATCTCCTTGGGAAAAGGATCCCTCTCCCACATCCCCAGGGTTCATTAGGAAACCCATCCACACACATTTTCACTCCTCTGGTGTGAAGAGTCTTACAGAGCTGCAGATAAAAGCACTCCCTGCTCCTGAAGATGGTAATCTCCCTTCCCAGCAAGGCAATTCCCAAATTTTCAGCTTCCCAGCATTTCTGATCACATTTCTGAGTAAGGAGTTATTTGCAGGAGCTGAATATCTCCAGGTTTCTGCTCCTATCTGCTTGTATTAAGCCACTTCAAATTTCCCTCTGGGCAGAAATTAAATCTGAATCAGGAAAATCTTGATGGAAAATAATATTCTCTCTCCAAAGGATATATTATTTTTTCTTCAGTTAATTAAAAAGTGAATTAGACACATCCTTTTCCAAAGTTTCTTGAGTGTCTGGAGGTTGTGGGCAACCAAGAAGCAGTGAAGACAACTCCAAAGAGCATGAAACAGCCCTTTGCAGCAGGAGATGAAAGAGTCAACACAAGAAAAACCCAACTTCTTGGCAACCTTCAAAGGACCTGAGTGTCAGCAGCCAACCATCAGGAGGGCAGGGTTGAAACAGAGATCACAGGGAGAGTTCGTCACCTGGACCTGCTCTCACATCTCAGCAGGGCCCTGGGAGAATGGTGTCCAAAATTAGAAATGCTACAGACACTGGGCAAAGGAAAAACTGCTGAGAGCCACCGTGCCAAGTGTCCTCCATGCCCTCTGCAGAGGGCACGTGGCCACTGCAGTGCAGGTCACCAGCAGGCAGGGTCCACAGCAATCAGACCAAACCAACCTCCCTCTCCCTCCATCCTCGAGTTTTTCCAGGCTCAGCTGTAGGGCAGCCACCCCCTCTGCAGTGTGAGCTCTCTCCTGACCTTCAGTAACTCAAATGGTCTCCCCAAATCTCCCTGTCCTTCCTCCCATCCATCTCTCATGTATCAGATATCTCCCAGAGCTGCTAGACTATGAGCACCATTCCTGGTGAGCAGCATGTTGGAAAGCTCAGCTCACATTTGCCTCTCTCTGTTGTCTTCATTCTGGGGACAAGAAAAGCTGTCCTACAAGAAGTTTCATACCACAGTGACACCTCTGCTTTCAGAGCAGCTGAGCTGTGCTTTGAGCTCTGTGAAGCACCAAGACTCTCTCTGTCCAGTGAATCAGAGATTGAACACATATTTCCTTCAGAAAAGGGGCTTTTTCAGGCAAGAACAAGACAAAGCATCTCTGTTAAAACTGAATCAAAACTCAGCTTTTGCTGTTGTATTCCAGGTAGGTGACAATTCCTGGAGTTACTCTCATCCAAAACACCCAGTAGCTTTGCTTAGATATTAAAGGAGCAAGCTTCAAAAGTGGGGATTTAAAGATTTCTCTGGAACACTTCTGAGCTCTTCCCACCTGTTAGAGCCATGCTTCCCCAGAGCAGTGCCTCTGGCAGGCAAAAGCCAGGATGCAATTCCCTGAATTCAGCAGAACATTATTTATCTGAGCAGGGAGCAACAATAGCACAGCAGAGATTTCATTTCCTTTCAGCACATAAGAAATCCACCGAGAGAAGGTGAGATTCAATAATGCAGCAGACAGAAAGAGAGCAAAGCAAGGGAAGGATTTCAAATCCTTTTCCTCTGCAAGGAGGTATGACAACCTTACAGGAGCCTTCACATCTGCATCTCCCTGGTTATCTTCAGCCTCTTAACAAAGGTGCCTCAAATACTCCCCATACAAGCTCACCACAAGCTTTCCTGGGTGGATGCAGAAGGACCCAAATTCCCAGCTAACAGAGTTTAATGTGGACTGGCTTGGGGTTTGCCACTCAAGCCAGCTCCTTCATTTTATCACATTTTTTTTTCTTTCATAGGGAAAAAGTGCTGCTTGATTCTGGAGGACAATGAGCAGTACAAGGGAATCTAAATTCGTTTTGTTCCCAGCAAAACTTGTCAGGGGTGCTGGCAGGGGTTTTGCAGACACAGCACTGGGCCCTGGGGCCTCAGTTCAATGAAACACTTGGATAGGTGTTGAAGTCCATCCTCACCCAGGAAAAAAAGATTTCAAATTAAAAAATTATGAATTATATATATATAAACATGTGCTTAAGCATGTGCTTAAGCCTGTACAGGCAAACTCTGACAGGAAGGGCGGGCAGCTGAGCCCACCCAGAGCTGACAAAGTGTGAAGCAACTGATGCTCACACGAGTGGAAGGAATACACAAGCAAGATGCACAGAAGGAGGAGTGACACCTTGGCAATTCATTGTAATCAGAAACCCAGGTTTTGGCAGTGCCTCACAGCTTTAGTTTCAGCCAATACAACAGAAAATGTTGTGCCTCCTGTGCAAGTGGTTGCAAGAATTCATCAGTCTCGTTTGAAGCCAGAATAATCCTTTATCACCAAAGACTTCTGGAGATCTGACTGTGAGCCAAGGACTGCAATGAAATGTAGGACTTAATTATGTTTGACAAAAGCAAGTCAATTAAAGGCTGTTTCACATCTGTGCCATTTGACTGGGGCTTCTGCTTTATCATCTCTTCTCTGGTCCCTTGCAGAAATTTAATATTTATGGCCAGGAATTAGGTCAAAGTCCAGGAATGAATAAATGTTTGCAGCTCTTTGCAGGAGACACGGAAAATTTCAGATTGCTAAACATGAAGCAAACCCCACTTTATTGACCCAAATGGCCAGACAAAGCCTCCATCATCCTTCTTCACCTGAAGAAAGAAGGAGCTTCACCTGAGCATGTGTCATAGCTGGGCAGCTTGAGCTGCAGTGCTGGTGGTGCTGCACAGGAGATGCTCAGGGTGAAGCTGTTTGATCCACAGAGCCATTGCCCATCTCTGGGTGTTTTATTTCTCTGACATCCCTTAGATTTGCTTTTAAAATTGATGGTAGAAATAACCCTTACAGGAGAACTCAGGAACTCCACAGTTCACTGCTTTTTCAGTGCCTGGCTTTAGACTTCAGGGATCTGAGCCTCAAGTGCACCTTTGGGAAGTGATGTTCCCACAGTGAAGCTCTTCCCAAATGTAGGGCTCGCATGTAATAAACTCCCCTGGCTCCCAGCCCCCTCCTGAGACCCTCTTCTTCCACTTCATGATCCTTGACCCCCATCAGCTGCTCAAAGGTACAGGACACTGCACAATTTAACTTTTTACGAGGCAGGGCTACGTGCTCCAAAGCAGCCAGACCGAGTCTGAGAGTACGGGGAGGGCAAAATTTGTGTGCTTGGTGTGGCAGCTCAACCCCAACAGCATCAGCACACCCTCAAACCCACCTGCCTCTCCCTTGTGTTCAGCATCCAGTAAAGCAAACTGGATAAAAGCAACTGCCAAGTCACTTCTGAAAACCCAGGAGCAAAAAGGGGAAAAACAACAGTTTTCTTTATGATGACTGGTAGCAATTATTTCCCCATATACCTAAATGTAAGGTCTGAATTAAATTTGGCAGAATCCTTTTAAGTGAATTTATTGAAACGTGATGTTTACCTATTCCTCCTTATACCATTCAGGGATTGTTTTTCTCATATACTTGCCCCTGACAGTTTAATATTTACACCTATATTAAACTACTCACACTGCTTTCAACACATTGTCTGACATCATTCAGTCTTTAATAACTTGCCTGCCACAAAATTGTTTCCAATACACTTTTAAATCCTGCAGCAAGACTTTTGGTGCCAGGTACTAAAAGCTGACACTAATGGTAGAAGGTTTGGACCCAGAAATCCAGCAGAAAGGTTTATCATGCTCCAGAAGAACTTGAAGACACAACATAAATATGGAGCAAAAATCCCAAATCACATCCTATATTCTGGCTTTTACCTTCTGTGAGGAGATGATGACGCAAAACTTGTAGGTTGTGCTGCTGCCAAAGGAGTCTGTGAGTGCAGGGCTTGGCTTTCCAGCATTTTGGAGGAAAAGGTGTTGAACCAGCTCAGGGATGCTGGTGGTTACCCCAAAGGGGAGGAGAGCAGAGTCTTGCAAAGCCCCAGCCAGTGCAGGAATTGAGAAAGAGCAGGTTTAGATTGGATATTAGGGAGAAATCCTTCCCTGTGAGGGTGGTGCGGCCCTTGGCACGGCGTGCCCAGAGAAGCTGAAGTTCTCCACCCCTGAAAATGGTCAGGGTCGCATTGGACAGAGCTTGGAGTAACCTGGTCCAGTGGAAGTTGTCCCTGCCCATGGCAGGGGGTGGAATGAGATGAGCTTTCCCTTCCAACCCAAACCATTCCAGCATTCTGTGATCTGTCCATTAAACCCCCCTTCAAAAAAATAAATGTTACAATAAAACAACATACTCCCAGCAAGTGTCTCAAACACCCAAAATCAGATGTACATTTCTGCATCCACAGGGTTTATAATGGACACAAGGTTGTGGCTTTTTGAAGCCATCACCTTGCTGACATTACTCTTTCATATTACAGCAGGAAAAAACAACAGAAAGTTAACAAAAAATATCTTTGTAAATTAAGCCCAAATTAAATCAGTACTTGATTCTCCTGGAGCCACCCACAAAGGTAGAAAAACAATCTATTATTCACCTGGCTTTAATTCCAGCTTCTCTGGAGAGCTGAGGTCACCCTCTATTAATCACAAGTGGTCTCTGCATTACACAATGGGCAAAGAGGTAAAAGCTTTGTTGCCTGGTATTTATTCTGTCTTCCTTTTGAAATAACAAACCCAAGATAAACAGAAACCTTTTACCTGCTCCAGCACTAACCACAGCCTGTCCTGAGGAGCTGGGAGCCAGCACCAGAGGGAAATGTGCTGCAGGCACTCAGGGAAGGGCACTGCTCACATTTGCCCCTGCCTGCTTTAAAGCACATCCATCCTGCTGTATTTTTAAGCATCACATTTATTTTTTTAGTAAACAGCTCATCTCACTGCAAAAGGCAAAAGCAAAGTGGTGGGGAGTTAAATAAAAATGCCCTTTGGTGCTGGAGGCACCGGGGTGAAGCAGAGCATCCTCCTGAGCTGGTGGATGGTGAGTGATGGACTGACTGCTGGGGTTAGCTTTTATTTTTTCAGTGTTTTAAGAACTTTCCTGTCCCGCCTGACTCTTCATTCCTGATGCTTCTGGAGGAAAGGGTCCCTATGGGACAGGTCATCCCTGTGTTCCCCATCCCACTGAGGTTTTGCTGCCCCAAGAGGGGATCACCAGCCCACGGGGACAGCTTGTGACTGAGAGGCTGGAAATGGCAAGGTATGAGCCACAACTGTGCAATTCCTGCAGGAAAGAATGGTAAGGACCCTTTTTGCAATGCTTTTTCTTTCCATGCATGGAAAAGACCAGTGAAGCCTTTTCAGACCTACTGGCACAGTCAGACTGGACATGGACCAAGGTCTAACTCACATTCCAGGTAACAAAGCAGCAAAACAGGGCATTGACAGAGATGGCACATTCATGAATATTTGATGTTTTCAAGACCAGATTATTTATAAAACAAATACCCTAGGTCTACTAAAGCAAGGGAACTTTTCAGTTAGTGATATCCAAGCTTCATCCACTCCCTTCCAATGCTTTTTCCTTCCCCAAACCATAACTCAGGGTTGTCACAAGCCTGGGAATAATCTCACCTGGAATTGGGGCAGGAAATGCTTCAGAGGACCAAACACTGCCTTCACCCCCACAGAATCCCAAGCCTGGGATATTTCTGCTGCAGAAAGTCCTCAGGTATCCATCTTTCCAGCTGGGCTTCCATCAGAGGCTGCTCTTGGGCCAAAAGGCACTGGAATAGTTCAGACCTCACTTTCCAGCCCAGCTGGAAAACTCATTCCTTCAGTGTTTTGAGGCTCACTAATACAATGGGCTGTCCCTCACCTTCACACTCTTGGGCCTTCCCCTCTCCCCACAGTGTTTTCATCAGGGAAATTTCAGCCTTGCAGAAGTGATCATCCTGCTGGAATAATTATATCTGTGCTGAGCTAATTCCTCTCCTAAAGAGCCTGGCAAGCATTAAGCAAAGGCAACCCAGCTCTGTCCCCTCAGTGCATTGGGAGGGTTCACACTAACACAAACCAATGCTGACAGCCTCACTCTCTGCTTCACAGGTGTTTTCTCCTTCCTTTCTGTTTCAGAGTGCCAAATGGAGTGGGATTTTATTTGCAGGCAGGAGGATTTCTGACTCCCTGCCAGCCAGAGCGAGCCAGGCTGGAGCTGGGGAGGCACAGAGACACGAGTGAGCAGTGGCTGATTGCCAAGCCACCAGCCCCAGGTACAAAGGCACTTCCCTGATCCAGCCATGGGGGCAGAGACATCTCCCCAGTCTGGTCACAAGAACCAGAGCACCTCCCAGATAGAGCCCCCACTAAAATCCACCTCCAAATGAAAACTCTACCCTGTATCAGACAAGGGAGATGCTGCAAACACCCCAGGAATGGCAGGAAAAGCTGGGAGTCCCTGGCAGCTCCCAGCTCCATGGCAGATGATGTCCCCTCTGCTCTGCTGTCTCCTGACAGCCCTGTTTATACCCATCTTGGTTCTCCTTGGGGCTCCTGTGAATAACCTACAGGAAGGGCAGCAGTGGCTGATTAATGAGCTGATCCTACAGAATCAGGAAAAACACCTTCACCAGGAAGGAACTGGAAGCATGAAAATAAAGGCAAAGGCTTTCTCCTCCTTTCTCAGGTGTATATAAATGATAAGTGATGCCTACTTCATGTAAACAGTAATGAAACCCTCACAAAATACAAGATGCTTTATCCTCTTCTAGCTCAGAACTAAGTCTCTTTCATATCAAGAAATATTTCAAGGGAAGAAAACTATTTTTCCCTCTATTCATCTCTTTATTGTGGCATTTTCCACCCTGTAATTCACAGCTTTCTTCATCCCAGCGGGGCTGAAAATTAGCTCTGCCACCTTGGCCATCCAAAAGCACTGTACAGCTGGCAGCACCACCAATTGCCCAATTTTCTTCAACAGTTAACTCCTCTGCCAAGAGGAGCAGAATGATTTGCAGCCGTGCTACCCATGTATTTCCTTGCTTCATGTGGTTTTCTGTCCTTGTCTTAGGCTGTCCCAAACAAATAGGAGCTAAATAAGAGCTGTTCCTAACCAGTGGTGCTGTCTCCTGCAAGAAGTGCTCCACAGCCCTGCCATGACACTGGGGAAATACATTGAAAGGAGACATCCCCTTGAGGGAGAGAAACATGGTCATGTTAAGGTTGAAAAAATCTTCTAAGATGAAGAGGATTCACTCCTCAAGGGCCATCTGGGAGACCCCAGGATAAGCTGGATTGTTCACCCCACAGTAAGATATCCAGGGGGAAAGAATTGCCCAGGTGGACTCAGATAACCATTGGTGCCAGATTGCTTCTATCTGGGGCTCCTCCTGCTCCTGCAGGGATCAGAGTCCCCCCTGGAGCCAGGGGTATTGCACCCAGAGGGCTGTCATCAGTTCACACACAGCAAAGCCATTTCAGCTAATGAATCCCCTCTAGAAACTGAAATAGCATCTCTCGGTAATAGCAAATCACTCCTGATTTCTGATTGCTTATAAATAACCTACCAATGACCTCAGCAGCTTTCAGAGAAGACTCAGGAGCCCCAGTATGCTGCTGAATTCCCCTTCACCCCATGGGACTCGCTGGTCCCTGGACACAACCCAGTCAGGCTGGATCTCAACCAACAACAACTCCCTTGTTGCTGGCAAGAGTGAAAACAAGACCTTTTTAATCCCCAGGAGGCTGCTGGGAATATTTATGGCACTACCTGATAATTAAACTCTTTATGATTTATCCCAGCTTCCTCTTCCATACAGTTGACAGCTCTTTATAGGCTGACAAGTTAAATGGATGTAACAGATCCAGTGCTCTGCTACATTTACATCCTGGCACCTTCTGGGTGGGCAGCAAAGGGCAACCAGCATCATCCGGGACTGGCCTCCCACACAACTTCCTCCCTCTTCACAGATAATTAGGCTTGTTGTCAAAACCTTTTAATTTCTCAATCCTGCTCCTTGATTTAATTCCCTCATTTAATTCTAAAAAACTGCTTTTGGAAGTCTTTGTATGTAAAAAGTGAAGTTAAATTCTCTTCTGTTCAGCGACATGTTTCCCAATGCCAAAATAATTCATCATTTTATATTTAAAGGTACTGAGGGGCATTGCCTCAAGAAAGGCTGGGAGATGACAAGGGTGTCCAGAAAGTCATTTTTAAGGCTTGTATTTAGTAGTCCCTGGCACTGCAACCCAATCTGTCACCTAAAAGTAGAGAACTGTTTCATCAGTGTGCATTAATGAGGCCCCACACCCTGCTGGGACCCCCAGTTTCTACATCATAACTTAGGGCTGGGCTTCACTTGGGTCTTCTCTGCTTACCCATCACCAGTGGGTTTTTTTAGTAAACCAGTCTCTGCAACTGGATTCCTTTTGTTTTATAAAAGGCAGTAAACAGTACCAGAAAGCCTCGCTCTATAATTATGGAAACACTCGGCTGTTAATCATGGCTTAATTGTTTTGTACCTTTTGTCAAATCCTGAACTACTCAGACTGTGATAATTCTTGTCATTAGTGCCTGATCCTTGGGGCAATCTTACTTTAACATCTTAACATTTGCACTCTGTCACTAGAGAACAGCATCAAATATGCAGAACAGGAGCCAGGGTGGAAATGAAAGGCCCTGTTGGAATTGTGAGTGTTCTAACCAGAGTTAATGACCTCCCTCCCACCACAGTGGAGGACTCCAAAGCTGGGATTGGCATCACTGTTCACAGGAGTGCTTATCAGAGTAGCATCTGGGCTTTTTCTCCCCCAAAATATTGTATTTTCCATCTGCCAGCACAGGAGGGTGAAAAGGGGTACCCCACACCCAGCTGCAGCACCGAGGGAGAAGCACCACCCCAAAATAACAGCATTTCAATTGTGCTGAGCCAGGGTACATCCAGAGCAAGGTGTAGCCCTAGATGAGCACTGAGGCAGGGCAGGTGAGCTGGTAGCCAGGACACACAGATGTCTCATGGTGGCTTATTTCAAGAGCCACAGAGTCAAATGCCAAGTAATTCCAGCTCCCTAGGAAGGCCTGTTATCTATCTGATTCCACTTCTTTTGATGTAGTGTCTTTTACACATTGTTCATCAGAACAATTTACAGCCAGAGAGGAAAATAACAACTTCAGGCTTCGGTGAATTGCATCCAGCAGCCCTCTGGAAGATCAGCAGAGCTTTTTATCCAGCCCTGGTTACATTTTTGCCATAGCATCTCAGCTGTGTGGCTGCACAGATCACTCCATCCGCAGGACCTCAGCCCCCAGCTGGGGCAGGATTTTTCCCTGTTAAAACGTGCAGATGGTAACACTCTGGAACTAAAGCTGGCAGCAGCAAGTGCAGGGCTAAACACCCAGTTCTGAGCTGACAAGGGCTCTGCATGTGATTAGAAACCTGCTGTCCGTGCTCACAATGTGCCACGGGCTCCATCCACAGAGCTGAGAGGCACAGGGAGGGCAGCTGTGCACAGGCACCCAGCACCTTCCTGAGGCTGGGAGGTGTGCTCCAAGCTTGTCTCCTGCTCCTCAGTGGTCCAGCACCTCCTTCCAGGGCAGGACAGCATCGAGTAGTAACTTATTCAGCTGCCCATAACCATCACAAACCTTGGGCTGGGCACGTTCAAGGAGGAAAGAGAAGCTGCCTGAGAGCCAGCAAAGAGGTGGGAATGGGACAGCACTGCAGATTCCTTCTTCCCAGGCCACAACATCACACCTTCTCTCATCATCTGATGACAAAAAGAAATATTCAGGTAAGACTTAGATACTCTTGCACCCCTAATCTGGCCACAGTCACTTTCATCACCTTGCTCACCCTGCTGAGCTCTGCCTCAGTCCCTTCCTCCACAGCAGCTCTCCCTTTCATCACCCTTCTCCCGGTCCAAACCCGACACGACCCCTCCACACTCCATCTCCCAGCTCAGCGCATGCGTTTGGCTGTTCAGGAAGCTTTAAGGTCACAATGTTCTCATCTAATTCCACTTTCTGTAGACAAGAGCCATCTATAAACCCACAGCTCTCCACAGGAGCCGGGTGTCCTCACAGACCCCGAGCCATCAAGACCTCACTGACGTCTGAAGGTCTTTGCCTTTGCAACTTCACCCACCCTTCCCAGGAACATGTTTGCCATCACCCTGTATTTAATCTTCCTTTCTCTAAAGCAATAGGCAGTGGCTTTTATCAGAGAAATCTGCAGGGCACGTATGGTCAATGGCTTCTTAATAACATTTTTAGCATTATGTTCCCCAAGGCTCATGTAACAGAAAAAAATTAAACAAAATAAAAAGAGTGGAAAAACCAGAGCAAAACAAATGGTTTGTGCGTGGTTCTCCTGGAATTGTTTAATAATCCACCGAGTAAAAAGCACCGCAGGGGAGAGGCAGGAGCAGCACTCCCAATTACACCCTCTACAGCCTAATAAACCAGAAAAATGTGGTGATTGCTGGTAGTTACCAAATCCTAATGCTCCTTAACTACCTGTATTTACCGTGCTTGGTTATTGTTGTGGTTTGAGTGCAAGCCCCTGCCTCACAAAACTGAGGTGAAAGCACCTGGGAAAGTTAATCCCTCCTACCCCACAATTTCCATATGGATTTTCTGTTCCTGACAGGAGTGTTCACACAAATAGAAGGCTGAGCTCAAGCTCCTGAGATTTTGCCAAAGAAAAATCCTAATCTTTCCCATATCGGTGAAATTTGGAGCTTGACCTGTGCTGACTCAGCTCACAAACACATCAAGCCAGGACAGAGTTATGGTAGGCCGAGATGTTTCCAGCAAACCCCCAAAAAATGAAATTGCCCAAAACTGGAAGAGAACCACTGGGACAGGTGTGATTCCCAGCACAGGGGCTTCAATCCAACTCCAAAATGACCCAAACTTTGTGGCAGGAGCATTGCTACAGGCACAATAGCTCAGCATGAGCAAGGCCTGGGACAGCGAGACCTGAAGATTTTGCTGTCATTTTACAGAGCCTGGAGAGAACATTGAAATTTTCATTGCTCCTTTGTTTCGTAGCACAGTTTCCATGGGAAGGCCATGCAGCAATGCACCAATAAAGTTTATTTCAGTTGATTTCTCCCCTGATTACCATGAAACTCCTGCAGACACACACAACTGTCCACACCCCACATCCTGGGACCACTTCTGCCCACATCTTGCAACTGTTATGTTTCAAATATTTCAAGTTTAGCATCCCTTAGCCTGGAATCAGAGATAAGAGTCTAGGGAATAATGAAGAAAAAAGTCAATTTGTTGGAGGACAACTTTAAGCTTTCCTTGGCAAGGAGTTATCTGTGGTTCTTACTGAGAGAACCAGGCACAGTGTTACATAGACCTTTTAGGAAAATTAAAATGCTACTGCAATTCCAACTCCACTGAAAGCCAACACCATTATCCACTAATAATCTTAAGGGATTTCACCATTCCATTGCAATTCCCTCAGAATCTGGACATTACCCCGGTCTCAGTCACAGGTACATGTCAAAGTCCCTTCACACAACTCAGAACGGTAAAATTAATTTGCAAATTGAATGAAAGCCCAGAAATATGTCAGGAATATCTCCCCTAGGCCAGGCTGCTGGTGATGCTCAGCAGAGGAGCCTCTTCTACCCCTGTTTCCCACTCTGCTCACTTTGTCAGCTCTTCAGCACTGTGTGCAAACAGGGACATTTAATGAAAAATGGCTCCTATTTGTTTCAGTCTGCTCTGGCTTTGCACCTCTCCCCACATGAGACCATCAGGATGATGTCTTGCTTTCATCCCCAGAGCCACTGCAGATGGGAAAAGGACACAGGAAAACTGATTTTCCACAGAACATAACTTGTTTTTACGGTGTATGTTACAGTTACCCTGGAGAGGGAGGAAACCACTTTCTTCAGTGAAAAGAAATTAGAAAAAAAAGGCATCTATATTACAACCACAAAATTTTGTTCTATACAGCCAGGAACAGGAGAAATTCCCCATCACCAGCTGGATTTAGGAAAAAAGACAGCACAGAAGGGCACAGATCCATTTTTACCAGCAGCAGCCCAGGGCTGTTTACCCAACTCCCAGGGCTGCCCCGTGGTCCAGCACCACGCCAAGGGATGCAGTGCTGCTCAGGCAGAATCCATCCCACACACATTTCTGAACTAGGAGTGAGTCCTGAGAGTCCAGACCAGCACCTCATTTGTCCATGGGAAATTTTTCCAGCTGTCTTTCTCCACAGAGCCACCCCACACAGCACAACAGTGCTCCCAACACTGTCTCCTTCACCAGAGGAGAGCAGAACAAACATGAGGATAATCCCTTCCCTGCCTGTTGCTGAGGAAGCAAATCTCCTTTCTGGGGAGTTTTACCAGCTTGTTTTCCAGTTGTTATAAAAATGATAATGATGATAAATTGCCTGGGCTCAATGAGGTTTGCAGGGAGCTCCACAAGCCCCATCCAGGCTGCAGCACAGCCTTGCTCATTCGGGGGCAAAGGAGGTTTCACGTCCTGTCTGTGGATAAGCAGGAAACAGGAGGAGATGCTCCTTAAATCTTTGAGATTTGAGGGCTTTCTTGTCCTTGCAGAAAGTCACCTCACTGGGACTTCCCCTTGTCCCTTGATGGTCTCATGGAGAAACTGCCTCCATGAAAGATAAGAACTTTGGTAAGTCCCACTTTTTGTGTTCTGCTCGAGCTTTGTTTCCACCCTCCTCAGAAACCCCGGCCTGCCCCAAGTCCCCACAGATCTGAGCAGGGGAATGGCTTTCCATAAAGAGCCCCTAACTGGAACCTCTGCAGCCTGGGGCTCTCATTAGAGCTGCCAGCACAGAGCCAAACTGGGATGAGTTACACCCCAGAGCCAGTGGATGGTGAGGAGGAAACCACTGCAGGGAAGGTGAGACACTGGACTACCTGCCCAGCCTCCTCCCTCTGCAGTGCTGGGGAGCCCAGCAGCACGGCCATCCAGGAGCCTGCTGTGAACCACCCTCCTTCTCCACTTTTCCACCCTCCTCCTTCTCCTCAGCCCTGTCCCCAGACTCAGACAAGGCTCAGGGCTCCCCTTGGAGCAGGCACAGCCATCCAAGAGAGCAATTTCACGTTTGGATGTGACAGGAGATGCCCTCTGGATTGAAGCCTACAGCTCAAGCCGTGCTGTGTCTCAGATGTGGCTCCTACAGACACACACCTGATGCCTTCTCTTTGTTCCTGCCGTTCATTAAACATCCCAAAACGGCTGTCATCAGTTCACCCTGAGGTCCAGGCTGACCAGTGTCACACAGGGAGATGGAGCAGGCCCAGGAGGCTCCTCCAGGCTCATCCCTCTGTGCTGTGTCCCTGCTGGACAGCTCTGCCTTCCTCCACACAGCAACCACGGGCTCTCCCTGCCATCCATTCCACCCTGAGGAGTCCCCAGGCAAAGCCCCAGCCCAACCACGAGCACAGCAGGGCTCGAGTCTGTCTTGAGCCCACAGCCAGGAACCCAACATGTTGGCTTTTACAATTTACAGCTTCTGGCAATTTCCCTGCGAGGTGCAGGACGAGTTATCAGCACTCACAGGTAACCAGGCAGTTTTCTTTTGCCACAGTAATTGCTCAGAGGGATCAGAACCTTAATTGAATATCTGCTCTTCTCCACGCAGGGGTAAAACAAGGAGGTTTGGGGTTGTTTTGCCTTTTTTAAATAAGGGCTCCTCATGAGCTGACAGACATTAAAGTCTGCTGAGCATCCCTTGTCACTTGCAAGACACCTCTGGATTCAGAGCAGGATAGATCCTGCAGGATGCTCCCACCCACCAGTGCCTGGGGCTGCAAATTGCAGGACAGAGCAGAGAGCTTGCCTAATTAGCTAATTCTGCTAATTTAAAACATCTCAGCAAGGCATACAATAACATCCACTTTGACCTGCCCTCACTTCAGTGAGTCATTTTGTGGATTCATTGATTGGTTTTTTAGGATAATATTGAATAAGAATGATTGCAGACAACCAGGAGGCACATTCCCTTTGGAGAGGGGATTCCCCAATAGGGCAGCACTTTCAGCTCGAGGTGTGGGGCACCCCAGGACCCTGTCAGGGACTCCCAGGGTTCTGCTGATTCCAGCAAAATACACTTGGCTGCTGCCTTAAACACCAATGAGATTTGAGACTTTGGAGAAACAAGCGAGAATTGAGAAAAACATTTTTATGTCTCTCTACTGCCTTGTGATATCCTTATTTTCATCTCAGACACCCATTCTGACACTGCTTTAAATGGCAATTTTTTCACAGGGTCCCTGCAGCATGCAGGTATTTCAGCAGGAAGGATCCCACAGGAATGTCCAGCACTAATGGGAGATATGGTTAATGCTGGTCAGACTGCTGGACTTCAGACAGAACTGCTACAAACCAGCCACAAGAGGCTTTTCCTACTGCTATCTTTCTTTTCTATCTCCAGTTTCCTCAAGAACCACGGGGATAAACTCTGGCTATTTATTTAGTGAAAGCAGCAACAAATGAATGCATTCATGTAGCAGCAGCAGCTGAGATGATGAAGCACATCTGCACATGCAGAAGCTCCTGCCAGGAGCTGAGCCCCTCTCGCAGCAGCTGGAGGAGGAAAAGGGAGGCTGGAGAGCAAACACAGAGCTGGTGTGCACAGCTGGAACACGGGCAAACCACCCAAATCCCCAACTGCCCTTTTGAAGAGGTGAAGGATGAAATAAGCAGAAAAAGCCAAACAGAACTCGATAATTGGTTTATCACTAATTTATCTACAAATCATGTTTCAACTCTAAGTTATTTCTTGCAGGATGAGCATTGGAAGTGGGGGTAATTGTTCACAAAACATCCTCTGATGAGGATTTTCCTTTCTGCTTCAGAGCAGAACTGACCAGCCTCCTATCCCATCCATTTTTCTGGCTCTCTCCTGCCCTTGGGTGCCTGAGGAGCTGACCTCCATGTACCTTTGCTGGCTGTCACAATGGACATTTGCCCAAGAGTAAAAGAACACACATTTCATCAACCAGGCTTTCCCTCACCCAGAGGCAGCACCTGATGCTTTTTTAACTGCAGTTAAGTAGCAGAAAGACTGAGAAAACACTGCTAAAAACCCCACGAGGCAGCCTTGAGCTGGGGTCGTGGTGATATCATCGAGGCAAGGAGCAAATCCGAGATCCTGCACCGATAGCAGAGACAAAACCCAGGGGCCGGCAGCCATCCAAGTGACTGCTTTCATCTCTCTCACAGTAGGCTTGGAATTTAAATCAGGTGTTCCTGCCCGCTCCAGCTCCAGAGCTGTAATTGCATCAAAGAGCATCTCACGCCTGCTGCATCAAACACCGAGCATGAAGAATTTGCCAAAGGAAAATTAAGGTGGAATTAGAGTCATAAACGAATGCACATAAAAATAGCTGAGGCAAGGGCAGCTTTTCCACACTCACACTTCTCACACATCATGCCTGTGTGGTGAGCAATGTCTCCAGGGATGGAACATTCCCTCGGGCCACCCAGCCCATCTCCTTCCTAGCACCATCTTTTCATATTTATTAGAATTATTTCCAGCCTCATCAACTCAGAAGAGCAACAAGAATCTAGTGCAGGTGGGACCGACTGAGCCTTCCTCCCTCTTGATTTGCCAAATGGTTCCACACAACTGAATAATTTTCAGTCTCTTTTTTCCTTAACATTTCAGGTGTTTCAAATTCAGTTCAAGAAATACCCAGTGACTTTCTTACTGTCTGAATAGGAACATGAGATTCATGTTGGGTTGTTATTTATTTTTGTAGCTTTACAGAAATGTTATTTTATTCACAGATCCGTGTTAAGAAAAACCTCTCAGAGGGTCAGACATCACTTGAATGTGTGAAAATATTCACATTGCAGGCTGTTTATCAGCCCATGTGAAGAAAACACTTTTCTTGTGATGAATCCATCCCTCCCATATCAGCCAGGACAACTCGGTGCCATTTCACCTAAATTCTTACTGGCTTTAGAAGAAAATCCTTTTTAAAGTAAATTTCATTAATTAATTCTTCTTTCAATTTGAAGAAGGAACAACTGAAAGCTAAGAAAACAGCCACAACATCTCCTCAGGGTCCAACATCATGAACAGGATCTGATTTATCCCATTGATTTATCCCATTGGAAGCTCCCTGCCTGGGAGCACCACTAGTCTGAAACAACATTTCCACACAGCAGCCATGGAGGAGATAAAACATTAATGACAGTCAACAAATTCCATCATTTTTAAGTGTTTTCCATTCCCAACAGCCGCTGCTGGCAGAGGGGAACATTTGGGGGTGTTTCCAGCTTGTTCGTAGTAAATAAATCCCTTTTCTCTCCATCTGCCATGCTGGAGCTGGCATGTGGGTCCCCCTCTTCCCAGGAGAGCTGGAAACCCCTGAAACACCATCAAAAGCAAAGACAAGATTTAGACTGGCTGTGGGTTATAAATATTCCTACCCCAGGACCAGACACATTAGAGGCAAGCTCGGCCACATCCCCCTCAGTGGAGCCATAAATCTGCCTTTCACCCCAGAGCAGTGCCAGGAGCAATGTGGCAGTCTTAGAAATGCAAATATGCAAAGAAATAATAGGAGAAGCCAGGGACAGGGCAGTCATTCCCACCTCCCTGAGGGGAAACCTTGGATATCGTGGAGAAAAAACTCTGGGAATACCTCAGAGCACCTTCCAGTACCCAAAGGTGCTCCTACTTGGGGAGGGACTTTGTCCAAGGACATGGGGTGGCTGGGCCACCAGCAGAAATGGCTTTGACACTCCCAGTAACATGGCTCCTGCTGTCCTTGCCTCTGGGCAGGCTCAAGACTGCAGGTTTAGCTGAAGCAGCACCATTTCCACAAGGTTCTTCCTTCAGAAGAGCCTCCTTCCATCTCCACACCCCTCCTCTGATGCAAAGGGCGCTGCCGGGCTCCCCACAGCCCTCAGCCTTTGATCTGAGCAGCCGGTGGGTTGAGGCAATTAGTGCCTCCATGTGAGAGCAACTCGCACTGCTAAGTGCTCTCAGAGAGGAATGATTTCAGGAAAAATTACAGTGCAAGAAGATTTAAGCACAAAATCTTTGAAGAACAAGGCAGAAGACCTTTATCCACCAGGATAACCAGTGTTTGTGCAGCATCCCCAGGAACTGCAGGCTGCTGCATGGAAATTAAATGTCATTCTGTTTTATTGTCTCGTACAGAGGCTCAGCAGAAATAAAAAATTTTGAGGACATAGGGCTGATTAAGAAGAACAAACTTTGAGAGCTGCAAAGTTCAAACCTCATTTTTTTCCTTGTTATTCTTCACACAATAAAAAAAAAAGGAAGTAAAAAAAGGAGAGCTCATGCAAAGGGTGGAAAGAGTCCTGGTGCTATACACCAGGAGCTTCATCTCAGCAGCCCTGTGAACCACAAGGACTTTCTGACAGAGCAGAAAGAGGAGACCCAGACCTCCTGTAAGGGACAGCAGAGGGGCAGGACCACAAACCTCATGCCAAGCACCCAGTCTGGGGCAGCAGGGCAGAGGTGCCAGCTCCATCCTGGCTGTACTTTACAAAGGCACTTCTCCATCACACAGTGCTTAAACAAACATTGTTTCCTGCCAGTGATCCTGCATGGCCCAATCCTCACCCCACTCCCTCTAAAGTCTCCCAAGGAAGTGTAGCAGAGAGGCACAGAGGGTTTTGCAAAGGCTGGAGGGAACAGGAGTGTCCCACCCCATCACTGCCCCAGCTCACACGTGCCCATCCCGTCTCCCTTCCTCCTGTCCCAGCTCCCACCTGCAACGTGTTTGCAGGGAACTATTTTCTGCAATCTGTCTGCCACTCCAGAGCCATTAACATCCTCCCACAATTTGGGCTGTCATTTTCCCTAATGATATAGTTAAAGAAAATGATACCACAGGCAAAGCATTTCTCGGTGACTCTCACACATGGCAAGTAGCACCAGCGGGCGTGAGTCAGCCCACCCTGGCTGTGTTTGTGCTCAGTGCTCCAGCTGCTGTCTGCTCCTCCCAGCAGGCATTGCCAGGAGCCACAGCAGCAGCAGGAGACTCCAGCCCCCCATCCCATGCAGAGATGCTTCCCCCAAAACCCCACCAAGCTCTGTCCCATACAAGGCTCTCCCTGCTCCTGCAGGTGTAACCAGTCTGTGTCACTGCTGCCACAGGACATAGCTCCAGGCCAGTGGGATGGGACTGCAGGGAATTCCTGTGCTTGAACCAGGCCAGGGCTGATGTTGAGGCTTTTACATAGAGCTGTGACTGGTGCACTTACTGGTTAGACAGTGTTTAGTGCTGCTACACAGGCACAGGTTGGACTTGATGCTCTTGGAGGTCTTTAATGATTCTATTCTATGATTCTGTGTATTTTTACTCCCTTTAAGGCTGAAGCACCTGCACAGCAAAGTTCAGGGACGTGCTAGACTCCCAACCCACCCAGCCTCAGAGCTGCAGGGCAAACAGGCTATTTTAAAAATCTGATCACCAAAAATAGAAACACAGCTACCCAGGCAGATCCTAAGCACAGGGACATCCCAAAGACACCATCAAGACCACCTGGGAGTTCATTTATTGCCATTAAGTTGATGAGCAGCTGTCTCACACCCAGAGACAGGCAGCTGTCGTGTGCACATCTTGGTCCAAACTGGGTTTTCTCAAAGGCAGGTTCTCTTGAGTTGGAAACCATTCCAGATTTGGCTTGTGCATCCCAAATAAAGCTACACTAGGTGAGAAAAATGCTAAATCTCATTTTAATAGCAACGGCTGAGATGTGTTGGTGTGGAAAGCCCAGCACATCCTGTGCCTCTGATCATCCAACCTTCAGGTTTGGTTCACCACCTGCTGCCCCACATGCACCTGCAGCTCCTCTCCAGCATGGTCCTTTCTCCTGCAGGTCTCTCCTGGTGCCATTCCTGCTGAAATCAAGACCTTGGGCTTGTCCAGGCAAGTTTTTTATTGCACTGCCATGAGCAGACTTTCAGCCCCTGGCTGTTTGATGCCACTGAACAGCCAAACTCTGGAGCATTAAGCCAGAAAGTGATGAAATAAAAAAACAGGGGTGACATTCCAGTGCAAATAAATAAGTTAAATAATGGAAATTTCTATTTCTTGGCCTGTTTTCAGTTGATGTCATGAGGTTTCAGCAGTTCCAGCAAGGTGGATCACTGCACCAAGCACTCCCCAGCATCTGCTGAGCACTGAGTCACTGTAGCTTCTCTTAACTCCAGATGACAGGCACATGTTTGGGTGAAAATCCCTCAACTTTGATTGGAAAAGAGGAAAAACACTGCAGATTCCTCCTGGCATTTTTCACTGAAAGGCACATTTAAGCTTCTGAGCTTGTGAGGAGCAGCTTGAGGAGGTGACAAAGTATGTCAGGAGCAGATCTGGCTGCACCCAGCCTGCATGAGAGTCACCACAGGGGGCAGGGAGCTGCAGGCTGGAGCTATCACCATATGCATTTTTCCACATAGGAACAGTAAAGGAGGTAACTTCCTTCAGACCCAAAAATCTGCCAGCAATTTGGGCTGCCATGTCTTACACAAAGGAAAAGTGTGGATGAGGACATGTTCATCACTAACCATCAGCAGGGATTTTTCCCTCTGCATCGGGTGCTTCCCTGGCCAGGAGGGCGGAGGGGGAGATCCAGGGGGACACAGAAGTGCCTGGAAGCAAAGGCACTTTTCACAAGCAGGGAACAAAGACAAATGTCCCTTTGCAAACACCCACAGCAGCTCTCAGAGGTGGTTCCCATAGGAGGGCTGGTTGCAAAGAAACCAGCAGCTAAGGAGGGAAGAAGGTGGGAATTAGAAACTTCCAGTTGCTGCCAGGAAGGATCCTGCTCAGCAGAGGTGGGGACACAGGACAGGCTGCCATCCCTGCCTCAGGGTAGATCTACCTCTAGAGAGAGAAAAATAATGGAAGTGGTTAAAATTCAATTTCGATTATTGTACCAATGAAACCAACACAGCAAGTCACTTCTGCCTGTTTTCCAGCACAGCTCCAAGCAGCCTTCCCTGTGATTAATTTTCCCTTCTGTTGCCTTGGCAAGTTTTGGGAGACACATTGTCGGCAAAATCTGGGAAGAGACCCCCCCGGTTCCCATCCAGCACAGATGGAGGAGGGCTCTGCACCACCTCTGTGCCCACCTGCCACCCATACTGCAGAAATCACCATGTCCAGATGATCAAAAAAGTGGTTTTTTTCCCTGTGTACGCTCCCCTGGCCCCTCACAGCACCAGGGAAGGCAACACCTCACTCAAGGCTTTCCCGCACTCCCCTTCCCACAAACCTGCCAAACTCAGAATTACTGAAGGGGTGGCAGTGAGCCCTCAGGCTGTCAGCATACTGAGTGTTTGCCCTTCTTTAGAATTAATTTCTAATAGGCAAGTAATTTAGAAACACCAGAAGTAAGGGGGTGTGCAATTTGGAGCAGTGTGTCACTAAATAACCAGCTCGTCACCAGGTGGATTCCAATTGAATCGCAGCAATTTAACTTGCAAAACACAGGTTGCAGTTCTGGAAGCAAAGGAAATGTCTCCTTTTGTCTGAAACACTGCATTTGTGTCTCTCACCAGGAGATGCTGTTGTCAGTCACTCCCATTGCAGAAGGAATATTTATTGCTAAACACTCTCTTTGCTATTTTGGGAAGAAAAACCAGGATTGCCATAGCACTCTGCAGTTGAACCATAGCTCTTCACTGCTTTTTTAGGAATATCAGCAAACTGGGGCTGGGTTGGGCAGTGTGGATGTGGTTTGCACCAGACAGTTCTGCTTAGGGTCTCCAAAAACGGGGATGCTGGGTCCCCAGGGGCTTGGAAGGGGAAGCAGTAGAAAGGGAGCTGCAGATGACCCAAAAAGAGATCGAAACACACAGATTCCATGCGGAGAGAAGAGAGCTTGAAGGGGTATTTCCCTCCTTTTTCCTATTATTTTCAGGAAAAAATGCCATAAGAAAGAATGCACAGGAAGCAAGCACAGAGGAGCACAGCACTGAATGGGTCAGCTCTGCCCTCCCAAGGTGATCCATCTCAGGGCATTGCTGGAGACACAAGAAGGTCTTTTTTGGGCAGGAGCTCCACAAACACACAGTTACACCTTTTCTGAATTCACACCCAGCACAGCTCCATTGCAAAGTAAAATACTGGCCAGGATCTGAGCTTCACCCCAAAACAAGCCCTGGAGCCTCAGCTCCTGCCAGGATGGCAGCACCACACATCCCCCACGGGACCCAGGGGCCTTGCTGCTGCTGAGAGCAGCACAGGCAAGTTTGGAACATGTCACTGAGGCATGAGACAGCTGATCTGCATCTCTTCAGCCTTGTTTGGATCAACATGAATTATACACACTGAGTTTATGCTGACAAGTGTGTGCCTGCACCTACATGGCTCGGTAATGCTCCGTCTCCCCTCAGATTCCCTCAATCCAGCTGGCTGAGAGACAAAGCCAAGCTCCCAATGACCTCCAGAAGTTGCAGAGCCCACTTTGTTAGGGGGTAGGGAAAGCACCTGCCATGGAGATGAATGGCAGGAGTCAAGGGCTCCCAGTGCCTGGTGAGGCACCTCAGGGGTCACCACAGTGGCTGCTGGCTCAGTGAAGAGCCACTTCTTCACCATGTCCTGGTGTCTTGCACAGCAGCACACACACAGGATCACAGCCACCTCCAAGGGGAAGGATTCCACCTGCTTTCACCTTCCATGGATGCTCTCTTCTTCTCGTCTTTTGGAAAGGATAAAAAGAAAAAAAAACAGATAATGGAAAACAGATATGGAAAGATTTTCTAGTCAACATTCCAAGCCAGCCACAATGCTGCTATAAAGACTGTACAACGTCCTGGAGTAAGAATTCTGTAAACTCTCCTCTTCAGTATCTCTCACTTCTCTCTCCAGGTGGACAGGTTTAAGGCTGGCATAGTCCAAGCAGCACCTTTTCCCATCTAATGGGAAGAGCTATAAAGCCAGAGCTCTCTTTATTGCAGGAGATCCTCTTCAGAGCTAATAAATGCCTTCCACCTTGACCTCACTGTGAATATTTTACTGCCACTTAAATCCTTTCTTAGCCCTGATTTTGTTGCTGGCACGGGGTTCAGCCAGCTTTGGATAATCACCAGGCAAGTGACATGTTCTGTTCTCCCTTTTGTTTGTGAGGCTGACTACAGCAGTGAAGCCCTGTCTCTGTCATGTCTGATGCAGACAGGTTTCCTACAAGTGCTTCCCCACAGAGCTCTGCCAGGGCAGCTCATTTCCAACGCTTCCCATCCTCTCTGCTCCCTGGGGATGCAGGGCAGCTTTCAGAGCCAACATGCCTGGCAGGGTGGAATTAAATCCCTGCCTCCAGGAACCCCTTCCCTGCTATGCCAGAATCAGGTGGAATAATATCTTTTGACTTTGATATCCTTGGCTTTGAGGATACCCATTACCAGAGCCATCTGCCTGCTGCAATCCCTGTTGCTGTGCAGAACTGGACACCTTGACCTCACCTCCAACACCCCCTCCTGACCTCTGAGCTCACACTCCACTGCCAGAGCCACATTTCCAACCAAATATGCCATTACAGCCACGAAGATCAGATGGCAAGGAGGGAAAAAAAATTCAATTCCCCTGAATATTTAATATTAATTGAGGAAATGGATGGGAAAGTCGGGTACACTCTGCGCAAACACTTAATATGCCAGATGGGCTGGAGTAATTCTAAGCAGTGGTTTAGTAAATGTCTTAAGAAGAAAATGAACACAGGCACAGAGCTGCATAAGTGACATCCAATAAATACTTCAATCACTGTGCATTAAAGACCAGAATAAAGGCTATTTACAAAATTTCAGTAGGTAAAAAATACACACTATGATTTTAATGAGCTATGAGGGCTAATTAGTAACTGGTACTTCACAAGACAGCAACAGCTGATGAAAAAAGTAGAAAGCACCCATTTGAAAGCATCACTTCTGTGCAACTGCATTTTTTTAGAGCATTTTTCCTGAACAGTTTCCACCAGAAAAACTGGCAGGCAGATGGTGTTTACTGACTGCAACGGTGGCGAGGAAAACGGCAAAATTTAGGCTTTCCATCCATGCCCATCCTCAGCATCCTCCTGCCCTGCAAGGACAGGCAGGGACAAAGAGAGAAGCTCCTACAGCCCCCTGGGCAAACTCATCCTTTCCACAGCAAAAAGCAAACATGGACTGACATCTCTAATCTAGAGACACATTTCTTCTTCCCGTGGCAGACAATCTGCTTTTCACAGCCTTCACTTCCTTTGAAGCTCAGAGGAAGAAATGTCATGTGTCAGAGGGCTTAAGTGGGTGCTAAGAAACCTGTGTTTCCAGACAAATGGGTTTCTTGCCATTTCACATCACTTTCTACATTCATCTGTGCAAACAACAGTTGTATCCTCATTACTATTTTGAACCATGCTGTTGCCATGCTGAAATGTCACTCCATGGCAGTGGCAGTGCTCCTTGCTAAAGAGAAGCCACCCTTGGCACCAGGAGATGATGCTTATCCTGCTCTTACTTGATAAAAAGCCTCTGAGAGGGAAAAATAATTCTGAAAGACTAGCATCCATCAGCATCTCTTTCCCAGGTGTTTCTTGAAGCAAACATGTGAGCATCCTCTTTTCAGGGGGTCCTGGCCTCACCATACTGAACACTGGGAAAAACTCGTGCTCTTCCCTCACCGTGGGTCACCCAAGGCTGCTCCAGCATTGCAGAATACCATGGAGGTGTCACTGAAAAAAAAAAAAATATCCCAAAAAAACCCTTTGGGAAACAAATGAAACACCTAAATTAGGGGAACAAAACCTGCAAAAGCTGTCACTTAGGCAAACCTGTGATCCAACCCCCTGAGTCAGGGCAGCAGAGCCTGGAAAGCAGAGCAGGCTGTGCCTTGGCAGCTCTTCCCTTCTGTCCCATTGACTTCCCAATATCCTGACAGAGCCCTGGGAGATTCACACCCATCCCTCCTACCCCTCTCCCCAGAAATGGGTACTGGCAGCAGGCAAGGCGTGTTTTCACAGGGCTGAATCACTACCTGCATCCTTCCCACACACCCACTGATACCCAGCACATCAGCCAGCCTTCCCCTAGTGCTGTGACATGATGCTATGGAGAGATGTTCCACCAGCGAGAGCAGCTGCCCACCCACATCATCCCCCTTTGAATAATGCAGCTTCCAGCTGACAGATGCTTATTATTAATTATTAATTCCAGCACATAGCAAAGTTATTCAGTGAGCCCCAGGAATTGTGCTGGCGCCATTAGAAAGAAGTAACAAGGCAGAACTGCAAAGACACGGGAAAGTTTGAAGGGAGAAAAACATTCGGTTCCAGGGAATGCCCATGGGGTGTCAGCATTTCTGGGAGTTAAGTGGGGTGGAACATAATACTTCAAGAAAAGGTTAAAATTAACATCCTGATTAAGTTGCAGCTCACAGAAACCAGCTTATAGAAACAGAGCAAACAGGAGGATTTGAGTATGAAGTACCCCCAGGGAGGGTTTGGGTGTAAAGGTTATACATCTCTAATCTTCAGCCTCTCCCATGAAAAAAACTACAGCAGCACCCAGCTGACAGCAGCCCTGGATCCCCAGCCAGTTGGCATCATCCAGGCTGGAAAATGCAGAAGGAAAAATGCTCTAGAGCAGATGGGAGCAGAGCAACATGTAACATGATGTTACTCCACTTCTGGGGGCTTTGCTCTTCAGAAGCCTTTTACATTTACTTATAATGGGTTGATTTTTGAGTCAGGCTCTACAGCAAATCTGTCCTGGATTGCGTCAGTCATACTTTAGGACTGCAAATTCCCTCAAATGAGGACAGTCCTGCCCTTGCTCTATGTCCATTTGGAGCAAAGCATCTCACCTTGCCTGAGAGCAGGGCTCCAAGGGTCTGCTCAAAGCCTTCCTCATCATCATCCCATGCATCACCCTGCCTCACACGTGGGGATGAGCTCAACACAGGATGATACATCAGTGCCATTAAAGTCTCATCTCCTTGGATTAATTGGCCTCATGAACTTTGGGAGATTTGTAGAAAACAAATGTGACTTCAGGAGAATTAAATCACCTCCTTTGGTGGGACATCAATTATGGAAAATGCCATCCCAGAGTCTGCAGAGATCCCTCAGCACAAACCTCAACAAGGGACCATTAGAGAGTTTGAGCAGAGATCACTATGGGATGTTTAATACACAGTACTGCTTTACAAACAATTTACTTGGGATATTCTAGCAAGGAGCAATTCTTCAGCAGCACTCATGATCAGAACACAGAACAGGGATCCTGCCCGGGAGGGAGGAGGAGCAGGGGGAGACAGAAAGGAATAAAGCGAAGGAGAAATGCTTCAGACCTGAGCACAGCTACCTATGATGGAAGTAATTAGCACAGGGTTATGATTATTGAAGTGAACACATCAGTGGGATGTGTTCATCCCACAAAAGCAGTCAAGGGCGCACAGTGAAATTTAATAGCAAACTGCAGTGTGGAGAAAAAAAACCCAACAAAGCCTATAGGCCAGGGAAGAACTGCCACAGACCCCAGATATTAAATAAGCCTGTGGAAACAGCACGAAGGCTCTGTGTAGTAAATCCTGCAACAAAGCACACACAGCAAGAATGAAAAATAAGATCAAGAAAGAAAAAACCTGTTTCAGTGTACTTTCTCCAGACTAAAAGGACAGGCCCTTGAAAAAAAAAAATTAAAAAGCCAAGTGGGTTTTTTTGCATCACCTCGAAGCCTCTGCCACCTTTCCCCTTGTCTGGGCACCTGCACTCTGCATGCAAAGCAGGAGCAATGCTTGTGGCAGAGAGATCTGACTGGCATTTCCCACCTCTGTTTGCAGAGACAGAGCTGATGATGCACTCTGTAGTTGGGGGGGAGGTCAGGGCTGGCTTCACCTTTTGCTGCACAGACTCACTCTGTGGTTATAGGAGCTTTTGTGGATCTCCAGATAAAGCCTTGCTCAGCAGTGAGAGGTCCTGAGCCCCGTGGTCTTGGCTCTGCCATGACAAACAGGGAGAGGAACCAGCACCATACCTGGGGAATAACACAAAACATCCCCAAGGATACATCTTCCCCCCGCAAGTTGGGCTACAAAGGTGGATGGTGCCAACAAGAAATCTGAGAGGTTGATGGGTCACAACTCCCAGAGTTGGCTTGTCCCAAACTACACATCCTCTGGGCTCCAAGTTTCCCTGGACAGGGCTAAGAGCAGCCAGAGCAGATCATCACCTCCTCTCAGGGCAGTGTGAGTGCATGTCCATCTCCCTTTTCCCAATTTATCCCACTCCTAGCGGTCAGGATTAATTTACTCCATCGAGCAGCCTCCACAAAGGAGGTTTCCTTTTCCATTCACTGTTTTTAAGAGCAATGAAAGTTGCCATTTATTCAATGCGAAAATAAGTTGGTTTAGCTTCTTCCCCTGTCATTAGCGGGCATCACATTAAGACCACAGCAAATCACTGAGGAGAAGAGGAAACACTTGTGCTAATCAGATTTAAAGAGTTGACAGCACAGTGCCTCAAATCGAGTTAGAGCAGCGAGGAATGGATGGCACTCACTGCCTGGTGGAAAACACCAGCATTCCTCTGGCTACACAATTCTCTCACCACCCAAATGCAAATTCCCCTCAACAGCACCACAAATTCCTGCACACGTCCATGGGAGTTTGGGTTAAACAAGAGCTAACACCAAAGTAAGAGTTGGCAGCAAACACAGGTCACCCTTGAGTGACAGGAGGGGTCTGCAGTGCTGCCAGAGCTTGTGTCCTGCAGGCACAGCCAGGGAAAGGAGGGGTGAGAGAGCAGGGAGTGAAAACATTTAATGAGGGTCCCACATGGGTTTCAATTTCCCCAAAATTTTAGCACTTTGCCCTCCCCACACCTCAGAATCTGTGCTCCTCATGGCTCTTTGTAATCAGCTGGTGGGAGAAAGGAGAGCATCACCTCTGATCTCAGCAATCCCCCATCCTGGAGGCTCCCCAGCATCCCAGCCACGCTGCTCTGCCCCTGGGAAGCAAAGGACCACGCTGTGACAGACAGCAGCAGTCTCAGTTCCTCACAGTAACTGAGGATAAACCAGGGATAAATCAAGGCACTGCTTATCCATCCATGTAACAGCACTAACGAGGTGGGGAAAATGCAGATGGAGAAGCAAAGCAGTCTTAAGAGAGCAACAGCTGGCTGAGCCTTTGCACAAATCCAGGATGTTTGCAAAGTCCAGCATCAACCTGATGAACAGTCTGTGAAATAAGAAAAGAGCTCCTGCCTCAGGCCTTTGTTATTTCATACACTCCCTTATCATCCATTCCTGCCTGTCCCTTCCCAAAGCAGCTGTGAATCCCAGCTCCTCACCCAGGCCACCCAGCCATCTCCCTTCAGTCTCTCTGGGACAGCCCTGCCTGGTGCTGCCCAAGAACATGTTTTAATGCAGCAGGGAAAGCCATAACAAGCCCCTGGCACTGGAATCTGAGTGAAATAAAGCAGGAGCTAGAAACAAGACAGCTTTTAATTGCCAGGGTAATTTCCAAATCTAACAAGGTCTTTTATGGGTTTGCTATCGTGTATCGCTCAGTCTTGAAGTTCAGATGCAGCGTATGCAGGAGCTCAGGCAGAACTGTGGGCTTGCAGAATTATGGGGAACTCTTTACACCTCGATGGAGGTCGGAGTAAATAACCAAAGTGATCCCTTCCGGCTCCAAAGGCAGCGAGCTCCCCATAGCAACCGAGTCTCTCAGAGCACAGAGCTCCATGAAATTAAACCAGAGCAAGGGTTCCCAAACAGAAATGCTTTAATCTGGTGCAATTTAACACAAACTGCCCTTCCATGTTTATCTGCAGCCTGCACGTGTAACCCCCAGGGCTGATTTGCCACTCTTGATAGATCAGAGCACAGCAGAGGAAGCACAAAGCCCCACACAACCCACCTTGGCTTGCAGACTGCACAGAAAAAGCTAAAAGATGTGGCCAGATGCACCCAGCATCCTGAATAGAGGCAGACACGCAATATGGGACTTGCTTTCCAGCAGGAAAGTTACCAGGAATATGAAGAAGCACACAAGTACCCCAGGCCAGCTGCCTGGGAGGGCAGGTACAGGTATTTTGGCTGATGAAGCCCAACCCAGCACTATTCAGAACTGCCAGACCTTGGAGCACCTTCCAGTGCCTAAAGGGGTTCCAAGAGAGCTGGAGAGAGACTTTGGACAAGGAAATGGAGTAACAGGACAAGAGAGAATCTCTTCTGTTGACAGAGGGCAGGGTTAGATGGTTTTTGAGAACCTTCCTGTGAGGTTATTCTTCCCTGTGAGGGTGGTGATTTGTTCAGTTAATTCTTTATGTACCCCCTCAGTCACCTGGGGACACGAGATTTGCCCAGTCCAACTCAGCAATAATATTTCCTTTGTTTCCTTTATCCAGGGCCTGCAAGTACGTTTTTTATACATTAACCTGAAACTTTCAGCAGCACAATTAATTCAGCAGGCGAGGCTATTCATAGGGCAGCTCTTACTGAAAGATTTGCAATATGAGCTAATAAAATAAACAGCAACATATGGGATTGCAGAGTGGATCAGCAGAATGTAATTGAGTGGACTGGAAACTGGCCAGGATAGTAAAATTAATTATTCTGTTTTCTTTTGATGACCAGGGGTGGTCTGGGCTTTTCATCCAACCAGCTCCAGGTATAAGGTAAAGGACAATCCCCACTTATTTTGAGAGCAGAGTGAGCCCAGCTGACCAGGGGGAATGTCATCAAACCTGAAAAAGGGCAGGATTAAATTGGACATTAGAGGGAAATTCTTCCCTGTGAGGGTGCTGAGGCCCTGGCACAGGATGCCCTGAGCAGCTGTGGCTGCCTCATCCCTGGAAGTGTCCAAGGCCATGTTGGACAGGGCTTGGAGTAACCTGGGACAGTGGAAGGTGTCCCTGCCCATGGCAGAAGGGTGGAATGAGATGAGCTGTAAGGTCCTTTCCAACCCAAACCATTCTGGGATTCTGTGGTTCAGCACAAGCACAAGCCCCACTTTTCCTGCCCCAGAGTGATGCAGGACCATGCTGCAGCACATTTCCTCCAGCCCTTTCCCCTTTCCTCCATCACCCTGCACAGCCAACTCTGCCCAGAGCTCCATCATGACCCAAAATGCTCCCCACCCTGACCCAAATACTCCCCACTTCTCCCAGCCCTCCTCTGATCAGCCACAATAATTGCATCAGATTGTCCTGTGAGGAGGGAGGGGGAAGCAAACTACCCAAGCTGCATCTCAGGAGGCCAAAATGCCCAGAAACGGCTGTTTCTGTGGGAAATAAACAGCTGGGAAGAGCAGTGAGGTCATGATGAAAGACAGAGCCAGGGAAAGCAAAGCTCTCCTTGACTTCTTCTGCCTCTAGAGAGCATTGTTGCATTTTCTTCCCAGCAAGAGACAGGAACAGAGGCATCTCCAAGCAGAGGACTTGAAACTGCTGCAGTGGAACATGGCAATCTCACATTAACCCCCTGAATATCTCTGCTGTGAGCCATGAGGATGAACAAAGCCTTGCAGGGGAGGGCACTGGAGTTTTGGATCCAGCTCTCCTTCCATCAGATGCTCTTTGCTGGCTCACAGCAGAAGTGCTGAGGAAGGGGCAACTGTCCTTTTTCAAAGATGTGAAACAGCTCCTCAGGACCCCAGGACATGGGCAGAGAACCCTGGGGAAGCCTCTGCAGTGGCTGGCAGAGGGAGGAGGAGGAGGAAGGAAAGCCCTTTCATGCACATGCATTGCTTACCAAGGCTCTGTGTGCACACAGCCCTTGCACAGCGCCAAGAAACAGCCCCGGGCAAGACTGGTGATGAGTCCAGTGGTGTTGCTCACCCCCTGCTCATGTCCCAGAGACTGGCTGCCCGTGCCCTGCCCATGTCCTGCCCTGCCTGCAGCACCAAGCCTCCTGCACCTTCTCCTCGGGTCACAACAGCCACCTCTGCCTTCCACTTGCTCCTCCCCATCCAGCCATTCCTCATCCCTCCACGGCCTGCTCCCTGTTAAGCTGAATTCATTATCCAAAATCAATTAAAAAATATTTTTGAAGGAGCTTCATTGCTGTTATGGAGAGAGAGGTTATTACGGGTCCAATTTGCTGTGGATGGAACAATTACTTTCTCCCACACAGTGTGAGTCAGGCTGCAGCTCCCAAGGCTCGGACTGCGGAGGCACAGAGGTGTCTGCTGGGAGCTGAAGGGTGATCTGGTTAAGCTGATGGACTGATAAGAGGACAGCAGAAATTTGTGGGAACACTCTGTAATGAGCTGAATTCACTGTTCTGGCAGAGCATTATCTCCTTCACAGCAAGAGCGGGTCACGGCTTCCCCTGCAGGGCAGGAGAGAGGGAGTGATGGAGCAGGACCAGCGCAGGGACAGGATGGGACCAGAGGGACAAGGGCAAGGGGAGGCATGTGAAGGGTAAAGAAAAACATTATTTTGTACTAGCTCTGCTTCTGCAAAGGCATTTATAACACTCCATCTGCAGATCCAGCATGTCTCGGGGGAGGACAAGAGCTTCCCCAGGTCACAGCCACCTGGACGGATCGGTGGGAAGCAGAGCTGAAACCCAATTTACACTCACAGCTGTGAGCTGAGGGCTGAGCACAAACTGCTTGACTCTTCACTTAGAGCAGAGTTCAGGAAACCCACAGCAGCTCTGCTGGACTGGGAATGTCTGTGCTAAGCTTCAAAGCTGCTCCCAAGCTGCTCCCCCCGAACGCTGGGCCCTGGTTGCTTTCCCAGTGTGTCTCACACAGGGCAACCCCCACTCTCCTTCAATTGTTGAACTTCAAGGCTGAGGTTTGGGTTCACCTCTCCCTCAGCCTCTCTCCCCGCCACCCTGCAAGAGAAAGGAGCTGGGCATAGTGTGCTGGCTCAAAGAGCATTTCCCTTGGACTTCACTGCTCCAAGGAAGGGGCTGAGCCCAACCTCACACCATTTCTACAGCATTGGGAGCAACTCTTTCCCCTGAAAGGGATAAGCATCCTCCAAAAACCCTGTGGGGCTCCAGGAGTGGAAATTATGTGGAGCACATCTGACTGACTCCTCTTCTGCAGTTAAATTTCAGAGAGCATCTTCCCAGCCCCTGGAGAGGGGTGACCTGCAGTGAGCAGGTAATGGAAATCGACTCCCCAGAACCTTTGGATACTTGGAAAATACTCAGCTCAAATTGAGAGCTGCTTTCTCCACACACGGCCATCCAGCAAGTCCCAGCAGGACCCAGAGCTCACACAGAGCTCACAGAGTGGCTCCTAAGTGCCTCTCCCTGCTCTTTCCCCTGCACTCTGCTGAGTGGATTTCTGTCCCAGCTGAGATCTCAATCTCTGTGCAAACCCCAGTCTCAAGTGGGGAAGTCACTGTCCTCCTGCCACCATTCAGGCGCATCCCTCCCAGAATAATTAAATGTTTGCTTCAAGGGCTCTGGGCACAGGAGAAAGGGATTGTTCTGAAGGTTTTCCTGTTGGTTTTCCTTTCTTCTGGGGTTTTATTCACTCCTCCCCAGAGCCCCACTATCTACTCCACCCCACTGTTGACATAGATGATCCCTGGTCCCAAAGATGTGGGTGCTGTCATCAGCCTTCCCTTCCACAAATGCAGGACTCACTCACGACCACTCTGCTCATTGCATCACTTCACTCTTCCCCATGACAATCCTATTATAATGTGGTAAAGGACTAAACACCTTTTTTTTTTGCCCTTTCCCAGCTGCACATTTTTTTTCCACTGAAAAAGCCCCATTTTTGGCCTGATACTGCAAATTGACAATGCCTTCACAGTGCTGGATGCTGGGGCAGCAGAGGTTTAGGACACAGCTGCTCATGCTCCAAATGTTTTCAGTTTTTTAATCCACAAAGTGGATTAACGACCTTAGCATCCTCCAAGGTGACAAGAGGGTCCCCAGGGTGTGGTGCCAAGACTGGGGAGAGCAAACAGCTCTGCCCAGGAGCTGGCCAGACCCACAGGGGGAAAGCAAGCTGGCAGCTGGGCAGGAGATAGGACATCCAGCACCTCTCAGAGGGGGCAGAGTGAATCTCAAGGTGGAGTGTGTGCTTTTCCCAGGCCGCAGGAAAGACTGCCATTGAGCACAGTGAAGGTGGAAGGGCACCAGGGAGCTCACCTCTCCTTCTCCTGGGGGCTCTGGAGCTGGGAGCTGTCAGTCCATCCAGAAAATGAGCATCCAGGAGCCTGTGTGTCCCTCTGATGAGTTCACAGCACCCTGTGCCCAGGATACCTGTAACATTTTCCTGGGGCTTTCTGACCCCACTCACTCTGGGCACTGCACACCCTGCTCATGGCCCAGCTCCAGGCAGATCCCAGCAGGCAGCAAAGGGCTCTGATGTGAACAAAACCATTCAGTCTCTCCCCAGCAGAGCTGGAAACACAAGCAAGCCCCTCCAATACCCTCCAGGAATGACATCAGGGCATTCCTATGCTTTTCAGTGCTGCATCAGGAGCAGAGACGTGGGACATGAAGGGACAGTGGCCTTGCACAAGCCAGCCCAGCCACATGGCTCACCCATTCCTGAAGGCATTAACTATTCCTTGCTTCACCCTCAAAATTAAAGGCATTGCCTGAGTAGCACTGGAAAGGCTCTGGAAAACCTATAAACTTGTCAGAAGGAGACAGGCTCTGAGTCAGACACCTCGCAGGAGGGAGGCAGGGGGATGGACAATGCCAGCAGTGAGACAGAAACCCTGCGAGCCAAGGTCTGGGATGGCAGAGGGCTGACAGCAGCAGAGCAACCCCCAGACCCAAATCCATGGGGATTGTCCCTGCAGGAAACCACCGTTTCCCAAAATCCATGCTCACAGTGGGCAATCGTGCAGAGGCACTTGACCCTGCAGAACAGCTTCCAAAAAATCCCCCTTGTTGGGGGGAGCCCATCAGAATCACACAGCAGGCACCCCACACCAAACACAGCCAGTGAAGCTGTGTCAGTGCAGAAGTCAGAGCCCAGCCCAGGTGATGCAGGTGGGGTTTTTTGTGTGCTTTATGAATAAAGGAAGGCAGAAAATCAGCCTAGAATACAAACCACCTGGCCACACACCAGAAAAAGGTTATTTTCAGCCAGAAACTGGAAGACATTTCCCTTGTTAAATTGCTCTCTGGTCAGTATTCAAAGCCCTGCGGTCCCTGCGGGTAGAACAGAAGTCAGAGAGTGAAACCTTTGTCCTGTAGCTCCTTTGGAAGCTGGGCTCAGCAGGACAGTCTTCCCCAGCACTCACAAGGTTTTGGCAAGAGCTCGGTTTTCACACCCACTCAAGCAAAAGTGTATTTTCTAGCAAAGGAAAGTATGTCAGGGCATTGATTTCTTGGGCAACTGCACCACAGAATGGATGGAGCTAAACTCAGTGATGTATCAGGCTGTTGGCTGCAAACCAAACACCTAGTAAAAATGCCTTGAAACCAAATTTTTTTGTTTCTTCTAGTGCATTTGGAGAAGAGCCTGCCTGCTCTAAGGCCTTCCCTTCTGTTCTGGACTTCCCCATCCAAATAAAAGGGTGGTGTCACTCAGGCTCCCTCAGCATCTGCTCATGGGGGGATGCTTCCATTGAAAATTAGGCAAATAGGAGAGAAAAAAACAAAACTACATGAACCGTTGGAAAAATGGTATTCACAACCAGTGGGAAGGAAGAAGTGATGCCGAGGTACAGCCTGGCTTGCCCAACATCCAGAGGAGAGAGGGCATCAGCATCCCATCAATGTGGAGCCAGAGAGAGCCTGAGCTGCAGGAACGGGCGGATGCACCAGGACATCTCTTCCTCCTCCTCCTCCTCCTCCTCCTGGGCACGGACCTTCACAGCCGGCATGGGGTCACACCATGGTCGTTCACGGGCTGACGATCACCAGCCCTTGTCCCCCGTGCCCAGGAGCTCCGCGCAGGAGCCTGGCAGCCGAAAGCGCTGCAGACAGCTGCTGACTCCTTTGTCCGAAGGATTTCCGAGCCGGCTCTCAGCAGCAGCTCCATGAATATCCAAAGAGGACAACGTCAGCCCTGGGAAGCAGCGGAGGATCAATAGAGAGGCATCGCATTTACTCACCTGCCTTAAGAGCTTTGCATCTGACAGAGGCAGGGCATGAAAGGAGCGTCCCGGGAGCAGCCAAGAGCCGGCTCCCCCTGACAGGGGGGACAGAGTCCTGCTAACGACAGCAGCCCCCCCTTCCACAGGGACAGCGAGGGCTGAGCAACACCCCGGCCTTCATTCACACAGATTTTAATTGGCCGTGCAGGGCTTTGCTGTGACTCCGGGGGAGGATGATGCTTGGCTGCACTCTGAGCACCGGGCACAGCAAATGTCTGAAGCCTCCCTCAAAAATGTCCCTCTTGTGTTTCCTGTAGCTCATGATGTCCTGGGATTTCAGATGCCTTGACGATGACCCTGGTGAGTTTTTCCTTCTGGCCTCCAAGCCCTCTCATCAGGTTTGGCCAGATGGAGACAGGAGCAAGGATTGGCAGTGCTTCTCCATGCATCCCACTTTGGTTTGGAAATGCTGAAAAACAGGAAGCAATTGGCTGGAGAGATCGGGCCACCATGGGCTCCATCTGCAACCAGAGGCACCCAACATGTACCCACACACCCAAGGAAGCCGTGTGCAGGTCTCCTGAAGCCCCCAGCCTCAGCCATCCTGCTCTATAAGCCCAACCCAACTGCAGCCAGCAGATGACTGAGTTAAGGGAAGGATTAGATTGTTTAGCAGAGAAAATTTCTTCACTGAAAGGGTTGTCCAGGACTGGAATGGGCTGCCCAGGGCTGTGGTGAAGTCACCATCCCTGGAGGGATTTAGAAGATGTGTAGATGTGGCACTTGGAGACATGGTTTAGTGCTGCCCTTGTCAGTGCTACGGTGATGATTGCACTGAAAAATCTTAGAGGGTTTTCCAGCTTTAAAAATTCTGTGATTCTGTCACAGGTCCCAGAGGATTTGCTCGACTCCAAACTGCATCCCCAAACATCTCAGCCACCCTCTAACCTCACAATTAGATGATGGCTGGATGGTCCACACACCCTGCCCGTCACTGCCCACCTCCAGCTTCTGACCCTCCCCAGCTCCTCTCCCAAAGTCCCAGCACAGCCCAGCACCCCTGGCTTGCTCACACACACAGAGGAAACCACTTTGCTGAAAGGATAAAAGGATCTTTAGGCATCACTGGAGAACCTTCCCAACAGGGAGCACTGGTATAGATGATTTTAGAGAGTTGTAATTTTTTTAGACTACTTCTCCAAGCATACCTGAATAAATTATTCACAAAGAATAAGTGATTAACNAAAAAAAAAAAAAAAGTGAACAGGCTATTGGGATTGGGCCAGCAGCATTTTCCCTGTAATGCTATTGCCACATGCAGTATTCCTGTTTCCTCTGTGAAAGAATATAGCAATTATTTATATTGGTTTAATGGAAAGGGGCTTTGTCACATGAAATAACACATGAGCAGGTCGTGAAGCAGAGAATAATGAACAGGGAATAATGCTGTACCCCTGGATAAACAGGGCAGTAGGAAGGGGGGAACCCACCCACCATGGCAATAATAAAGAAATCATCATAATCACAGCACCAAGCCAGGTAATTTTTACTCCATTTCCATGTTACCACTAAGAACATTTAAATTCTGTTGCCATTTTTAGAGAGGAAAACATATTCCAGTAATGTTTGTTGGAAATATCATTAGGATAAGAGTCACCCCCGCAATGTTTTATTGCAGGCAGTTACTTCCATGCTGCCATTCGCAGAGATTACTCCCCAAATTACTTCTAAACATCCAAATTGCAAAGGGAAGGAGTTAGTCTAGCACTGGATTGATTGCTGTAGTTTCTCTTGCAAGACTAATAAGAATATATCTATCTCTTCTGCAGTGTTTTGTTTAAAGTGGTTATGGAGCATTTGGTGAAGCTGCCTGCAAAGCTGTGACCCATCACCCTCTCCAGTGGAGCCAAGCACATCAAAGCAAATCAGAAGGACAACTCACTAATTTGCTCTCAAAAACCTCTTTCCCAGGCACAACTATGCTTGGAAGGTGGGAAAAACTCCTAAAAAATAAAATTTCCTGAAGGCAGTTGAAGAGTGCATCTCACAGCAGTGTTGGAAAACAAACACCTGGGATTAAGGCTTCTTTAATCAACATTTATTGCAGGTTTAATAACGTGTATTAAAAGCAGGCAGGCAAATGGTGTTTGGGAAACGACAGGAAAATAAAGTAGATAAATGTACTAATTGCAGCTTATCTGACAGCTCTGTGTTCTCCTCCACAGCTGAGACTCCAGATCGAGTATTTATACATCATGCAGGATTGATTCTCTGGGATCAAGCAAGACTCAGGGTAGGGTGACAGCAGCTGATGGATGGGCATGGTGCCTTACCAAATCCTGGCAGATTGCTTTGTCCAGGTACTGCAAATTGAAAAAGGAGATATTTTGCAGCTGACGGCAGCTGTTTACAGCAGGGGAGACTTGATCTGCCTGGTTTTACAACACATTTGAGCAGGGCTGTTTTACACTCTGAAGCAGCAAGAGGTTTTATGTATATTTGTGTATTTAGGTGGGCTCCACCCTTCTGGGAAGCTCCCACCCAAATAATCTGTACATAAAAAAGAGGCCTCTGGAAATCTGTGTCTTAGCCACATGTCATGAAGAAGAAAAGAGATCAAAATGGAGACTCTCCATAGGGCTGATGGGTCCAGCCCCATGGAGGTCAGGAGGCTCAGCTCTCCCTTGTGAGGGCAAGTGGCAAAGTCCATCCAGCTCATCCCAGGAGTGACCATTGCCCCAGGGTCTGGGGACACACACCCCAAGGTTTTAAAGATCCAGTGCCAACATCTTCACTCATCCAGAGCTCCCCTTGCCAAGGGTCCAGAGATCACATCCCTGCAGCTCAGTTTTTGCCATGGCTCCATCAAATCCATCGTTATTGATCCAGGAGAGGTTTGACCAAAGCCTGTGTCCTTGCACACAGCAGCCATTGTGAATTTTGGCTTTCCTGCCCAGTTCCCCACTGAGCACCACATCTGAAGGGGCTTGCTAAAATCTTCCCTTCCATTTAGTGCTTATGCAAAGAAACAGCCAAATCTGGGGTGGCCTCAACTGGTTTTGCAACTTGAAGGGAAGGCCTTGGGGGGGGCTTTTCCTGAGGCAAATCCCAGGCAGATAGCATCTCCCCTGACCACAGGAACCAGCTCCCTGTTGTTCTGTGCAACCACAGCATCTGCAGCCCCTTGTGCACAGTCATCAATCACGGCAGACGTGGTGGCAGGGCCCTGGCAGGGACAAGGATGTCAGAGTTCCCCAGCTCACGCATTTCCGCACAGGGCAGGGTTTAATGAGGGGAAAAGCATCCATTGGAATCACCAGCAGCAGCCAAAGCACTGACCCAGCAAGTCANCTTCCTTCCTTCCTTCCTTCCTTTCTTTCTTTCTTTGAGAAAGAAAAGTGTGCAGAAAGAATTGTTCCCAAAGCTCATCAATGACAAGTTCTTCATGGGTGCTTCCATGGGTGCTGATAGAAAGGAGAGAGAAATGCAGGAATGCAATCAATTTGCTCTTCTGAGCTTTGGGCTGTGCTTGATAGTGGATTTCTTCCCCCTGAGAGACACACTCAGAGGTTAATTCTCTCCCTCTGCTCCTCACAGAGTGCAGTTGTTACAAACACACCCTCCTGAGCTACCTAAATTCAGGAGAAACCTCAGAATGAGCCAGCCTTTCCTCTGTGAGTGATTTCCCCTGCAACTTGTGCCAACATTTCCAAAAGAAATCCTTCCAGCCAACTCCGGAGCCAGCTTTGGAGAGAACAGCATCCTTCTGCGCTCCTGCTTTCCTTCCTCAGCCTGGAGCAGGGTTCCACCCACTCCCTTGGGAACAGCAGCCAGATGCCCACAGCAGACTGGGCACTGCCAAAGCACTGAGCACATCAGCCCCAGCTTTTTGGTATTTCCACTCTCTGAATTAACCAGGAGAGTTGCTGTGCTCCCCACGGTCACTCCTCTCCTCCTAAAGCCACAGGGAGACTGTGCTGGGGGGCTGCAGAACACCGAGGGGCAGTGGGACAGGTCCCATGGCAGAGCTGGCCAAGGCCACCTGGGACCCTGTGAGCACATGGGAGTGACCAGAGGCCAAACACGTCCTGCAGAGCTGGCACAGCTTTGTTGGTTGCTCCTCACTGAAGTGGAACATGGAGAATTTCAGCTCTGCCAGCCCCACATGCTGCTTCCACCAAGCCATGGAGACGAGACCAGGCCCTGCTGGGCTGAGGTTCAGCTCTTCCCCTGGGAAATTGCCCCCCACTTTTAGGATTGCTAATTTCACTGTGTGGGCAAAGCAATGTGAAATGTAATTAATCACAATCCTTTGTCCACTCAAGCCTGCAGTGCTGTAGAGGCAAGGATGATCCTAACAGAGCAGCCCCAGCAGACCCCCTGGAGCCTTCCTGGCCTCCCAAGGATTCTCCATGCCCCTGCAGACTGAGGATTGTTCTGGTTTTCCAGGCAATAAACCCCATCCTTAGTGAACCTGGTGTCACAGCCACACTGGGGCAAGCAAGGGACGGGGCTGTGGGGATGCAGGGATGGGTGATTAGCAGGGTGGTACCCATGTGCTCCAGGACCAACGGGCTGAGTGTGTGGCACACATGGATCAAGGCTTCCCAAGAATGCACCAGGCTCTTCCTAAAATCCCTGCAGGCACCTGAGGTGCATTGGGACCCTTCCCTTTACGTGGTCTGTCCTAGGCAGCGAGTCCACCAGGCAGTTCCTGAAGGGGGCTGCAGCCTGCTCAGGTGCACAGGGGATTTGAAGACTTTATGGCACCCTGGCCTCTCTGGCTGGTGTATCCAGCCCATGTTCATGGTTTGCTTAACAGCAAAGCTCAGACCTTGCATAGTTTTGCAGGGAGTCTCCCTTTCCCAAACACACTTCCCAAATGCCAGCACCCAGCCCTGCTCCACGTCCCTGCCTGGTCCCCAAAACCAGTTCCCTCTGCTCAGCCACCCGGGCGCTCCAGCCGGGTTCCTGGTGAGAAGAGGAGAAACCCGTTCTCCCAGGCTGTGATTTTCAACCCAGAATGATTTTCATTAGCTCTGTCCCCAAGGCTGGAGGGGGACAGGCCACACAGGCGCTGAGCAGCCCGGAGCTTGTTGGAGTCAGAAGAAAACGAGGCAGAGCTTTGCTTGCAAAGTTAATTTGAACCAAGCGGCAGCTGGCAGAGCAGCCAGGAGAGCCTGTCCCACAGCAAGAGCCAGCATTTTCCAGGGATACCACAGAGCTGGGATGCTAGCAGGGAGGGGACAGCAAAGGGCTTAGTCAAAATGCTTGGGCACAATTATTTCAAGAGCGCTGCAGGCACATGAAGATGGGCTCTGGCACACGAGCTGGGGACGTGCCCTCACTCACATGTGCAGCTCAGCTCCAGGCAGGAACACAGGCAGGGCTGGGGGACACCAGGAGAACCCCAGGGGTGGTTTGTGGAAAACTTGAGCTCTCCTGCAGGCACCAGAAAGTGGCATCCAGCATGGGATACTGCAGTTGTACCCTGTGTGCATCCTCCCTCCAGCCTCTGCTGCTCTCATTTTATGCCCAATTAATGGGGTTTTATTATTTTGAGTAATACAATGGTTGCAATAAAGATGCAATTGCCCTGGATGGAACTTGCACTCAGGAAAAAATTGTATCCAGGACTGGTGAAACACATCCTAGCATGGAGTGGGGCTGAAAAACCAGGAGAAGTATGAGGTGGTCAGACTCATGCCCAGACAGGGCTGTTGCAGGCTTGGCTCTGTCAGACAGGGCAGATGTGAACACCACCTGAAGAATCCTCCCAGTTGGGTTAAACAGGCAGGAAAAGATCCCCAGAGCCACACACAGAGGGCTGGGAAATAAGAGCAGGGACAGAGTATCAACATGGGTTTGATATCAACCCCAGCACAGGAGACAGATGGAGGGTTTGGATCTGCCAGGGCAGAGCCAAGCAAAGATGCTGGGCATGCAGGCAAGGGGAGGGATGCCTGGGGATGTATCTGGCTGCCAAGAGGATCCACACAATAAAATGCTTCTTTCCAGCATCTCTCCTGCCTTCTTTAGCTCTGTTTCCCTGGCTCTCCTCTTTGGGCAGGAGTCCATGCTCACCCCAGGCAGGTAAAACCCCTGGCACAATGCTCACTGCACGTGGGGGAGGGCTCCATTACAGGGCAAGGGAAAGCAGAGCAGCCCATCAGCCACCCCCACTTGCAACACCACCAGGACACAGCCCAAATTACCTGGTTCATTCCAGCTTTTCCCCACAGGCAGTTCCAGCATGCCAAGGAAATCCCAGAGGCTGCTGCAACTGGCTCAAAACCGCCAGCCCTGTCAGCTGGTTTGAATTTTCCTTGTGTTTGCAAAGGCAAAAAAGAAAAAAAAAAAGATTAAATGGCCTTTTAATCCTTATTCAGCATCGCTCTGAAGGCTTTTCCAGCTAAACTAAAATGTATCACCCATGCCTTTCTGTTTGCATTAATAGCCCAAGGGGACTTAATGCTGGCTCAGACTGTGTGTCAAATGCCCCAGAGAGCTCAGCGAGGGCAGCCAGGCTCTGTGCAGAGCTCCCACAGCCCTTCCCTGGTTTATCCCCATGCCACAGACACTGTGCCCAGCTGCAGAGCCTGTGCCACCCACCCAGCACCACTCCTGGCCCAGGGGTGCTGCCCACACTGATGATGGAGCTGGAGAGGGTTTCTGACAAGGACATAGAGTGCCAGGATGAGGGGTTATGGCATCAAACTGGCACAGGGCAGGGTTAGGTTCAATATAAGGAAGAAATTCTTCCCTGTGAGGGTGCTGAGGCCCTGGCACAGGATGCCCAGAGAAGCTGTGGCTGCCCCATCCCTGGAAGTGTCCAAGGCCAGGCTGGATGGGGCTTGGAGCAACCTGGGAGAGTGGAAGGTGTCCCTGCCCATGGCAGGGCGTGGAACAGGGGGAGCTTTAAGGTCCTTTCCAACCCAAACCATTCTGTGAGTCTCTGAAAAGGCTCCAGGTATCAGGACTGCTCCCAGCTCCTCCATGGTCCTGCCTTCCCTCAGGAGCATGGCATGGGTACAAGGCAAAGGGCAAAGGGTGTCAAAATGTGCCTGGCAGCACGGGATCAGCTGGAGGCTGCAGTGGATGCAGGATCAGCCCCACCTGCATCACAAGGAGGGGACACAAAATCCCCCAGCAGCACAGTCCATCCTCCCTTCACACCCCATCATCTCAGTGCTGCCAGAAACACAGCAGAGCATCCCGGTGCCAATTTACTGCCAAGGAAGGTTTAATGTATTTGTGCAAAGCACAGCATGATCAGAGCTCCTTTTGGCTTCTCTCCTGACCCAGCATCATGGAAGGACCTGTGGCTGGCCCCTGCACCTAGGGACATGCACATCCTCCTAAACTGCACCAGGCCAACAGCACTCACCAAGCTCACATTACTCAGCATTTATGCCAGCTTGTCTCTGTCTCTCCCCTTTTCCTCTCAGGGTTTGTCAGGTTTAATTAAAATTCCTAAACTCGGCTGGTTCTTTCGCTCAGGCTGTTATCTGCAGTGTGCTCTGCTGCCTGCCTCGAGCTCATCCCATTAGGAATCCACCTCTTGGTGAATAGAGCCATATTTAGGAGGCAATACAGCGCCAGTGTTTGAGTCTGAGTAGTTCTATTGACCCATCCCCTTGACAAGAGAGATGCCCCAAGGACCTGTTCTCGCTGTTCCTGCTACTCATTTATTTCCAGTGAAATGATGATTTGGTTCACTGCAGGAAATTACAGCCAGGAAAGAGGAGGAGGTGGAGGTGAGCCTGCCCTGCCCCAGCACTTCTGGCTGTCAGATTGCAGGTCACACTGTCCAGCACGCCATGGGGACCCACATGTGCCCACCCTGAGCACACCACCAGTGTGGGTCTGGGTTTTAATCATCCTGAAGCAAACAAACACCAGCAGAGTTTCTCCCTTCCTCCCTCCCTGGGAAATCAGGTCTCACATGGAGGTGACATTTGACTCTGCCTTGTCTGGTCTCACACATAAAACCTCACTGGGTTCCTCATGGAAGCAGGAATGGGGAGGGTCTGCAGGGGACGACAGATGAACCCTCTAGAAGAGAGGGAAATGGAGAAAAAGAGCCACAAACAACTTTCAGAGGAACAACCTCTGGAAGAAAAAGCGAAGAGAGGCTGAGTCAGCTCCCGTGGCTGTGGGCAGCTGTTCCTCCTGGGTCTGTGAGGCAGCACTGTGCTGTCATGGGGCTGGGGACAGGCACAAGGTCACCCAGCCTTGCAGGCCCCCAGCTCCTGGAGGAGTTCAGCAGCTCATGTGTCTTCTTGAGCACTCCCAAAGGGACCCTTTCCCACAGATCTCAGCTCAACCTCACAGGATTTTTTCCCTGAGAGTTTTTAGCTCAGCCACTGAACGAGGAAACCTGCTCTTCACTCAACTCTGCTTGATGAACTCAACTTTTTATGATGATGAGTTCATAAAAAACCCTCTCAAATGCAGTCTCCATCACTGAGGAGATCAGTGTTGGGTTGGCAAAGGCAGGGAGAGGTGGACCCAGCAGCAAAGCAGCAAAGCTACGAAAGAAGAGCTCCACAGCAGAGCAGGCCTGGAGATGCAGTGCAAAGCCAGGAGACTGTCACAGCCATGGGCTTCAAAGGGCTGGTCCCAGGTCCCCAGGACACCTGCCCTCTCCTGCTGTGGGCAGTGGACCAGCACAAACAGAAGCCTCAGGACAAGCACTCTGGACATGAAACACTCTTTAGGCCCTAATTGAAGCTTGACCCCAGGATTCAGATACGTTCCAGATATGAAGCAGTGAAGAAACACAAGAGCCTTCCTCCTCTTCCTCCTCCACTTCACCATTGTCCTCAGAGAAATTCATGTTCCAGAAGGCTCCTTTGGTCCCCATCCCCGCTCTGAGGCACCCCAGCCCCAGTGCAGCCCCCTCCCCTGCCTCCCCACACACTTTCTACTCCCAGCAGTAGCTGTTCTCTCCTTTTGACCATTGCCTGCTGGTTCCCATCCCGTACATTCCCTTCCATTTAGAGATATTGTCAGTTGAGAATCAGAGCTCAGATGTTTATTATTTCTAACGTAATCCCGAGCCAAAATAGGAGGCAGGGTGTTTAGTCTTTCCCTCAGCTCTCACTGCTGAAGAATGGCAGCTGAGGCAGCACCCGGCGCTCCCCATGGACAGATGGCAAACCCTTAACTCTTCCAGCAGCTCCCAGATATTTTTACTGTCTATTGCTTTTTCACCTCTGTTTATTTTTCAAGCTGAAATAAGCGGAGTGATGGGAAAAAGAAATCTCCTGCTGAGCATTGCATCAGAGAGCAGATTCCCATAAGGATTAATTTCAGTGGAAACAGCAAGGCCTTCATTTTTTTGGCAGGGTGACACAGCAAGGGCTGAGCCCTGCATCATCCAGCACAGCAAAGCAAAGCTGCTTTCTGTGCTGAGCACCTGTGGACTCTCCTTTGGCCTTTTTAGTAGAGAAAAGGTAAATGTGTCAAGACACCATCAGAAGACCTTATTGGTTCAGATAATAACTAAGGATGCCTCAAGCACAGAGCCAAGAAAGCTCCATCCAAACTGTTTGGGGCTTGTTTGAGTCAGTTTGGCACTGCTCAGCCAGGACATCCCAGGGAAGTAGGTGATTCCAGGCAGGCAGAACTGACCTGAGGAGCACATCAGTGCCTGCCCACACTGTGGTGCCCCTCCCTGTCCAGAGATGGAGCAGATCCACAGCATCTCTCCAGGCCAGCACTGTGGGGGTTTTGGGAACATTAAGGGGATTTCCCATTCAGTGTTTTTACTGACTTCTGGGGTGGCATCATGTGATCCAAAGTCAAGTTCTTCAAAATTGAGATTGCATCACCAATTTTTGTCTCCTAGCAGCTGTGCTCTCTGCTGCAAAGCAAACTGCCTAGAGCCCAGCAATAGTTTTTAACCCCAGGCAGGCCATGGCCATAGGATGAATTCACAGGAAAAACAGAACACCTGCCACCACTTTTGTCATGCCGTAGATGAAACCCAGTGAAGACAGAGCTAAAGTGAAGAAATCCCAGCTGGGAGGAATTGGGGAATGAAGAAAGAGCACAGCTAGGCAGTGGTGAGGTTCTCTTCCAATTTCCACCCTTAAATCTTATAGAAATCAATAAAATCCTCCCGAACAGAACCTTTCCCTGTAAGAAAGGATCACAGCAAGGGGTGTAAGTGTGCCTCTCCTGCGACCACATTGAAACCATCCCTCATCTGGATGGCTCATCCTGATGGCTCATCTGAGAAGGGCAGCTCTCGTGAGAGCTGCAGAGAGGTCAGGGCATGGCCCGGGGGCTCGGAGGGCTGCAGGATGTCGGAGCACAGGGATGCACATCGGCACCTGCAGGAGGAATCCGGGAATGAGCTGCTTTAGGAATGAGCTCCTCACACGGCACCATAAAACTCCTGTTGACACACACCTGCCTGGCTCCTGCCAGAAGAGAACAAGGAGCTGCTCTCATCCTTCTGCGGGAGCAGAGATGGGGCTGGAGCCCAGCATCAATAAATTAATGGAAAGCCTTTGCTTTCGAGCAGAGGCACTGCAGACTCAGCCAACACATCACAGCTTTCTGCTCCTGCCTAAATGAATATTCAGCTGGCAGGGAAACTGCAGGTACAGGCTCTGCCAACACCTTTATGGGACACAGCAACAGCAGCTCTGCCCCAGTTCTTTGGTGTCCCAAAGACACCAGTTCTGGGCAGAATGCAACAAGCTGGTCCAGAGCTGTCCTGCAGCATGTTTGTAGGAACGACCTCCTCTGCCCACCAAGGGGACCAGACCCAGGAGTCCAGCAAGATCCTGGCATTCCTTCATTCATCCATGCCAGTGGGGCTGACAGCTCAGACCCTGAGGCAGAATTCATGCTCCCAGCCTCACTCTGTTCACAGGTGAAGGCTCTATCCCTGCTCACTCCCCTGAAGCAGCCTCCCATTCCCAGTCCCTATTTAGTGGCCTGTTTAGGCTTATTTAGCCTTTGGGATAGCTGCACTCCAACAGCTGCAAGAAAAAGCTGAGTCCTCTGTGCCTGGAGCCATGGATGTTTATTGCCACTTGAAATCCCATCCCTTTGCTGGCCAACCCCAGTGGGCAGTGCTGGCAGGGGTGCAGCTCAGTGCTGCCAGCAGCCTTTGACAGCCCCGTGTCCCCCAGCCTGCCCACCCAGCACCCCCAGGAATGGATGTGCAGCCTTTGAGCCACCTCCCTGACAAGAGTCTGGGGAAATCCTTTGCCCTGTCCATTCAGTGCCCCCCTCCCTGCTCTGAAGAGAGGAGTTTCCCCATTTTGCCAGTCAATAGGAGCTCGACTGAAATGCAGCAGCCTGATTGCCTAGCATTGGTGAGCAGAGGAGCAAAGAAAGCTGCCTGTGAGCCAAAAGCTTACAGTTAAGAAAAAATAATGGGGAACTAACAGGAGGATACAGCCCTGGCAGCTGGCAGGGACATGGGTGGGATCAAGGAGAGGCAGAGGGTGGCTGTGGGCAGGAGGGCAGCCCAGAGGGGTGAGGGATGAGAGGCAGGAAAGGTGGGAAGCAATGCCTGAAACAGCATCCCAAGCTGGCCCACAGCGAGTTTGTTGAGGCCAAAAAAGGATATTGCAACAAGTAAAGGGGATGTGATGAAAGAGAAGGTGAGAGTTTTAGCTTTAGGAAAGGCTTGGCAAGGTTATGCAAGCTGTTGAGGTGCCCAGGATGTGAAGACATGGGAGGAGGCAGGAGATGAAGACAGGACTTTGGTTCTAGCAGCAAAGCAGCACTCTGGTACTGCTGAGCTCAGGGAATCCCTGTGCTGAGAAGGGGAGGTTAAAAGCTCTGATTTGGCCATGTTGTGCTTGAAAGGGTGATGAGACATTCACGAGATGTCAGAGAGCTCCTCTGAGACATGAATTTGGACAAGGAGAGGAGAGCCCAGAGAGGGGCTGCATGCCTGAGTTATCACCATAGAGATGGTATTTGAGTGTAGCTGCAATGAGATTACCCAGAGACACAGCACAGAGCATGGACACGGCTCTGTGGACTCCCAGGGCAAACCAGGCTCCCACAGCAGCCCAGCACCAGCCACCAAGGGGCAACAGGTGGCCAAAACTGGGACATGCTCCAGGCAAGGCTCAGAGCCAACCAGCCACAGGCCTGCCTCACCTCCAGAGGATGACTTGGACCCTCCTCCTCAGAAGTCCATCTCTTTTCTGTGTGCTGTGTGCTCTCCACACAGGAAATCCAGGTCCTCAAGCCATCAGACACCCAACTCAAGCACTTCAAAGGGGGCAGAGCTGAGCCTTGAGCCTCACCTCTACAAAAGAGGGGGAACCACGTTCTCACACCCCACAGGACAGCCACAAGGGCAACTCCCACACCAGCAGAGAGATCTCTGGGGTCAGGGTGAGGGGGCACGAGGGACCTCAGAGAAGTGCCAAAATGTGCTGCTGTAAAGCTCCAAGCTGTGGTCAGTCCTGGAGCGTGTGACCAGGAGGTGGCAGGCTCAACTCGTCCATGGATGGTGGCTCTTCTGCAGGAGGGCCCGGCCTGGGAGCAGAATCGCTCACAATGTGCTCCTCACCCATCACAAGGAAGCTGAAGAACTGAAGCTCTGGAGGAAGAGAAGGGGAAAATAGACAGTTTGAGCTTCTTTGAAAAGCCACCACAACTTGGGAGAGATGTTTCTGCCACCAAGGCTGATGCCTGTCAGGGACACGGTCGTGATCAACACCAGGACTAGCGTGGGGACAATGGCCAGGACTGTTTCTCTCCACTCCTGTTACAGATAACACACAGGAATCGATGGAGAGGGGGAACATTTCTGCATTTCCAGCTGTCCCTCCCCACCCCCAGCATCCTGGTCCCTGTGAGAGCATTTGAAACATTGCAATCGCTATAATTAGAAGTAACACTCACTTTCCAAGAGGAAACTGTGCAAAAGGTTGATTTCCTCTTTAATGCCATTTCAGATCTGCAGCTCCAGTGGTGAGGGGATTTGCTGAGCAGCAGTCTGGATCGCTAAGAAGAATTAAGAGTTTCCTCCCACTTCCGTGGGGATTACTCGCTCCAGGTGCAAGATGCCAGGTCCTAAGGTGCAGAGGAGACTGTGCTACTCTGCACAATCCCTCTGCAAAGAGCAGAGCCCAGAGGCATTTCCATTATCATCATCTCATCAATATTATGCATTGCCCCCAAGGCTAATTAACACTGCTGCATACAGCACTGACTTGGGAATGCCAAAGACTTTGGGAGCTTCGTTACTGGAGCTTTCAACAGAGCTGCAAGTCACAAGCAGGCTCCTTGTGATTCCATACAAGGAAATATTCACAACATACAACAAAAATAGCCTCCATCACTACACGTTCTAATCACATCAGGGAGTCTCCAATCTCTGCAGCAATAAATGATGCCCTCCCTCCTCACCCAGAGCACTCTGCAAACACCCAGTAACCCTCCCAAAACCCAAGGATGGGCTGCAGAGACTAAGGCACAGACCTCAGCCAGCAAAAAGCGTGGCAGAGAGTCAGCAGCAACGCCTGGACTGTAACAGCCTCTTTATCTTCTCTGATAATCTCAGTAACACAAGGCATGTCTAGTTGGCCTTGTCCTTTTCAGCCTTTGTGAGACCTTAAGGCCAAAAGAAGCTGCTGCATTTTCTCCCCCTTCAGAGTTATTTTTGTGCTGAGCCCAGGAACTTGTGATGGATAAAAGCACCTGCAGAAAGGTCATCAGCCATAGCTCAAAATTATTCAGAGATAAAGAAGCTCCCCCTGGCAGAGTGCTCTGCTGTTTCAGTCTCACACTATTGAAAAGGTTTTCCTGGTTTCTAATTTGAACTCATTTGCATTTTGTATCCAGATGTTGATCCTTGCTAAGCCCCATAGAGCTGCCTACTGCTGCACAACTCAAGCACCACAATCAAATCCTTTTGATAAGCTAAAGGCAAAGGGCACTTTGATCTCTCAGAAAGACACCAGACCAGTTCCTGGAAATGATCCTTCAGCCACGAGGATGAATTTCTGCTATGAACTTTCTTGTTCAGATGCCCCAGCCCCTCATATAAATTCACCAAATGAACTCAGATTCTCTTTCCAACCACCACTGACACAAAGGGCATTTCAGTCAGCCTCAAAATGCTTTTCTCAAGACAGAATTAGGCTCAGTTCTTTGATTTCAAAAATATCTTAAAAATAATATTCCTAAACTTTTTCAGACAAGTAACCAGACAACATTTTTTCCACTCTTTAAATCCAGCCTCAGAAGTGAGATGTGCCATCCCTGAGTCGTTTGTCACCTTTACCCTCCTCTGCACTGCCAGAATTAGATGTGTGTGTGTCAGCCCAAGCTGCTGATCCCTCCTGCCTCCCCAAAAAACATCTGCAGGGCTGGGAGTGGGTTCTCTGGAAGCCGTGGCTCCCATACAAGGCAACTAGTCCCTGGCCAATGAAGGGCAGCTGGAAAGGCCTGACCAAGTAAGAGATTGACTTGGCTGAGCATCATTTAATTCTCTACAGGGGGGACAAAATATACTCAGGTCACCTAAAAAAGTGAAATATCATGTCTCACTTGTTTCCAAAGGGTGATGTAGTTTCTGTGTCATGCTTGCTCCCAAACAAGTAGAGAAGAAACTGTATGTGGTGGTGAGTTGAATGCCTTCCTCCTACCACTGACTTCAGAGGGAAGAATGCCTTGGATGGATAAATTCCTCCACCAAACCTGCAGGTACCCTCCCCATGTAGCAAGCCTGAACCTCCAGTCTAGGCAAGTCCAGGCTGCTCTGCAGCAAGGCTGAGCATCAGAGAAGCTGTGGCTGCCCCACCCCTGGAAATGCTCAAGCCCAGGCTGGACAGGATGGAGCAACCTGGAGCAACCTGGTCCACTACAGGGGTCCCTGCCCAGGGCAGGGGGGGAACGAGTTCAACACAAACCAATGTGTGATTCTGTGATTCTGTGATCAGCATCAGCCCATTCCCATTCCCATTCCCATTGCTGGGCTGCAGCTGGCAGACTGTGCAGGACCCTGGGGAAGCTCAGGTCACTCCACACGTGCCTGTGCAGACCTGGCCTTGTTGTGTTTGGAAAGAGAAAGGCGATGGCACATGTCAGGCAGATTAGAAGGTGACAAATAGATGGACAGGCAGGCAGTGCTGTTAAATAGTCTTTAAATAGTCTTCATATTTTTGCCATGATATCTGTCTGTGAAGGTTTAAATTACGAGCCTTACTTACAGCTTTGAAAGAATTTAAAATGCTTAAATCCTTGTTAAAAGCTAAACTAACAAAGCTTGGCTGCATACTGCACTTCTAATCCACAATGAAAGCAGTGCATTTGATTTGAAGGACTACAGAGCTCATATGGAAATACCCTGCAAACACTGAGCTCCAACTAATGGCCAGCCTGCTATAGAAATGGTTTGGTGTCAGATACAGATCCTGGCTGAAGTGAGTCCATCAAAACTCCCCCATCCTTCTGACTGAAGGATCAAATATTGGATGTGCACTTTGTCCTGTTTTGAGACACCTCACAAGTAGTAAGTGAGATATTGAGGGCACAGATGTTGGCAGGGATATGGGGGAAATCATCTGGCTGCCTCACACCCCAGGGAATGCAGGGAGAGAGCAGCAAGTCCCAGAGTTAAATGCTTCCAGCAGGATCAGCTGCTGCAGCCCCCAAGCAAACCAGCACACATCCTATGAGCTCTGCTCCCCCACACCCAGACACAAGGAGGATGTGTCAGGTGAGGCAGGTTGCCAAACCTTTGTAAAAGCCCTTTTGTAGGTGGTAAAGTCCCAGAGAACACCTCCGGTTCCTGTTACTCTTTATTTATCATCCTCTTTAAGACAGACAGACAGGTTAACTTCCACCCTCCCGTGCTGATCACATCCCGCTGTTTGCAGAACTGCACTGCTCATGGGCAAGCCCCAAACTTCCCAGCTTCTGGCCAAAATCTGCAGCATGGCCAGAGCACCAGCAGGCCCGACAGCCCAGCAGCTGTGACATTGCTGTCCCCCTGTGCACTGTGACACTGCTGTCACCCTGTGCACTGTGACACTGCTGTCACCCCGCCCTCCGCCACCTCTGCGAGAGGAAGCTCCATCCTGGCTCCTCCAGAACTGCTGTGCTCTGAGGGGGAACTGCGGAGGTGGCTCTGCCAAGGGGTGTGAAAAAGGGATGGAATAGACCCCGGAGCAGGGGTGGCACACAGGAACATCCTCACCAGGGGATTTCCCCACCGGAGGGACAGCTCGCTGCCAGGTGCGGTGCCAGTTCCCCATCCAGCCTGCAGCTGGATCTCATTGCCAGGGGAAAAGCTTCTGCCTCCTGACTATTCTGTTTATTCTGCTAAAGACCATAATCATTCTGCTGTTTGGGTTTGTTTGGGGCGGGTTTTTTTTAGCAGGCTCCTATTTTTGTGAGTTCATGTGCTGCGCTCCCTCTGCTGGCTGGCTCACTTGGGCTGGGGAGAGGCTCTGGGGAAGGAATCATGGAATCTGAGAATCCCAGCATGGTTTGGGTTGGAAGGGACCTTGTGGCTCATCTCCATGGGCAGGGACACCTTCCATTAGAGCAGCTTCCCCGTCCAACACAGCCTTAAAAACTTCCAGGGGTGGGGAAGGAAAAAAACAAAGCCCTGCTCTAACTACCTGTGAAAAGTAACATCACAGGGGATTTCCCCACCAGAGGAACAAACCCTTCCCGGCTATTTCAACTCATTAAATGTAGTGTTAAAGCCTGAGAGGGGCATCCTTGTGTCAGCTTTACTCCTCTTCGTGTGTCAGCTTTACTCCTCACGGCCCGTGTAAGCAGAGTGCTGTCAACAAAGAGAAATGTGTCGTTTGATAAAATTCAGCTGATCTTTGCTAAGGATGGAGAAACTCTCACACTTGAAAGTCACGACAGCAAAGAGACAAGTTTGTACTGCTGATGGCTTAGAGTGGTGTTCAAAGCCCCTCAGCATGAGTAATTACACCCAGCACAAATTGTGAGCAAAAACATGAAAGCAGATCTTGAAAATCTTAATTATAGAAAACCTCCTGAAGGGCAGGAAATATCTCATGAGGGGAAACAAGGAGATGGTTCCCCAAGGAGTGGTCCTAAGCCCCTCATGCTTCAGAGAGCATTTCTCACAAACTGAACAGCCATTGGGAGCCTTGGAGCCATCCTTCCCTTTCTGGAAAGCTGGTGGATGGGATTAAGCCCAGGGTCCTGCAGCATTCACAGTGCTACTTTCATCATCAGAGGAGCTGAAAAATCTTTTGATGGACATTAACCTAAGAGCAGGGAGCTTTTCATCAACCTTAGGTTGATGAAAAGGCAAGACAACCCCCTGTATAGACACTTTCTTACTAAAACTATTAATAAACAGCACACATTGCGTCAATCTCTGAAGGTCAAAGCAATCTTTTTCCCTAGTGGAAGCTCTTAATGGAGGTTTTTGAGCTGCATTTTATGCCTAAATGTGCTTCTTTAATGAGTGCAATTTTACATCTGCCCAGGTAAAGCGCCTTGTTGTGCATTTGCTTTTCTTCCCTGGTTTTATTACACCTATTTGGCTGATGTGCCCAGCCAAAAGAAATGAAAGATGCTGGGAAATAAAAATGGACTTTCTGAAAGTGTTTGTCGTCATAATAAATTAAAAAAAAAAATAACTAAACAAAAACAGGTTTATGAAGCAGAATGCTTCAGTACCCATTTACTGAGATTTCACTGTACACCTTTTTCTTATATAAAAAGGCATTTAAACATTAAAAAAGAAAAAGGAATTATTCTGCTAGACAAGCTATGACGTGAAAAGGGAAAACAAGATGTCTGTGAACAGCCTCTGACACCGAGGCCATGAGGGCTCTCTGCACTGCCCTGGAGCAATGGAGGGGAGTGAGGATGGGAGCAGAGAGATAACCCTGACAGAAAATATCCTTGTGGGGCTGGGGCAGCTGGGCCCTGCTCCACCCTGTGCTGGGCTGGGCTAGCAGGAGGTGTTAGTCCTCGTGTTCCTTGATCTGTGATTTCAACCAAGCCTTCCTGGGAAAAAAATAAAAAAGGTAATTGAAAACATCTATATCTATACAAATATATTTAAAGTTTGTTTCTTCAGCATCCATGAGAAATGTGTTTGAACACATTCATCTGCTCCTGGAGTTGTTCTCAGCCTGAATCAACAGCTGGGTGGGTGAGGATCCCTCTGCTGGCTCCAGCAACGTCTTAGTTACAGAGGTTTTCCAGAGAGCTTTGCTGGGTTTTCATTTTTTTTTTGAGTCTTATCATGTTTTATTTAGGTGATGTACTTACTATAAAGGATTCGTGAGCTAGAAGGGGCTTTCTGCTGTCAAGAGCAGCATCACAAAGATTGGTTTTCTGCAGCTCTCATACCTTATTCCCTTTGTGTTATTGGTAATTATGTAATGTTAAAAGAACCTTAAGAAGAAGATGTAGGAAGAAATAATCTCTGTTCCCCAAACCTACAGTTCTGAGTTACAGAAACAACAGTGAGTGACAGGTGGCAAAAGACAGATGGGGAGAAGGCTAAAAGAGATCTCTAATTCTATCAGTTTAATGAGTTCTTTCCTTATCAGCTTCAGCCCTTGTCCAGGTCTGCTAAGTGTTTTTTGTTAGCGATAGAATCACTATGAATTAGTGTGTGGCAGCTCCTTTTGTTACACAACTGAGCAGATTTTCGACTCTGAAGATTTTCAGTCTCTGAAGAGCTGAGCTGTTCTCAAAGCCTGGCTGCTAAGGGGAGCACTCAGACAGCCGCTGAGCTCCTGGGAAGTATCTTCCACTAGCCTAGGAAACAGTGTTTTGGGGAAAATCCATTTTTCCTTCATTTGCAAAGGTGTTTTCCATCTGGGAGAGCAGTGTACTGCCCAAGGAAAGCAGTGGGTACAGCCTTGGCCCCAGGGCTCTTTGATAACCTCTAGAGTGGTGTAAAGCAAGGATCTCACTTCTCTCATTTTTACCATCATGAAAACCCGTGTTGTTTCACCTTGGACCACAGGAATATCAGGAGCTGATCTCCACTTGGGAAACTGAATAAACACTAAACCTCAATGTGCAACCATTTATGGAATTTAATTCTCACAAAGGCCACTTCCAGCAGCAAAGAGAAACCTTGAAACTAAAAGAGCTAAACAGCAGGTGGACCTTGTTTATTAGGCAAGGGTACTTCTTTCTCCAGCATATTTGGAATTCAGTTGTGTTTTACAAATTGCAGATTTAAAATGCGACCACATTTATTCCTTCTTGTCTTGTCCAGAATATTTTCTCACTGGTAAAAAAAGCTGTTTCTTGCTTTGCTACAGAAGTCAGGGATTTAAGCCATGTCTGCCAGGAAGACAGAGGCACACAGAACAATTCACATTTAAGAGGGGACGTAGGACATGTGCCACTGAAGCAGGGCCCTTTGAGACACACAGCTGAGAGCTGGGGTTTTTCCTTCTGACATCCATCCCTCTGATGCTAAGGTGACAGCAGGAAAATTTATTTCAGTTTTGTGGCAGGAGCTGACAGAATTGATGCATTACTGTGTTCGGAGATTTAATACACACGAACAGGCACTGCTAGATCTGCACTGAATCTGATTAAATTAAATACTGTGGAGTCAGCCTCCTGAATTTGTGTTCACAAGTAACAAACAGCGTGGAGGTGGGAACCTGCATTTTGTTATAGGCTCACCAATATAACTCTGTAATGAGCCATCTATGAGCAAGCCTTATGAATAACTGTTTTACTCTGGGTTTGGATTTAAGGGCTCTGAGAGAAATTTGAGATTTTTCAGCTACTGACCTGAACTCAACTGCTTAAAAGCTGTATAGATTAGCTGAAAAGAATCTGAGCTACACTAGCTACACAGGAAAAGCAGCACAGACTTAGACCCTGTGCAGAAATATACAGGCACCTTCATTGAAAATGCGCCGAATAGATACAGATGTAGATATATAGATACCGATTTATACACACACACAAATTCTGTAGGTTCACCCCTATGTATTATTTGTGTGCATAGTTATTTTTAAGCCTATTCAAGTCTGTGGCAAATGAGTGTCTAGAGCAGAACCTGCTTTGATTTGCAGCAGCACCTGCAGCAGTCACGCAGGGCCCTCTGCTGAGAAATCCCCCCTGCACCTCCTCAGGAGCACAGAGCTGTGCTGCTGCCTTTGAACCTGCACACCACATCAAGAGGGAAAGGACAATAACACACCAAGGGCCTCAATAAACACAGATCCTCTTGTTTGCTGTAATCACTTCAAAACGGCCAAGGCAGCCTGCAGGTCCCCAGGAGTCGAGTGCCTTGCCCTGTTTCTGTAATGACACCTCCTGATGTGCTGCCTGCTTCCCACAAGAAGTGTCCCGAGTGGAGCAGGGCTCTCACGAGGTGGGGCCTCTCCCAGACACCTCGGGAAGCCTTCAGAGGTTTCAGTTCCTGAGCAGGTTTTGCAACAGCAGCAGCCTGGAGAGCCAGAGGGGCCGGGGCTGGTTGGGTTTGGCTCAGGAGCTGCTCAGGGAGCTCCCCATCCCCAGGGCTGCTCCGGGGCAGGGAACTCCAGGGAAGTCCCTGAGGAGCAGCTCAGGGTTGGGAAGTGGCAGGAGCAGCAGCTCTCCATGTGGATCCAGCAGGATCCCCCTCGCAGCGCTCAATGTCATCCTCAAAACCACTTCCTTCTCCTCGTCAGCACATCCTGTGTGATTTCCTGTGTTGTTTTGTAAGGGCTGCACAAATGAAAGGATTCCTCATTTATAGAAAGCCTTTCTCTGTCTTTAGCAGCTTTTCTTTCAAATCTACTTACAAAATCCCTCTGTAAAGCATTTTTCTACCAGGTTTTCTTGTTTCTTTTCTTCTTTTTTCTTTTTTCTTTTTCCCCCCTGGAATTCAGAATATTTATTCTCTACAGTCAAAATCCTTTTCTTCACTTTTTGCTGCCTTATTCTTTTTTTAAATACAATTACTGTTAACATAGAAGCCCCAGGATTCACAATTTCTGTTACAAAACATATTTAGAGCACAGCAAAGCTTTTAGGTCACGCACAGGAACAAATTTTTCACTCAAATCACTTACTGATCTTAATAACCACAAACATCATTGGCTTTATTTCAAATAGAAATTAATTTACTCTCCATCTTCATTCCAAAATCCACTGTGAAAAGCTAGTGTATTGTGAGTCATTTACAGGCACCATGCACCACTCCCACTGGGATTGGGATGCCACTCCCTCCCACAGGAAAGTAAACTGCTGACTCAAAGACCCAGCTTTAACACCGCTTTGATGGATGCTAAGTTGAGATAAGTTGGAATTTTCTGGCAGTTTTGACAGAAATTTAACCTCCTATATGCTCAATTAGATTATTTTAGTCTCAGTTAAACCACTGTCCTCCTTCCATTGTGTGTTATAACACCCTCCAAACACCCTAAACCTTCTTCTTTTCTATTAATGCATTAATTAAATCAATTTACCTTCCATGTTCATCAGGGCACAGCTCTAAGGAGAGCCCAGCTGAGGCAAAGGCAGACTGTTTACACTCCACAATATTCCTCTGCTCAAAACATGTTATTCTCCATGGCTTGTTGGCTTCTCTGCTCAGAGTCAAACCCATTTACTCAGTCTCTCTTGTTGTAAAGAACATTGCCCATGTAATAATCTTGAGGGTCTGTGCAGCACAGACAAATTCAAGGCTTGTTCACACCACAGGGATCAAACACATTTGCTCCTCCTGACCAGCAGCATTTCCTGTGATAATAATAGTTTCTGGTTACCACGGACTGCCACATATTTATTACAAATTCCAGTTTCTGAGAACAAAACAAGTGTGCCTCAGGCTGCCCTTCATGTGAAACTTGGCAGATTTTGTTCACATGACGAGGTGAAAACAACCTCAGCTCCCAGAGTTCACCCATGGGTTTGTACTGATTCTCCCTGTGTCCTTCACCTCACCACATTTCAGCCACAATATTTGTGTTTTATCCACCTTGGGTATAATTTTCACCTGTGGTCACCTTGTTTTAAGCTGCAGTCAGCTATGTTTTACCCTGAGGGTTGGAACCAGGAGCTGAACTGCAGGGTTTATTCTGGAATACTGCTGAGACTCCAAGGAACCTGTGTCAGGAGCAACAAACTAAATTCAACAGCAGTTTCTGTGTTGCACAGACTGTTTTCAGAACCTGTTGACCTCACCGTGCCTGTCTGGGCTTCTCTGCTGTGATGACACCCTGCCAGTGAGACCCCCGTCACAGTGTCACAGTGCTGTGCTCGAGAGCTGTGGTTTCCCAGTGCTGGGATTCTGGGCAGCACTCCCCAGCTGCTGTCCCTGCTGCAGGTGTGTGTCAGCAGCAGCAAGGCATGAGCACAACTCCCCGAGTCCCAGTTTTAATGTGGGTGCTGAGTCTGCAGTCCTTAGTCAGCTAATTACTATTTGTGGCCTCAGTAAAATGAAGATTGTGCTATTTGGGATCTTCCCAGGCCTTTTACAACCATCCCTTGGTTAATGTTTGTGGAAGGTTAGAGTACGTACGATACTTTTTGAGTACCACATACGTATAAACATATATACACGGGTTTTGGTTGGTTTTTCGTTTTGGTTTTTTTTTCCTTTTTTGCTTTTTAGGATCTATCAAAGCAGTATTGGGATTTCTTGATCTCCTGAGCAACAGATACCCAGTGGTTCATACCTTCTCTGTGGTTTTCAGACAGAAGCAAAGCACACACAAGGCAGCATCTCTGTGCTTTTTATACTTGGCAAGACCACGGCAGCCCCTCGTGGCTTTGACTCATGCCCTCAGCTCACACTGCAGCTGGGATGGCCACTGGCCACCTCAGCACTTAGACTGGGATTGAACCAGAGCTCCAGGAATGCTGCCTGGCCCAGCTTCCCCACTGGTCTGAACTGGGGAGCTGTGCTGACTTGCTCTGCCCAGCACCTGCACACCCAGTTCCTTCCTTAGATTTTGGTTTCACTTCCTGCCTTGGAATTGAGGAGGGATCTCTCAGGATGCATTTGACAAGCTGACATGGTCAGAGCCAGTCAAACAGAGCCCCAGCCATGGCAGACTCCCTGTGGTCCCTGAACATTTCCAATCTTCTTAGTTTACTGTGCAGTGAAATTATTCCCTGTTAATTGTGCTTCAGCTGCAGATATTCTGCTTCCACCCAGAGAGAGCTTTTCTCAGAACTTGAAAACATTGTTCTTTAACCAAGCAAATTGGACTTTGAATCTCATGAGTGCAGGCACTAAGTACACTGTGCCTGTAATGCCCCATCTGTCTTCTCTGAAGCTGCACAGAGCACAGCCAGAGGACCTTTGGGCTCATGAAACCTGAACTAAAAATAGTAATTACTGGGAAACAAAGGGGACAACCTGACCCCACAGCTGGCAGCCTCAGTACAACAGCAGTGATGTGTAATTGCCTGCATATTTCTGAACTACACTTGAGAGCAGCTTCCAGGAGCTTCCAAGTAGAGATCCATGCACAGCTCTGACAGATGGTTCCTCCTTGCAGGAGAGAGGGCTCCTTAGGCTCTTCAATCCCCATCCCAAACACAGACCAGGCTGTCTGGCATATTGCAGCTCAGCTACCAAAAAAATATCCCAAGTGGGCCAGACCTGACTCTATTCCCTGACAGCCTGACAGAGGATTTGAAAAGAACAGTGAAGCTCTAAATAACCCTGATGAAATAAGACTGGGTCACTATAAAAGTGATGCCCTGTGTGGTGGTAGAAATCCCAGTGTAGATCAGGGTCCTGTATTATTTGGCAGGGAATGGATATCCTGCAGTTCTTGCAGAGAAAATGGGCATAGCACAAGAAATGACAAAGATTCAAGTTTGTGAGGGTTAAAGGACAGCATCAGCATCAAAGCCACAAGCGTTGTCCATCTTCTGAGCCTGACAGCAATACCTTTATTCACTGGCTGAATTAAAGAAGCTCTTGACACCCTAAATTAGTACTAATGTCAGTTGACCTCTTCTATCCATACCCTTGGCCACGTGACCATTGTATTTTACCATGCAACTCATACCAGATAATTCAAAAACCCTCTGTCCTCATACACAAATATCATTCTCCCATCTTCTTCCTCTCTCTTTCCCCTTCAGGCTGCTTTGCAACACACAGCTGCAATAAAGATGACTTCAAGACAGAGAAGCTCACACACACAGAGGACTACTGCTAAACCAAAAGCATCCCTCTGTCTAACACAACCCAAAAGAGGGCAAGGTATGTGGTGTTTGCAGAGCCCACTGCTGAGAAAATGAAAACCATGCTGGCCTCCCACACCTTTGTGGTGGAGAACAGTTGCTTCCCAAGTCAAGCCTAGAACAGATAAAGAGCAAAAGAAAGAGGCTGGGGTTGTTGGGCTGCTCACAGCTGCAGAAGCCCAAAATCTCCTTGAAAGCTGAGATTCTGCTCTCAGGATCTGAGGCTAAGTTAACCATCAGAGGATATCTCGCCAGGGATCCGGCTGCAGCAGTGAGAGGCAGGCTAATGAATGCAGTGTATGCATCAGACTGGTTCAGCCTACCCCAAAATGTCACTTTTCAGATGTTGTCTGCCTGATTAGAACCAGGAAGAGCAGAAATAAAAAAGACATTTCATTCTTCACAGTGTGTTCAAGTTTATCCACTGCTTTCTGTGGGGGGACACCCTCTAACCCAACCCACTAAACTGAGGGAAAACATTCCAATGATTCTCACAGACGTTTGCATGGGGCAAAATCCTCTTGCCTAGCGTTAGAGAAGAAAAAGAAATTTGAAATGGAATTTTGTACCGCAATTCTATGGTCCCTTATGCCAGGTTTGAGCACGAGTGGATCATTTAGCAGGACAAATTCAATCCAGATCATGCCTGGGCACACAATGACGTTTCTGTTGGATCAGCCAGAGCTCACAACACGGCATTTGTGCTGGCTGGATGCTGGCAGCAGGAAGAAAGACAATATCTAATCTGGCATAAAGCCTACCAATACAGACCTCATGTCATAACTTCTTGAACAATTTTGAATGGGATCAGTGCTTTGGGTTCTGTGGTCTAGGATTTTGTACCCAGGAGCTCTAAAGCCAGATTTCCTGTTTCACCAAACTATGAGCATTTTCTGCTGTGCTTGTGTTTCTCCATAAATTTTTCTCTTATTTCTCTTATTATGAGACCCTTATCCCATTTGAGTCCATGTAACCCATGATAGTGCTGTACTCTCTATAACATGTATTCAGGATCTCCCTTGCAACAGCCTTTCCCAGTTGCTGCTGCAGATTTGTGTGTGCATGTAATTGTGTGTAAATTTTGTAAAACAAACATCCCAGCTGTTTGCTTGACTGGGCCAATGGATGCCCACGAGCTGTGACTGGTTTGTGCAGCTCCTCTAATGCTGCCCACGCAGCCATGGGAACTGCCAGTGCTGGCCTCTCAATCCATCCCTGTAATGGTCATTAGTGGCATCTGATTTCTGAAGGGACCTTCTTCTCCACTGCAGAACTCGGCTGTGCTTGCTCCCATTCCAGGAAGGTGCTGTTTTCTAAGAAAACTGACGGAGTGCCAGGCTGTCATTCCCTGAGGAACTTGGAAGAATCTGCTCTCTGAGCTGTTTTACCTGCTGACACTTCTCATCCAGTCAGTTTTACCAGAGTAATCCCCCTAATTTACAGCTACAGGCTGGCGTTTGTGTAGTCTTTGGGAGAAAACTTATACTGGAAAAGTTGCTTATTTTAGAACCCACGGCCTCAAGGAAGATATTTTCCCCTAATCCTAAACTAAATGATATCATACTTGGCTAGTGCTGTAACCATGGTACTGCAGTTATTTATGACTCTGAAATTAATGCTATAGTTAGCAACAGTGGAACAGGGTTTCTTCTATGCTACTGTCCAAGTGCTTTCCTCCCCCAGCCCGAGGCTACACTGCAAAGCAAGACAGAGTGTCTCCAAAGGGTCTTTAATTTGCAGTAAACAATGTCAGCCTTTGCTGATTTCCAAAACTTGGCTACACACAAGTGGATATGTACAAAGATGCGTCTTCTAAGCAAAACAAAGCACTTGGCTATGTTTTTATTGATCTTGTTTTGTGAGGAGATTTATTTGGGTTTTGTTTATTTTAGTTCTTAAAGTAAATGTTAATTTCTGTGAAAGGACCTGGAACTCCAACGTGCAGAGCCAGGGCTGGCAGGAGGAAGGAGAACTCAGTTGGACACTGCTCATCATCCCCAGCATCAGAGAATCACCACGAGGGCAAAGAGGAGAGGTCAGCTCTTATGCCTGGGACACTCTGGAAGTCACCTCCTGGAAATGGACAGCCTGTGTATACAAGATATCTGGGGACTAAACCAACATTATTCCAGCCTGATCCCTCTGCAAAGAAACCCCAGACAAAGTTGGGGAGAATCCAGCAAAGTAAAACACAAATGCTGAATCCCTCCTGGTCAAAGTTCAGGCAGCTCCCTGCTTCCACAGTGCAGATCCCTGTCAGGAATACTCATGGCCATATCCTGAGGGTCAGATGACAGCCTGGGGACCCAGGCACCTCTCTCTGCTCTTGGAGGGGACTCATGCCAGCAGCAGTAGCTTCTCATGCCTTACACAGTGCATCACCCCTCAGTCAGGGAATGAAGAGAACCACAAAACAAAACTGCAATAAAAGCACTGAAATAGAAATAGAGAGGGCAAAATGCAAAGGAAAAAAAAAAAGAAAACAGAGAAGAAAGGAGAGACAGAGCCAAGTATGAAGACGTGGTAGGATTCTGCTCTGGGGTGCAAAAGCAGCCCATCCTCTGATCCACAGCTAGAGGCAGTTTGAGTGAATTAAGCTCAGGTCACAGTGTAGGCAAGTGCCCATCCTCAGTGCCTGCTCTGGGACAGCAGCCTGAGGTACAGATACAGCACAGCACTGTTGGACACTTGTGCCACTACCATTTGATGTAAGAGTCTGTCTTCCTGTCAGCTCTGCTACCTGGATTAACCTTTTTATGCTGCCTTTGAACAGCAGTTAACAGAGCAGTCTAATTCTGCTTATGCCAAGAATAAGGAGGATCCAAGTCATTACCCCCCAGTTTAGGATTTTCCAGATACTCTGGCCCAATCTGATTTACAAGTTGGTGGAAGAAACTCTCAGGGCCTTCACTGAGAAGTAGATAAGGCATTCTGGGAAAATTTATTGGGTGAGAATGTAGCATTTATTTGGGGTTTCAGTTTTATTTTGGTTTACAGTCTAAACTTCCAATTCCCAGAGCCACAATTCTCCCACTGCCTTCATTGGATTTATAGTGGAGTCACTTGACCGGGTTTTGCTATGTCTAACATGTTTCTTTATTTCTTCCTTTTAAAATTTTTTCTCCTTTTGACCACAGGCAAAGCAAATAAATCATCTGACATTGTGCCAGCAAACTGCCATAGGCACTTTGAGATTGGAGGAGTTTCTCCTGCCCCAAAAGAGCATTAAAAAAAAAACTGGCTGATAACTTGGACGGGGTTCAGGTATGTTTGTGCACATACCAGCAGTTAAACTTATTTCTTTTACTATCTTATCTGTCCATTTCTGGTTTTAAATGGGAGGAAGTTTGGCAGGCAAGTTACTCTTGGAATGCGCTCAGTAAACCACGGGCAAGAGAAGTGAAGAGCATAAACAGAAATAACCATAGGTACAGCAGCTGGGAGCCTGACTGCTGGCTTCTATTCCTGGCTTTACCCATGACTCAGTTGGTGACCTCAGACAGCCACTTCACCCCTCCATTCTCCAGCTTTCTCACAGGCAAAATCACCCATCCCACAGGTCACCCCAGGCAGAGGGACCCTGTGTCTTCCAGATTGGGGGTGGGGGTTGCAGGAAAAGCCCCATCCTACTCTGTCTGCCAGCCCCAGACCCCTCCACCAGGCAGGATCAGGACGTGCCTCCCTCCCTGAGGGGAGCTGGCAACTTTAACCGAGTGCATTTTGTGAAGGAAAAGCACTATAACAAAATGTTGCTAATTTTAGCGTGACAGCATACAACACATTCCTGCTCTGGACAGAGCTCTGCTATCAGCCAACTTAATTATCCGGCACCTTTGCCCAGTTCCCTCCTTATTAATTGTGGCCAAAGCACTCAGCAAGGCCAATTTGCTGCCTGCTCTCCATTTCTCCTTATGCAAGACCAATTCCTTGACAGCTGGACCGTGAGGCTGCTACGCTGGGCAGTTTCTGCTCGCCCCAGCAGTTGTAAACATCTCTCTCTCCTTGGTTCCTGCCCGCCTGCAGCAGATTCCTGGGATGCTGATGCCAGGCACAGCCCCGCTCTGGGACGAGCAGTCCCATGGCTGGGGCAGGATGGAGCCGTGCTGCTGCTGCTGCCGCCCTGGGAAAACCCACTCTGGTTTTGCAGGAAAGGCTTCTCAGTGGTGCTTGGGAACCTCCTGCACCGGTTGGTCTGAAGGATGTCCCTCCATTCCCAAACCCGAGGGTCCACCCCTGGGGTAGAGCCAGGAGGGTCACAGGCACGAGCAGGAAAGCTGGAATAAAACTTAGAGATCCCACGGGCACCCTTAGCCCCTCTGTGTGCATCGGGACCAGCAGCCGCACAAGGGCATCCTGGATCTCTCTGATTTCTGCATAAAAACAGGAAACTGCCCCTCCCTTCGCCAAGGCAGAGGGAGAGCTGCATGGCTTGCATCTGTCTCACCGAGAAAAGGGGCGGAGGAAGGAGCAAACAGCGCCCTTCCTCTTATCCCGGAGAGTGTCAGAAAGAGGATGCATCAGTCAATTTGTTCCTGGGATATTTTTAAGCCTGTCCCCAGGACAGGTCTTAGAAAACAGTGAGGAGATTTCAGAGCTCAGACCAGACAGGCTCAGGCCTCTCCTAACACCCATTTCCAGCAGGAGAAGCAGGGTGGGGGATTGGTACAAGAAGCAGGGCAGGGATGTCTCCCCAGAACACCCTGGGAATTTCAAGTGGGGACTCTGGTTCAAGTTCACTTTGGGCTTAGGGCAGCTGAACCCCAGTGTCACCTTATCTGAGGGTTGTTAGTGACCTGGAGGAAATGAATCCTCACACACAAGCCTGCCTGGCCTCCCCTCCTCCTCCTCCTCCAGCTCTCACAGCAAGGAAAGCCAAGACTTGTTCAAGACTGAGCAAAAATAAACCCTTTCCCTTCAGAAACGGTGCTTCCCACACTGAACCAGGATTTGTGAGGCAGGGGGGAGGCTCTTACTTCTGACACTTAATTCTACAGTCCTGGCCTCCCCTGAAAGCAGGGGCCTCTGCTTTCTTCATACCTGGCCTCTGCCCCACATCCACTACATCCACTACAGAAAGAAGAGGGGAAACGTGAGAAAATATCTATTTTCCTACTGTCTTTATTCCCTGGATTGAGGGAAATTTACTGTCATAACTCAGGAACTCACGTATTTTCTCAGGGCACAGCACCCTGCTCTCCTTTACTCCATCATCTCACCGGGTCTTAGTGAGGTAAGATGCCAATATAAATACTGCTGCTCGACTGTGTTTGCTCTGGCATTGCAGGCAATGTGAATCAGGTTGTAATCAAAGCTTTACCCATTTCAGTGTCAATCAAATCAATAAGAAATCAGGATTGTATGGTGCTAAACCAAAAACCACATACAAACATCATTGTTCTGCATGTCAAAGTTGTTCTCGGCTTAGCATATAAGTGAGAAACCTCAAAATCATGACCAGCTTTTCCTGACAATGACTCCTGGACGTTGATGTGTTAAAAAGGAAATATCAGGGTGATATTTGTTCACACACTCATAACCATCATTTGCTTTGTCTGCCACCTTGTAGTCAGCAGGTCATGAACTCTGTGTACCAAATGATTTAGAGATGAGGAAGCAATGGGGAGATGCTCTTCATGCAAGTAGAATAAAAAAGGGAGAATGTAGTTCTCAGGGTAGATTATACAGCTGAGAGTATCTTTATCTTGCCCTTTTGGGCAAAGAATTTTCTTTTCATGATGGACACTTGACTTCTCAAACCTTCCTCTCAGATACACTCTTCTCATCTCTAAGCATCAGCATCACCTTTCCCCTGCAGCCAAAGAGTGGAAACTTCCCACGGGTTCTCCACACATCTGCAGGAGCTGTTCCACCTGCTTGGCAAATTTTGTACAGGGACCAGACCAAACTGGGCTCGTTTTTACAGCTGGAAGATCTCCAAAGTGTCTCTCAATTCCTGTCTGTTCCAATCTGCTGTGATAGTTCCAAAACATCTGTTACTTTTAAAAATGTGGTCCAGCTTTTTCCACTGTCTATCTTGTAGTCAAGGAAAGGGCACATCTGCCCAGATCTCCCCTGCCTGACTCAGTTTCAGCCAAAAGTAATCAGAGGAGCCCAACCACCTCAGCTTTGTCCTTACTGTCACCACTTCTCTCTGACATACCTCACAATTAGTGCTCAGCCACCTCTCAAACACTGGTGAGAGTTTAAGAGAAAGTCTGTAGGTCACTCAGAGGCTGTGGTGACAACTGTAGGGGTAATATGGATTTTAGTACCCTCCAAGGCACTATCAGTTTGTGCCACCCAGCAGCAGAGCTGATAACTTGCAGTGACTCCTTCAAGGGCAGCATCTTTACACCACCACAGGCAGGCTTTGGGACCTTTAGCCCCATCCTGGAACACCAGCACTGGCCCTTTTGGCCAAGATTTCTGCTAAGCTCCTTCTCCCTGCCCACCCCCTCCCAGCCTGGCACTGGAAAGCAAACAAACAGCTCTGGGAGCTGCAGAATCTGCAGAGTCTGGCTTTCAGCAGGCTGGCGTCTCTTGGGGGACAGACCTGGGCGTCTGCAAGGGCACAAACCCTGACTGAAGCTTTTCCCACGGTTTGGGCATCAATCAAATGTCAGCTCCAGTGGATTCTCCAGTGTCTAATAAGGTCTGACAGCATGTGTTGGTTTTTCTCACAGCTGCAGCCCTGGCAGGGTCATTCTTTGCCCGGCTGTTTGTAATGGCAGGAACTTAGCTCTAACCACTCTCAGTTTTTGATAGAACTGCCCAAAGGGTTAAAAAGTTTTTGAAGAGAATAATTTCGAAGAATGTTAGTGGGCTGATATACAATGTGATTGCATAAGCTCTGCTACATTAGGAAATCAAAATAATCGACCCTTTTCCCTCTAAATGGGTTAGAATTTAAAGACTGAATCCTGAGCCTGGTAGTGCAAAATCCTCTTTTAAACTTTGCTCCACGACCTCCAGACACACTCCAGAACTTCAAGTTTCTGCTTTATCTTCAAGCTTGAGTACAGGAGAGGCAATCTTTGCACTTCAGGTCCCTGTGGAAAAAACATGACCCCAACCAGAATGACTCTTGAGTCAGCCTGTGAGCAGTCCTGGGGAGCCATGGAGATATGCAGGTTTGTAGCACACCTGATAGCTAAGGCAGTGATTGGGATTGGAAATGTGTCTCTGACATTCCACAGGAAGCTTTGAGGCCTTAAAAGAGTAAAAAGGCTATAAAGGGTGCACAGGTACTTCTCACAAGGGAATAAATTAGCTGTGATGAGACTGCACAGCTCAAACCAGGTATTCTGCAAAGACAGCCCCATCACTGAGACACACAGGGCAGATTTATGCCCTGGAGCAGGGCTGGTCTCGAGAGCAGCTCTGCTTCCTGCACCCTCACATGCCAGCTCTGTGCACACACAAAGCATCACCTCAACGTGTCCCCAGCTGCCCTCAGCAGAGGAGCTGCACATTCAGGGACAGGGTGAGCATGACCTTTACAATCTCAGCTCTGACAAGCACTTCCTGCAGGGTGACAGCACAGAGCTGCTCCTCCTCTGCCTCTCATTTGGGCTGTGAAAGCTCAAAGACTGTTCCTTCCTCAGAGCCCAGTGCCAGGAGCACCTCTTTTGGTCACTCCAGCCTGAATATGCTCTGCTGCTTGGAAAGTTTTAAAAAGCCCAGGTAGCTGGTGGAGGAAAGGCTTTCCTAAAGCAAAGCATCTCTGAAGCATTCATCCATCCAGCTTCATCACCTGCCAGCCTCTCACGGAACACACAAGCTGGAAACACCCTGGAAGGGATCTGCCCATTCTGCTGCTGCAGCCAGGCTGATACTGCAGAGCACTTTGGAAATGGGATTGAGCAACTGCTGACAGGATTTCTCCAGCAAATTGTGCTTTGCAGACCCTTTGGGAGCCTTGCTGTATCTCAGTCCTGACACAGGCTGGCTCATCTCAGATATTCATCAAAAGAGGCCTCCTAACTCCTGAGCACCCTGCCTGGAGTTACTGGAGTTCTCCTTGAAGAGGAAAACCAGCCCTGCAGGTGCTGGTGTTGTGCTGTACTCACAGCTCCCTGCAGCCTATGGCAGAGCTCACCTCTGCTCACCCAGCACCTTTTTAGAATCACAGAATCAGAAGGAAACAGAATTGTTTGGGTTGGAAAAGCCCTCTAAGATCATCAAGTCCCACCATTACCCCATGACTGTGAAGTCCACCACTAAACCATGTCACCAAGTGCCACATCCACATGGCTTTGAAATCCTTTAAGGGATGGTGACTTCACCACTGCCCTAGGCAGCTTGTCCAATGCTGGACAGCCCTTTCAGAGAAGAAGTTTTCCCTTATATCCAACCTAAACCTCCCATGGTGCAACTTGAGGCTGTTTCCTCTTGTCCTGTTGCTTGTCCTCTGGGAGGAGAGATCAACCCCCATCTGGCTACAATCTCCTTTCAGGTAGATGTAGGGAGTGAGAAGGTCCTTCCTGAGCCTCCCTTTCTCCAGACTGAGCTCCCTCAGCTCCCTCAACAGCTCCTCATGATCCAGACCCTTCCCCAGCTCCGTTCCCTTCTCTGGACACACTCCAGCACCTCAATGTCATTCTTGTCACTAAAACACCGGTTTTGAGGTGTGACCTCAGTAATTCGCAGCACGGGGCAGGGGGGCAGTCGCTGTCCTGGTCCTGCTGGCCAGGTCTGAGCCTGCTTGACACCACCAGCAGAAAATTAGGGGCAACACCAATGGAGAGCCCAGCCCTCGCTATCAGGACTCCTTTCCGATGTGTCCGTCAGGTACCCGAGGAACCGGCAGCAGCTCCCGGGATGGTGGGGGGCTGCCCCGCACTGCAGTGGGTCCGCTCCCCTCTCCCCGGGAACCCCCGCACCGCCCGTGCGTCCCCAAGCCATGGGGACTTCCGAGCCGGCGGGGATCC
>VXAX01006193.1:505200-553002 GCA_013399835.1 Leptocoma aspasia | reverse complement strand
AGCACCGAGCGGGGAGGGGGAACTCCCCGCCGCATCCCCCCGGGGGAGGGCAGGGCTCCTGCCAGGAGGAGGAGGAGGAGGAGGATGGAGAGGGGGAGGGAGGGGAGCACCCTCCAGCCGCAGGGCCGGCTGCACCGGGGTTTGCCCAGCCCGGGGCGGGGTTGCAGGGGGATCCCCCCCGGAGGCCTCCCGGGCTCTTCTGCACCCACAGGTGGGTGCCAGGGCGGCGCCGGAGCATCCACGCAGCGGCTCGGCCGGGCAGAGCTCCCCGCCCGTGCAGCTCCCCGGGCACCGTGCAAAGGGTGCTGAGCCTCGCCGGGGCCATGGGCAGCCCTGAGCCGGCCGGCCGGGGCTCGGGGAGCCCGGGGCTCGGGAAGGTTGCCTGAGGTCAGGGCAGCCGCGAGCTCCGGTCCCCGCGGGGTTCTCCAGCAGCGGCACGGCCAAGGGCTGGCTGAGGGTCCTGCCTCGGTGGTGTCGAGGGCGCGGCTGTCCCCCGAAGGGACGTGACATGCGACGGTCGCCCGACACGAGCCCATCACGTGGGCGGCGTCGCGGGATGCCGCCACTTGGCGTTGCTTCTCGGTGGCCAAGGGATGGAGAGGGCCAGGCGCGGCCACCGCGCGTCCCCAGGCACGGAGAGGTTCCCCGGGAAGCTCCCTCTCCCCGCCGCTTCCATGAGGCTGCTCTGGCACGGATCCATGGCCTTATTTAAGAAACTAAACAAAAAGTGTTAAGCGAGTGGGAGGGATTCCCCTGCTGCGAGGGGAGTTCATTCCCCTCAGGATGCATCTCCATCCCTGGCAATGGAGATGCTCATCCTGTGTCATGCTGGATGAGCTGAGCCGTGGCGTTTGCTGGCCTGGTGCACGTCGTTTTCTTTGGGAAAACGGGTCACCCCAGTGGGCACATATTTCAGAGTATCTCCCAAGGGAGAGCGCCACATCAGACTTCCCTACAAGGATTTTAGCTGCTCCGCGTCAGCCCTTCCCCACAAATGACTCAAGCCACTAATCAAAATACAGTCATGTTCTTCAGCAATTAAACAACCTCCACCTCCCAGGATTGTAGTGGAGAAGCAGGAGTTTAGTGACACGAATAGATCTCAGTCAGGGTGCACGCACCCATTTTGATATTATTATTTTTAAAAAGAAGGAACTGAAGGCAGATAGATAATTCAAATGAAACCCAAAAAGGGTAAGGGAGAAAAATACCTTGGCAAGGTAGTTGGTTCTGAGTCTTCCCAAGGTGCTGGAGCAGCCCATCTCAGGCACCTCCTGAAGTGCATCGTCTCCCATCTTGGCTGAGCTTTGGTTCTAGTCTTTGCTTTTAAGCTGGACCCAGGCTCCAGCACCTTGGGTTTCAGCTGGGCTGATGTGAAGTGTGTGGGTGAGCTCAGTGCTCAGAGCTCTTCCCTGTGAGCAACAGGTCAGGAGTAGCAAAGCAGCCACTGTGTCACTCCTCAACAACTGCAGAGCATGAGCTCGAGCTGCTGAGGCTTTTCCTCTTTTTTTTTTTTTTTCCCAAGTTTTTATCCTCTGGATAAAATAATTTTGGAAAGCTCAGGAGGAGGTAAGAGCCACTCTGCCTTTTCCCCCCAGCTCCTCCTGCTCCTTGGATCAGTTTGTGCACCAACCCCTGGCTATGCCTGAGCACCCCAAAAAAGAACAGGCAGGGCACAGCAAGGCCAGCAGGCAGCACCACTGCCATGCCACTCTCAGGGTTCAGCAGTGTGGGCTCTTGACTGGAATAACAGCAGGTTCTGAGTGATCTGGTGCCCATGGCCTTCACTCGAGGCTTCCTATTGCTCAGTTCCTTATTCATCTGCACATCTCTGCATTTCCATTACAGTAGCTGTTCAGAGAAGGGAGGGATCTAAATCCAGGTGTTTATATACATAATTTCATAGTTGTGACATATTCTGGGGAGAAGAAAAGATCCTGGACCTTATCAGTGATTTTTTTTGCATCCCCCCCATGTGTTACAACCTGGGTTTCACCTGTGGGGAGGACAGGATAGGGGAAGTGTCTGACATCTTCTGTGGTGTGAGAGGGGAAGGAGCTGAACTCGCAGGGACTCCAAACACCCTGTCACAGACTGGGAAGCAGCTCTGTGGTGCCATCACTGCCCCAGCTCTGGCAGCTCAGGGAATGGGCATCCAGCCACAGCCATCTCCCTATTCACTGCCCATCCTGCACCAGCACCACTCGAGCCTCCTCCAGCTCATTCCCATCACTGCTGGGCTCAGCCAGCCCATTTTCTTTCCCAGCTGCCTCTCCCTGGGTTGCCTCGTGCAGCACAGGGAGGGTGACCTGCAGAAAATCCTGAATCCTCACTGCTGTGGCCATCCAATGGGTGTGATGGTAACTCTGGTAACACCACTGGCCAGCTCTCCCCTCTGCTCCCATGGGTTTCAGGACATTCAGAACTTTTTACAGGGATCAAACATTTTAAATCCAGCTGTGCATGCTCTGCAGGAGCCGTTGGCTGTGCTGGTTCACAAGCCCTGGGGTGAGTTCTCTGTGCAGCTGCCCAGCCTTCCTCAGGACCTGGGGACAAAGGAGCTGGTGGCTTTGGGGTAAAACTAGTGAAGGCAGAATCCTGGCTCCATCCAGATCCCCAGTACTGTGTAAAACAAGGCAGCAACCCCAGAGTTTTGATCAACCTTTCACCCTTCTGCGAAAGCGCTCCCTGGGAGCATGGAGAATTCTTTTATTTCTGTTATTTTTGGCTGGAAATCCACTGGGTTCCTTCTTCGGACTGGACCAGTAACAGAAACCTCCTGCCTGTGATTTTCCCCCTCCCCAGACACTGTGCTGGGCATGGAGGGTGAAGCCCACCTCATCATCTCCTCTGGGCCCATGGGACCTCAGTCATTCTGGGTGAGTGTAGGGAGTGCTCTGCCACTCACCCATCCTGCAAAACCTCCTGCCCTTGGCCATTTCATGGAAGCAAAATTTAACCAGGAGAAGGGTGGAGCAGCAATGAAAACAACAACAAAGTCCTTTGGGGTTCAGCTTCACCATTCATCTTAGACATGGAAAAAAGGGGGTTTCCTGACAGCAGGAGAATGTATGGTCGAGTTTTAGAACAAGCCACCCTTCCAGTTCTCCAACCACTTGGAACCAGCCTCGGTTGACCTTTTGAGGGCTCTTTGCTCCAGCTGTGGAGACACGCTGGGCTTGGAGGCCCAGGTTTGCCACACTCCACACTCACTTGTCAGCACTTGCCCACTCTGGAGGCAGAAATGCTGCAAAGCCTCCAGGGCAACAACGGGATGGGCACGGTGGGAGCGGAGCTCACGGCATTCCTGTGCATGGCTGTGGCTCTGGGTGCAGGGGACAGGCTGTGGGTGCACTGGCGGCCCACTCCCAGTGCTGGAAGCACTGCTGGTTCAGCCTGAAAGGGGTCAGCAAAAGGGTTTGGGTTTTCCAGTTGCTTCCCCTCCTGCAGGTTTGAACCAGGCAGGGCTGTAGCTTGCTTGACAGAAGGCGAATGCCCAAGCAGCGTTCCAGGGCAAAGGGCAGGAGAAGAACAAACAGGTACTTATTGTCATTAGTGGGCAGAAGCTCTAAAACAGCAACAGAAAGCTTCAAGTTAGGCTGGAAAAACCCAGCAAAAACCAAGGGAAGATGCTGCCTGAGAGCCTGGTGTGGGTCTCACCAGGAGGAGAGCTGGCAAAGCAGATTTGGGGCTGCAGAAATGTATTGCCGTGACAGCAACTCGTGTCCTCTGATGGGACCTGCACCCTGCAGTATCCTGGGGGCTCAGCAAAGGGCATCACCATGGCCTGTCAAATCAGGGTCTCACTGAGATCCCCTGCAAGGCCCACTCCCACCATCTGAGCCCAGAATGCCTGCAATGGGCACCTACCATGGCCAGGGTCCTGCACCCTGGCCGTGCCTGCCCTGTCTGGCAGCAGTGGGATGCAGCAGCTGCACTGCTAGACACTGCCCCAGGGCCACCTCTGTGGCATGGGGCCACACAGGGTGACAGTGCTTCCTTCCTCCCCACACTGCCAGCTCCTCCCTGGGGTGGTGGAGCTGAACCCTGCCATCAATCTTCTCCTTTGGTTGGGGTTTAAATCACCAGGGCAGCTGATCCAGAGTGCACAAATTGCTCACCCTGATCCCTTCTGGTGGCTGGGGCAGGGCAGAGCCTCACTGCTGCCCTGGCACCATGACCACACCACAGGGCTCACCTGTGCCCTTGGGATTTTCCAGAACTTGGGCAGGGCATTGGGTCACCAGATCCCCCTTTCCCTGGGTGTTTGCCTGCAGGATGTGTCCTGGAGGGCTCATTCCTCAGTCCCTCAGTGCTTTAATGCAGGACCAAAGTCTGATGTGGGAGGAAGTTTTGCGGGTACAAGTGAAAGCCCAGCTCTGAAAGCTGTAGTCCAGGGACCTGATTCTGGGAACATGTCCCAACGCTGGTACATGTCCCCAGCAGCACAAAGTGACATCTGTCTGAAGTCAGGCCTCCAAAGTCATCCATCAGGGCTGGCAGTGTGCAGGCAGCAGCACCCACAGCTGAATAAACCATGGTGGGCAAATGTCCCTGGGTGCAGCATTTGGGATGTGCTCCCCTTGTCCCCACTGTCCTGCTGGTGTGGCCCTGGCCTGGCTGGTCCCACCACCGGTTGAGCCGGGCCCAGCCCTGCCCTGACCACATCAATGCCACACAGGGCCACGCTTTGGGCAGGAAGTGTGGCTGGAGAGCAGGGCCAGACCTGTCCTCAGCGTGGTCAGACTCACCTCCTGCCTGTGCCAGCTCCCAAACCTCCTCGTGCACCTCCTGCTGCCTCCCATGCAGGGCTTTCCAGGACACAGTGGCTGGGGCTGGGGGAAAAATCATCCCTCAGCTGTTGTTGGGAGCTCTCAGAGCTGTGCTAAGCCAGCCCTTTGATCCAGCATTGCCCTGTGATGCAGTGTTCTTCTTTTTCATCCCAGTCCTGCCTTGATTCTCTGTCTGGTCACTCATTTCCTTGAAAGATGCCATTCTTCATCCCTCAATTACCGCTGTCCTGTGGTCCCAGGGGCAGCTTGCTATGAACAAGGAGCACCCCACCACCCACCCAGCTCAGCTCTTACCCTGGCCATGCCAGTGCCATATCCCTCCCTTTCCTCTGATCTTCCCTCCCATCAACCACCAGGCTCCTCCATCCCTTTAGCCCTGCTGAGTATTGATCACTGATCTGTCTTCTCCTTTCCCATGGATCATTACCGAAGGCAGAACAGGCGCCTGCCCCAACACCACAATACCTCAAGTAGTAGAAACATAATTGTCAGGGCTTGCCTTACTAAATTCCCCAGCTGATTGGTATGGGGGCTATTTTTATGCTATAAACAATTAACTCTGTTTCAGTGCAACAGCTGGGGTCAGGGGGGTGGGTACTTGCAGCACTGTCATGCTGCCCAGCAGCTGTGGTGCCAGGACAGAGCCATGGGTCTGTTCTCTTCTTCCCAGCAGGTGCTGGACAGGTTCATGTGGTCCTTTTGGGAGGGTTTATGGTGGTGTTTAGCTTGGAGGATGCTCAAGCAGAAATACACTGGGAGCAGAGGAGATGGCTGATCTGGAGAAGGACCCTGGCATCATCCTCATCCTGGCAGGAGAGAGGCTGTCAGCTCTCATGGTGTAAAGGACTGGGGAGGTGTTTGAACACACAGAAGCATCTCACAGTTCCCATCAGCAGGACTTGCCTTTCCAGCCTCTGAGAAGAAATCACTGAGAAGAAATCACTCTGCAGAGCAGAGGATTTCCCCAAGGTGGCCACCGCCACCTCAGCCACGTGTGCAGGCACATCCGCGGCGTTATCAGTGCCATGGGCTGCGGGGCAGCGAGGACACGGCAGGCTGCAGCCACATGGCCATAACCACACCCTCACCCCAGCAGGACCCGGAGAGCCCACCCAACCTCTGCCAGGGATCGTTGGCACCTCTCTGCTGGTAGGACTGGGGTCAGCCCAACCCCATCCCGCAGAGTCGGGGGGCTCAAGCCCTCAACCTCTTTAATCTTTTTCTAAAAGATCGCTAAGGGAGGGATTGAAAACCGAGTCTAAAAATAACTCCTAAAACTTCCTGTGCTGCTGGCAGGTGGCTGGGACAGGCTGCGGGGGCGGGAGGCAGCTGTGGGGCTCTGCGGCGGTGCCTCGGCTGTTACCATGGGGTAACCCTGGCAGAGGGGTCCCGGGAGGTGCCAGGCCCCTGTCACCCACCCCAGCTGCCTGCTGGGCTGCCTCGCCTCTGGTTGCACTCAGTGGCTGGTTCCAGCCAAATTTGGCAGAGATCAGAGGTGCTGGGACCTCCCGGGAGAATGCCAGGGAGGGGGTGGGGAAGCTGCAGGCTGTGCTGAGCCCTTATTAGACACTGGAGAATCCAGCAGCACGCGGGCAGCCAGGGCTGCCAGGCTCTCCTTGTGCTGATCCAGCGTGGCTGGTCTAGCAGGTGATGGCTGTTTGCAGCTCCTCCAAGGCATGGAGAGGGCTCAGATCCGGTGCTGCTCCTGGCTGAGGCATCACTGGGCTGTGACAGGGACTTGGCCAGCGATGGTCATTCCGTTGTCACTGGAGATTTAGATTTAGATTTAGATCACCTAAATGATCCCTGCAGGGCTCTGTGGTGAACAGCAAAGCTGCTGTCTCGGTTTTGACCCATAAAATACGAAGGGAAGGTCCTTCCTGGGGTGGGGAGTGGCAAGAGGTGGCCAGAGAATAAAATACTCTCGGTGCCTGTGAGCTGGGGGTGCCAGAGGCCATGGGAGCATGGCTCTATCCTGGCATCCCCAGCTCTCTCCCTGCCTTGCAGCAGCAGAGGGAATCCTGGAAAACCACGTGAGAAATAAATAAATAAATGATATTCAGGTGCCCAGAGAAGCGGAGCCCGGCTGAGCCCCTGGAGCGCCAGGGGGTGACGGCACAGGAAGAAGCTGCCGGAGCCGGTGGTGACTTTTGGGTGACGGGAGGGTTTCCATCCGGATGGAGTGGCGCTGGGGACAGCAGCAGCACAACCGCGCTGGGTTTTGGGTGCCGGCTGTGCGGGCTCGGGGGGAGAGGAGATAACAGCTCGTGTCCCGGGGAAGGCGAGGGAAGCGGCGGCGCTGAGCCGGGCGCTGGGATGAGCTGATAACAGGCACATGGCGCTGCCCCGGGGGAGCGGGGCTGGGTGCCAGCATCCCTCTTTGTCCCCTTGCTGCCCTTTTTCACCTGCGGTGAGACCGTGCCACTGAGGGGCAGCCGCCAGCTGAGACCACAAGCGGTGTTGGTCGCTTGTGGGCTGGAGCCTCCTCTGCCCGCAGCAGTGCCGAGGGTGAATTTCATCAAGAAAACGGAGGTTGGCGGCTGATATCTCTCTCTCTCTCTTCTGTTTCTTTTTTTCCTGAAGAGGAAAAAAACCAAACAACTTTGTTTGTGAGTCACTCTTGGTCGAGGGAGCAGGGCTGCGCGCTGTGCATCAGGCTGGCACATCCCACCTCGCACGGACGATGCTGCCGGGAGGCACCGCCGGCGGCTCTGACTCAGCCCGCTCTCAGCACGGCCCCTTTCCCGCACTGCCCACCTCGCTGCCGGTGTCTGTGCCCTGCGAGCAGTGCTGGAAGCCCGGGGACACCGGGAGCACAGCGTGGCAGAAAGCACTGTCGCTTTGAAGTGGCCTCGGCTGGTCACCGAGGACCTCGGTGCAGCCTGCACGCATCCTGGGGACATATCCTGCCTGTCACTCTCGGCAGAGCCGCTTCCTCGGCCGTGGGGTTGTTCCAGCACCAGCGTGCCTGGGCTATCTCTGAGAAGCTGCCATCAGTGCCAGTCCTGGCTGGGGAGCCCCATCTTGGTAGCCCCTTGTGCTTGCAGCTGGTGCCAGATCCAGCCCTCCTGGGAGGCAGGAGCCTGACCAGGCTCAGCCCCTGGTGGGACCCACTGTGTCCCTCGACGGGGCAGCTGGCCCCATGATGGAGCAGCAAGGAGAGCATCTGGGCCGGGCTGGGGCTTTCCCAAAAAAGGCCTGAACTCTTCGGTTGACTTTGCCACTTCCCTTACCACTCCCTTTCCTGTGAGAGGATGTGTTCAGCCGCTTTTCTTTTCTCTTTCTCTCTTCTTTTCTCCCCCACCTCCCTGCCCACAGCCCCAGCGGTCCTGGCGATGCCACGCACCCCCTGAGCCAGCCGGGGTCACTCTGGCTGGCACGATGGCCAGGCTGCAGGTACGGACACACCACAGGAGCTGCTCCACACCCCCCAGTCCTCCCAGCACCCAGGCACAGGGTCGGTGGGCACATTGAGGGCAGCACAGGTTGTGCTGGGAGTGCCCCTGCACTGAGGTGGGTGCTGATTTGTGCCCCATGCTGCAGAACTGGGGGAGGCTGCTTTGCCCAGGGTGAGCAGGGCACAAGGAGCTTCGTGTGCAGGTGTATGGGATGGGGCCAACATCTCAGCAAGGCCTGCTAGAAGGGGAGGTTTCCCTTAGAAAGTGATTTTGGGGAGAGCTCGTCTTGTCCAGTTGCATGGAGGGTCCCCACTCCATTTGGCAAGAGGACAGTGTGGTGCCAGGACATCATGGGGACATCACGGGCATGTGATGCCACCTGGCACAGCCCAGGGACACCTGGCACACGGGGACTCCCAGACTCACGGGGGGCTTGGGGAGCTCAGGGAGGGTGGCTTCTGGGCCATCTCTTCTCTCTGTGGGGAAATGTCCCCTTTTTGTCATTCTTCCTCTTTCTGCAGCCTCGAGCGCACGCCCTCGCCTTCCCTCTGGCACTTCCCTGTCCACCAGCCCCACAGGGGGGCCTGGCACTGGGGCAGCTGGTGACAGCTCCACAGCACCCAGCCCCTGCCAGTGTGGGGAGGTAGGGGTGGCAGGCACATTAAGGGATGCACAGTGCTGGGAAATCATCCCTGCAAATCCAGACCATGATGGCAGTGCCCTTCAGTATCCATGAGTGTGCTGGCATTGCCTTTTGGTGCCAACAAGGATCACACCAGCATCACCTCTTCGTGCCGTCAGACAAGGTCCCTGTGGTCCCTGTGCAGGCCCACAGTTCCTTTCTCCCTGTTCCCCATGGCACAGCACACTCCTCCAGAATGGCCCTGGGTGTGTCCCACAGCACCCAGGGTGGGCAGCGACCTGATCCTGCTCCTAGCTGGGTGCTGAGTGCACCCCTTGGCATGGGAAGGGGATGCCACCCCCTCCTGCTGCCTCTCCAGGGTGTGTTGGCTCAGCTGCTTGTGGGTCAGCTGTGGCCAAGGAACAAAGTGAAGTACCTGGATGTCCCCAGAGCAAAGCCACATGCTGTCCCCACATCCCGGTCCCTCAATCACCCCCAATCCAACCGTTCCATAGCCCAGGGCTGTGGCAGAGCCAGGCTGAGCTGGGAGGGAGCTGGGTTTTCCCAGTCCTCAGGTTGTCCTGCTCGCCCTGTTCCCACAGCCTCGACCCCAGTTCCTGCTGTTGGTGCCGCAGCCCCCAGCAGTGCTGGGTGCCATGGGATGAGCAGTGGGAAGAAGGGTGCTGGGACTGGAAGATAGTTGGGCCAGGGGAAACAAAGGAAAAGTAAAAAGTGAGGGGTTAAGTGGACCTGAAGGCAACACGGTGCAAGAGGGAGCAGAGCTGCTGCTGAACCGGGTGACAAGGTCACAGCCATCCTGCCAGCACTTGGGGCTATAAATAGGGACAATTGGGAGTGAAACACAGACTCTCTCCTTTTTCGTTCCTGTGGGAGCACTGGGACTGTGGGAGGGTTTGTGAGGGCCCAGGAAAGCACTGCTGAGTGATGGCTGTGCTTGGAAGAAGGGGGCTCTACCCCCAGGGCTATGTGGACAGCTGTGTCCTCAGCTGCATCCCACACCCGTGCTCTGTCCCCTTGCTGAGTCACAGCAAGACTCAGACCCAAGATGATGAGGCCTGGGGCTGCTCGAGGTGGGGATGCTGAGGCTGAGATCTCAGGGGGCTCTCCCTGCCTGCTGCCTCTGCTCCCATTCCTTCCTTCTGGGGAAGGACTGGGATTGCTGCCCCTTGGCAAGGCACAGGGAGGCAGAGCCAGCTGTGGCCTGCCATAACCATCGCTCATGCTGAGCCCAGCACCCAGCATCTTTCCTACCCAGGAGCATCCCTGCTCCAGGCTGAGCCAGTGGTGCAGGCAGGTGGCATGGGACAAGGTTTGGTTTAGTGCCAGGAGCTGTGAAAACTCACCACCACCACCCTGTTTCCTTCCACTCACATGATGCTGTGGAGCAGCTCCGACTTCCCCATCCCGTGCCTGAAGACACCAGGGGTTTCAGCCACTCTTCCTCATGGCACAGGGCATGGCCAGAGGTGTGCAGGGCCAGCACTGAGCCCCTCACTCTGCCAAGCCCCTCTGCTGCCTCAGTGAGCCCCACAGCATTCCCAAAATGTGGGATGGGATCCCAGGCAAAGCAGGGGGCTGGCAGAGCATGTCCCAATGCATTTCCTCTTCTACTTTCCTTCTCACTTCCTTTTCTTGCACTTCCTGCCTGCTGCCCTGCCCTCGCTTGCCACCTGCCCAGGGCTTTCCCCAGCACTAAGCAGCCCCCGAGCCGCTCGAAGCCGGGGGTTCTGTGCAGTAACGTGGTGCCACTCCTCTCCCTCCCCCCAGGCTCCATCCAGGAGGCGGCAGGGACATTAGCCGGGGGGTCTCACAGCTCACCCGCGGGCTGGGAGGAGCTGAGAGCGACAGAACAGCCCCTGAAGCACGACCCAACCCCGTCCACCGTGTATGAGGCTGGGACGCAGGTGAGGGGTGGCCGGCCGGGGGCCAGGGTGGCAAGCAGGAGCCAAAACTAAATCACAGCAAGTCACTGCACGGGGGTTGCTCCTCTGTGTGCTTGCACAAGGTGGGGGATGATCATTGGCAGCTCCCTGAGCCTCTCCACCCTCCTGCCTTTCAGTACGCAGGACCCGCGTCCACAGAGTCACTCCTTCCGATGTCCCGGCATGAGACTTCTCCGACAACGGTGCAACCCGCCAGCAACCACCGGCCCAACGCCTGCTGCTTCTGCTGGTGCTGCTGCTGCAGCTGCTCCTGGTACGTCCCACTGCCCACCTGGCCCTGGCTCCTGCAGGCTCAGTGAGCATCACCCACCCACCCACCTCGTCATCAGGGCAGGTCATGGAGTCCTGGGTGCGCCCTGGCTCCTGTTCATGAGCCAAGTCTCTTAGAACACACAGAGCAGAAAGCAGCAGTGGGACTCCCCAGTGCTGCCCTGATGGTCTCCAGGGAAGGATGGCCCTGATCCATATGAGCCCTCTGGGAAGCTCTGCCTTGGAGCAGAAGGCACAGAGTCCAGCCCTACCCTCCCAGCACTGCCTACAATCAAGCATGGAACCAGCTGCTTGCCTCTATCTGCATCTCCTGTCCTTACTGAGGACCTCCAGCTCCTTATTCTCTGGATAGCCCAGATTTTGGAGAGTCCATCTGCTCTTCCTCCTCAGCATCTGCTCCTTCAAAGATTGCTGATGGCTCCAGCTTTGCAGCAGCTTTGGTCTTTACAGCCACTAAAAGCAGCAAGCTTGGAGGAGCAAGAAACCCTGGAGCTGAGCCCTGTGCATCTCCCCTCTGGACACTGCCCTAGGCTTGGTGGCATTCTCTGTGTCTCTCCTTCATCTCTGCAAGAGCCCGCAAGCAGAGATGGAGCAGAAATCCCAGAGATGGGACAGCTTTCCCTCCTGAAACCTGTTCCTGGAGCAAGCGGTGCTGGTTGCTGAGTGGGGCTCAGGCATGGCAGGCAGTGAGCCCTGGGGGTGGCACAGGCAGGGACATGCCCACAGCTTCACCCACCCAGCTGCCCAGGCTGGGGCAGAGGTTTGCCCAGCCAGTCCTGTGCGAGCAGTGAGGGACAGTGTCGCAAGCAGGAAGGGCTGCGGTCAGTGCTGGGCACCAAAATTCAAGGGCCCTGGGGAAGTTGGCTGATGGCTGCTCTCCACTTGTGCCACCAGCACCCCCAGGGGCAAGGGGACACAGGGAACACCACATCCCCAAGCCCCAACACCTCTATCCCACTATCTGCCTCTGGGCTGGACCAGTGCTGGCACATCACCAATAAATGCTTGTTTATTTCTTGGTGATTATTCATGACACAACAGCTCACAGTTGTTGTGAACACATCAGCTTTGCCTTGGGCCGATCCAGCACTGACCTCTGCCGGCTGCTGTGGCCACTCCAGCTCAGCTCAGTCCTGGCACACATCCCTGGCACATGGCCCTGGCACACAGCCTGAGTGGTGGAGCAGGACCAGGGCCACAGCAGTGCCTGAGCACAGGGACATAACAGGGACACGCTCACACGGTGACAGTAAAACTGCATGAGGGAACCAGGGTGCCACTCGGGCAGTGGGTGAGAGGAAGGCATGGGTGGGGGGTGCTGGTGCCCACAGAGGAGATTCAGTGGTCAGGGGTCAAGGTGGGGTCTGCATGTGTCCCCAGTGTCCCTGACTACCTTTCTGTCTCCCCGTTAGGAACGAGGACCGAGAGCGAGCATGGAGGGCATCCCGGGAGACCAAACTGGAGAGCATCCCAAACTGTGAAGCGTGGTGAGTGGAGGGGCAGTGCAGTGGGCTCGGGACAAGGACAGCATGGCACAGCATGGCACTGTCCCCTCTGCCACCCTCCATGGCAGCCAGGATTGTGTTCTGCCCTTGGGGTACACAGCAGGCAGAGGATCAGGCCACCAGGGCTCAGGGGTTCCTGGTGATGTGTCCAGCAGCTCATTCCCAGTTCTCACCAAGAACCAGGGAACCTGGAGCCACAGGCTGAATCCTACTGTGATTCTGCCCTCAGGCCCACTGCAAAGGGAAACTGAGGCATGGAAGAACCTCAGCAGATTTCAGACCTCATTCTGCCATTTAGAGCCACTGCCAAGAGCATCTTGCAACCACAGGGAGAGGTGGGGACAGGCCATTCCCAGGGGGTTTCAGCACTGAAGTGGAAGCAGTGTCCATGTCCACTCAGGGAGGAGCAGGATGGGCCAGCACCCCACTCCAGGAATGCTCAGCACCAAGCCACCCACCCCTGAGTGACAAGTGTGACACCCAGCCATGGGGGCTCTGTGCAGTGCCTGGCACAGCTGCGTTAGGATTAGATGTGCTAATTAGCCATGGATAATGAGTGTACCTGGCCTGCTTGAGCAGGTGCTGAGCATTTGCTGGGAAACAGCCTCCATCCCTCCCCCTCCACCCGCTTCTCTCCCTCCCCAGCTGAGAGGGGTGATGGACCCATGTCAGTCTCTCTTGGCTCAGAGCTGCCTCTCCACCAAAGGGCTTTTCCTCTGGTTGGGGTTTGTGCAGAACCAACACCAAAATACATCCCAGTTTGGGAAATCCAGCCCAGAGCAAGGCCATGCTCCAGCCTGGCTGAGCAGAGCCAGGAGAGACCCCACGAGTGACCTCTGAAAGCTCCGTAGCACCGGAGCCTGAGCAGGAGCAGCCTCGTCATGAGCACAGGGGTGCAGTTGGGCACAGTTCCTCTGGGATGGGACCAGGGATGAGCAGAAGGGACACAGTGGGATCCCTGGCTGGCTGTAACGCCATCCCCTTGCCTTCCCGTGGACCTGTCAGTGCCAAACCCACGCCAGAGGAGGTGCAGGGCTGGGCACAGTCCTTCGACAAGCTGATGAAGAGCCCGGCGGGGCGCAACGTCTTCCGGGAGTTTTTGCGGACTGAGTACAGCGAGGAGAACATGCTCTTCTGGCTGGCATGTGAGGAGCTCAAAACCGAGTGCAACAAGCACACCATCGATGAGAAGGCCAGGATGATCTATGAGGATTACATCTCCATCCTCTCTCCCAAGGAGGTAGGAGGCAGAGCCTTTGAAGGGAGGGCTCAGGCTAAAATGGGGGGGGCTCTTAGGGAGTGGGCTCAGTTCCAGCTGCCGCCGGAGCCCTGTGACAGTTTGGAGATGAGTTTGGCAGGGTAACGACGCTCCGGAGGAGATGTCCAGCCCCGCAAAATCCCCGGGACGCTGCTGGCAGTGGGACCGCGGGCCGAGTTGTGCTTCGGGGCCGAGACCTCACGAGGGCACCAGTGGGCCGAGAAAATGCTGCATCCCGGCCTGCAGCATCCCTGGAGTGGGGGTACCCAGGGCGGGAGCACCCAAACCCACCTCCCTATGCCCAGCTGGGGGACACAGAGGGGACCCACTCCTCCCTACAACCCTCCCCAACCACCAGGGCTCCAGTGCCAATACCTTCTGGGATGGAGCACACTGTGGTCTCCCCACATCTGGTGCTGCATTGTTACCCAATTTCTCTTGAGAGGGGGTGTGAGGATGGGTGCTGGGCCAGGGGCTTGTCCTTGGGTGTCCCTCAGCCCCCACTTATCTCTCCGTGCCTCCCAGGTGAGCCTGGACTCGCGGGTGCGGGAGGTCATCAACCGGAAGATGCAGGAGCCGTCCTCGCACACCTTTGACGACGCACAGCTCCAGATCTACACGCTGATGCACAGAGACTCCTATCCCCGCTTCCTGAACTCTGCCATTTACAAATCGCTGCTCCAGACCGTCTCCCACTCCTCCTCGGAGTCCTAAGGGCACCCACTAGCCATGGGGACACCAGTGGGGACATGGTGACCGGGGCGGTCGGTGCCTCCTCCCCTCTGCCGCCCTCCTTGCCAGACCTCACCAAGTTTTTAGCTTTTTACCTATGAACTGTCACCCCAGTGTCTGGGCCACACTCCAGGACTGTCCCCAGGACACAGCCTGGGCCAGTTCATACTACTGATTCTCTGCCCTGTCCCCAGTGCTGGCCAGAGCGAGCTGGGGGAGCACGGGACAGCGCCCGGGGCCTGGCTCCCCCCACACCCTGTTTGGGAGAGGTCACTTTATCCCATCTCCACCACACCTGGGGACATGGCATGTCCCCATTTGCCACCTGAGACCCAGTTAGGGACTGGGTTGGGGGTTTTTTGAGGTGGGGGTGGAAATTGATTGTTGTTGGTTTGGGTTTGTTTTTTTTTTTAATTTTAAATGCTCTTTTGGTTGGCTTTTACTGGGGACTTGAGGTGTTGGAGGGGGGGTTGACGAGCATCTCTGTATATATAAAAAACTTGTCAGGTTTACCTTGCTCCAGCTGTTTGAGGTGGCCCAAAGGGCAGGGGGGTGGTGCTAGAGCCTGCATGTATTCCCAGTGGATCCAGATGGAGCAGAGGGCAGAGCTCTGAGGTGCCAGGAGGGACCATGGGGATGTGCTCAGGGGTGTCTTACAGCTGCCTCCCCTGCCAGCCCTATGACACAACAGCACTGCTTCAGCCCCAGGACACCACACAATGTCACCCCAAACCCAGAGCATCCTCCATCCTTGGTTCATGGACCTCAGAGAGGGGCAAAACACTTGTGCAGGTGTTGTTGGCCCTCCTGCAGAACCCACAGGCACCAGGACACCTGCAGGAGAGCTCCCAGCTGGCCCAGACCTGCCCTGCCAGCAGGGAGAAGCCCAGGGGTCTGCCCTAGTCCCTCACTGAGCAGGGACCTGGGCTCCACGCAGGATGGAAAGTGTCACAGGGAAGATACAGAATTCCCATGGTTTTGCACAGCACAAGGAATGATGTACTGAAGGCTCCATATCCAGGATTAAAACATGGCTGTCCCTGCCTTTCACACTGAAACAAAGCCAACACAGGGGTTTTGCTGCCAGTTTTTGCTTTTCCTGATCCACCACAGCAGTTTCTTATTTATCCACTCCTTCCCCTCCTTTCTTCAGCCTTTCCAAAAGAAAAAAGTGCTTTTTATTGAACATATTTTTTAAACAAACCAATTCTTTCAGGTTTTTTTTTGGTTTTGTTTCCTTCCTTCCTCATGGCATGACTGTGTGGAAATTCATGTCAGTAAATTTAGTTTTCTTTGCCAAGCTGGAAATACAGTTCAAGAAAATGTATTTTTGAGAGAGACCAGCAATGGTTTATTAGGAATGTCGGTATTGTTATTATTGGCAGGTTTTCCCCCAGTCTGCACCCTTACAGCATCCCCCACCCTGCACAGGGGAAGTTTTATTTCTGGGTTTATTCTGTGAGTAAGGGAAATACTCTCAAACATGGCCCCAGCCTGAGGGTTGGAGGTTGAACATCCCTGAAGCTGTTCAAGAGCATGGCAGGGGGTCAGAGCCCCTCCACACACCACAGAGGTCTCAGCACAGGGAAGACACCACTGCCACGAGATAATCTAGTTTTTCTCTTGCTCCCAATCCCTTTTAAACACCTTACAAGTGAATTTTACTTCTGAAACACTTTATTCAGTGTGCTTCCCCTCCCTGGCTCTCCTTGGTGTTATCCCAGAAAATGGCACTATAAAATGACATGGTACTTTTCCCAAACTCCTGCTTGGGACTCCTGGTACCTAATTCAGGACTGTCAGAAGGCTGTACACAAGCTCAGCTCCGCTCCTCACAGGAACACAAGAAGAAAGGTAAGAGGCACTGGTAAAGAGCTGGCTCCCTTTCCCAGCGCACGAGCCAGTGCTGTGGTCAGCGTGGGTTTCAGATCCTGAAGCTTTTTTTTTCAGCATCACTGTGAGGACACTGCTCCCTCCCAAGCCTGGCTTGAATAATCCCATTCAACACAAGACTCGTGAGGCTTAAAGGAGTTGTCAACGTCTTTGAATATTTTCCTTCTTGGGAGACTTGTCTGCACCCTGTAAAGTGAAAGCCCTGAGCGAAGGATGCTGGTGGGATCCCTGCCTCCGGAACAGCACAGCCCTCAAAGGGGCTGGGAGCACGTTTTCCGCTGCTTTCATGTGGCTGCTTACTCCTCTCCAAACATCTCCGAGGTCTCTGCTCAATGTCTGCTGTCTGGCATGCTGGGAAGCCAGTGGAAATACTTGCTTTTCACTCTGGAAGAGGGAAGCGATGCCATGAGAGATGTGACTACAAATGCTCCTGACCGGCCCGTCAGCACAAGAGCTGGAGGGCACAGCACTGCTCCTGGGCAGCCTCAGACCCACAGACCTTGCTGGGGTCCCCCAAATGCTGCATCACCCCACTCAAAGGCTATGAAAAGAAGAGGGATTTTAAGTCTGGCTGAAAGCTGCTGTGAGCTCAGATGGAATTTCCCCACCAGGTTTTAGTTAGCTCCCAGAAGGAGCCTGATTTTGCAGGTCTCCTTCACAGTGTCACATCTCCAGATGTGGCACCTGGGGCTGGCTTTGCTGCAGGATCCTTTCTTTATCTGACCCCTTCCAAGCACCAGCTCTGAGCTCACTTCAAACCTCCTCCACTTCTACAGCTAAGTGCTAAGAGCTCCCACCCATCCCTCTAGCCCTTACCTTGTCCAGATCCAAGCCTCTGGCAAAAATTCCTGTATTTGCAGTATTTTCCCTCCTCCTGAGGCTCTCCAGCAAGCCCCTCTGAAAGTCCAGGCTGTTTTTCAGCTGTCAAGCTACAAGCAGAGCACAAACAGGAAAGTGCCTGGGACTCCATTTGAACAGTTTAGGGTGGGATTTTCTGTGGCTGGTGTCACCCTGCTTTCAACCTGGCAGTACGTTACAACCTGGGCAGTACGTTCTGATCTTTGCAGTAGCCAATGTTGTTGGCATTTAAAGGCTCAAGATGACAAGGAATCAGTGCAAAATCCAGTGAATGCTGCCAAGATGGAATCTGCCCCAAAAGCTGTTTCCTGTCAACAGTACTACCCACCCAGCTGCCCCAGGCTGTAGCCCAGTGGTTAAGATCCCATGAGGTGACAGAAACAAGCCTTCACACACCAAGGGTGTGCCTGCAAGTCACATCTCACTTTCTGCTGCTCCAGGCATTATTCAGGCATTATTCAGTCCTCATTCACCTGGACATCGACCACCTGTCAAGTTCCCATGCTGGAAAAAACGAAGTGCTGCACACACAGTTGAAATAAAAGTCAGAAACTGACAAAAATGTTTAATATTAGTTTTGAAGAGAAAGTGACCGTACTCGCTTAGATGAGAAAGTAATGACTGGGTGTGTTTAGTGAGCTCTCCTGCCAACCTGTCAGCCCAGGGCTGTGGCTCTCTGCGAGGCCCAGGCCTCCCCACTGCTGCTCTCAGCATGTGACAATGCAAACTCACTGGGACACAAAACACAACTGCCGTGGGAGCCGGCGTGTGGAGGCTGCGCTTGGGTCTGCGTTTGGCTGCCGCTCTCGGGTCATGGCACTTCAGCAGAACTGCAAGAGAAGGGAGTTTAAATCCCAATTAGAAACCTCACTGCCAAGGAGAGCTGCAGAAAAAGATAAGGATACGAGTGTGGGCTTGTTTCAGAAGCTGGCAAGGGCTTGGGGGTTCTCAGAAGCAGGGGCCAAAGTGAGGTCCCACATGCACCTCTAGCTGTGGCTCTTTGGCACTTTGTAGTGGCATCATTTCTGCTTGCCACTGACCAGGAGTTTTCTGCTCGCCCCTGAGCTCTGTGCACAGCATGAAAGAAGCATTTTGAAATCCTGAACATCATCACCATTACCCTCAGAGGGCAGAGACAGCACGGAGAGCACTGTGAAGCTGGTTATGGAAGAAGGGATATGAGAAGAGAGCAGGGAATGTGGAAGTGAGACTTGACCCCAGCTGGTCTGCAGGGACGAACCCAGGAGCTCTCGCCTCTGTGCTGGGAGGGAAGATCACTCTCTAGAGCCAGTAAGGGTTTGGCAAGCACCTCTGAGCAGCAGCCAATTGCCTGCAGCATGGTGGGTGCAGCCACCCCAACACCCCTCAGTGCCAGTAATAGCCCTGGTGTGCTACCTTCCAGCGATTCCCACACTCATTGCACACGACGAAGGTGGTCATGGGCTCATCGGAGCTGCGGGTCTGCACCTGGGGGGGACAGAATAGAGGTGAGAGCTGAGCATCACACTGTCCCTCTGGCCTCCAGGGATTTCTGCTGGCCTCACAAAATCAATGAGAGACTGAGGTTTGGGATGGCAAAAGGAGCTTTCCAGTAAAATAAGTGTGGTGGTTGTGTTACACACAGATACACACATGTATACACATCATTACTCCCTTCAGCCTGACATTACCTCAGAGACAAGTTTTGGGACAGCACATTTCCCTCCTCACCCAAGCTGCTGTCCAATTCTTGCAGGTGACTCTGGAAGTGGACATGCCCACAGCCAATCCCTCCCCAAACTGTCCCCCAGGAAGGGATGCAGCCAGCACTGCCATGACAAATCCCTCAGTCCCAAGCACAAAGGCATAAAAAGGCACCCAAGCCGTTCCCATTTACAGAGCAGTCCTACATTGTGGCCTCACAGGAACACACTCTGGGTTACCAGGTTCTGCACAGTTCCAGTCTGGTTTGTGTTTGAGCCATTAAGGAACTCTGATATTTAACCCAGATGTGATTGCTGCCTCTGACTGGCTCTTGCCAGAAACACATACTTTACTAAAAACCAGATTTTCGTAGCATTTGAATACCACAAGGCAGATCTAGACTGAAAACACTGGTACTCCCCACACTAGTCAGGCTGAACTGTGCCAAGGGGTGATTATATTGATCTACATGTGTAATTACCCAATGTGCAAGAGTCACAGTATTTGCATGATGCAAGTTAACCATTTTTGCAAGAATGCTGGATAGCTAAATTCTGTAATTCTCCCCCTTTACTGTCTGCTTCCAACATGCTCATAAATGCCAGTTCATCTACAAGAGTCTTACATCTCATCACCCACTAGTGATTTGACTAGAAAACAAATCAAAATACAGAGAGCCTCCTGATATTTCTATTTAGAAGACACTGCTGTCTCCTGCTCAAATTCCAGGCAGTCAAACTCCAGTCCACTATGGGTGGAGACAGTGCCATGTGCTGGGACAGCCCAGGAATGCCTACTGGGATCACTGGCAGAATGAGGCCTCTCGTCTGAGCCAGCCTGTGGGATGCAAGGCTGCTGCTGAGCCAAAGGAAACTCCCTGGTCAGACTGCTGGGCTCCTTCTCTTTCCATGTGTTTGTATGTCAAGTCCAAGCAGATGCAGGAGTCTCACCCGACACTTGCACACGCAGTTTGTGCGCAGTCACTCAGCAGCAATCTGATGGCTGCTGGTGCATTTTTGGGTATCTGCACATTCTAAACCACTGACTCACAGCAAAGGCACATTTATCTCCAGATGCCTGGCACAAACATAGGAGCTAAAAAGCACTGGTAATGTACAAGGGTTCCAGCAGCTGGCCATGGGGAAGAAAAATGCTCTGTCTGCTCACATCACAGCTTCATTTATTCCTTTTGTTTCACCCATCTCATGCTATTTGATTTTGAGTAAGTTGGGACTTATCCAGCTGCAGGTTATCTATAGTCTTAATTTGTACTTTAATACCATCAACATGTCTGACTTAGTTTCTGCAGCCTCTCCTCTACACTACCCACTCCTTTCTTGTCAGAATCCCAGCATTCCCAGCACCTGCTTTCAGTGTAGAGCACTGTTGAACTTTTGAAAGCTTCCTCAGTGCTGCACAACTCCTGCTCTTGTACAAGTGAGCCAAAAAGTTACACAAGCTCACAGAAACGTGTGCAGAAGTACATGTTAGACAGCCTTGACTGTTTTCTGTCCAGCAGTAGCAAAATTTGTGCTGTGCTGCAGAGCCTGTCACAGAGCAGTGCAAGCTCGTGACCATGACAGATCATGTCCTGTGCAGAGGCCAAGACAGGAGCAGGAAAACCAACCTGGGTGTAGGTGCAGTTCTTCTTCTTGCATTTCCCACAGGTGAAGAGGTCAGTCTGTGTACCTCCTGTCTTGGCCATCTGATGCTCCCGGATTGCTTCTTTTGTCATGGCTTTCCTGATCTCTTTCAGCTCATTACTGGCCATTTCCTTTATGAAAAAAAAAAAAAAAAGGCAATTTTAATCACATCTGCCCAGTTTTACCACCACACCCACTACAGTGGAAACAGCCAACAGGACAAGGCAGCCTGACAGATGGGCATTAAGACAGAAAGCCTGTTCCAGTTCTGGTTTCTGGTTCATGCCCAGGGCCCTGGGATGATGTGAAGGCCCAACAAACCACTCTCCACACTGCAAACCCCACTGCAAGCTCACTCCATGCACTCTGGCAGCAGCTACTGAGAAAACGGCAACCCTGGCAGCAGCCCAGCTAAACCTCAGGACACACCCCCTGTGAGAAGCAAACCCTGCTCCTCAGACTCCCTCACCTCCGAGGTCATCACCGCGATCTGCTCGGGGGTGATGGCCCCACACAGGACGTTCTTTTTCAGCTCGGGATTTTTGGAGTCCTTCAGGTTGGAGATGCGGCTCCTCACGCGGTTTTTGTACTTCATGTCGGTGTTCTTGACATCCTGGTAGATGCGTAAGGAGAGTCAAGGAGCCTGCAACCAACCCAGAGGCATCAAGCACTTCCCAGCCACATCCCAGTGAAGAGCAGGGATTGTCACCCACTGCCAGGATGGAGGTGCTGGGACACAACGGCAGCATCTGCTCTAGGAGGTCAGTGCTGGATCTGAGAGCAGGTTTACACAATCCCAAAGTCCAGGGGCTTCCAGCTTGGAATTTTTGTGCTGGAAATATTGAGCTATGCTCAGGTTCTACAACCTCCCCTTTCTCTCAGCAAGGCAGCCACAAACCCCTCCACTGAGAGAGCCCAGCTGCACCTCCAACCCCACAGTTCCCAAACCAAACAAACTCCTCACTTAAGGCTTATCTCACATCAACATAGAACTTGATCCTCATTGCTCCATCCTTTACATTGCTTTTATCTAGATCAGCACACTCTCCACAACAGGGAGCACAGGGAAGTTGCATGTATTTGGAAGCAGAATCAAAAGAAATAAACAGCACTCTGATGGGAAGACAAACTACAGATTACAGTCTCGGAGCTCCCAACTCCACACTGGTAGTTCCTTAGTGACCCAGGACTCAGCCAAGCAGAGCTGGAACCAGACCCAGAACCCTGACAAGCTGCAGCAGGTGTGCATTTATGCACAGACAGTCCTGATTTTCCTTTGAGCACGTGGATTTCACCGCTGGGGGCATGCAGGCCCTCGAGGAAGCACTGTACAGCAAGGATATACTCTTCAATCTGGGCTGCTATGTGCTCGCAGTCGGCACCGATGGCGATGTAGTCGTCTGTAAGACAGCAGAAACAGGAGCTCAGTGGCTTCCAACCAAGCCAGGGCTCCCCAGGCTCAGTATTTCTGAGCTACAAATCTGGACAGTTTGCTGGTTTGATTCACATGCTCTTCCCATCAAATGGCATCTTGGCCTTTGCTCTTGCTACTCTCTGAGCCTTTGGAAAAGGGCAGTGATGAAAATAGATTGATCTAGCCAGTCTGTACCCTGTGCCTCTCTAGGATATGGACTGCATGAGACACAGCTAACAACAGCTTTGGCCCAATAACTTAATTTTCCAATATATTTTTCATATAATTGAAATCAAACTTATATAGGCAGAAATTGAGTTTCATCAGATATTCAGCTCAGTGAGAAGTAGCTCTACTCAGACCAACCATCTGGGAGGGCCTGGAGGTGTGCAGCATCGGGATCAAGCCTTCCTTTCTCATCTCACCTCAGGACTGTCTGCTCCTCCCCTCTTCTCCCAAGCACCAGTTAAACAGCATCATACAGAGTGCATAACTGCCATGGATTTGGACAGCCAGTATGATAACCAACACCACAAAGCAGGAAAGATAGGGCACAGCTGAGCTTAGGGAAAGGCTCAAGGAAACTCCTTCCCAGATTTCATATGGAAAGGGTTTTTCTAAGAGCTGTGTGAAGCATTTAATGCCACATATAAACACATGCACAGGAAGGCTAGAAATAAAGACCTCATGAACTTCTCCATCTGTCATCTACATTCCTTGGCTCCAAATTAATAGGACTCTGCAGTGCTTAGACCCCAGTTTTGTAAAGGGATCTGCAATGTGGACACAACCAGACACTCAAACTTCCAGACATGCTGAGCACCTGCAGTTGCCTCTCATTTGAGATGGCACAGTCTGAATGCAAGAGGGATCTGTTCCACCCCAGATCCAGAGGACCACAATATTTAAGGAGCTCCTGTCTGCAAAGGCAGCAGAGTCTGCAAGCAGACGCTGACTGGCATAAGCACCATTCCTACAAAGTCCATGTACTGGGTTACAGCTTTACTTTGTACCCCAAGGGTGACAGGCAAGACAGCTTCCCTTAACAGCAATCAGAAAAGATCTATAAAGTGAAGCAAATCCCTGCACACACCCTGAAAGATTAAACTTCTGCACTGACCACCCCATGATGCAGAGCAGAAGACCCCAAGTAACCCTGTGCGACAAACCCTGTGCTCTTAACAGCCATTGCTTGACACATTGTTGTGCCTCCAGCTCAAGCCAGGTCCCTGTGTAAGTGTCTGTACATGCTGCAGCAGCAGCCAGTTCATCAAAGGGGTGACCAGTGGCTAGACTGAGCTGCTGGCAATAATCCTTTGACAAGGCTGCTCCAGAACAGTGTGTCCGTCTAAGCTGAGCTGGCACTGACAGCCTCTGTCAGAATGGTGCAGGAGCTGTGAAGCATTTGAGGCAATGCAGGGCTTCCCCCAGCACTTACCATCAGCCTGCAGAGCTGCTGTCAGCATCTCCCTGCATTTGTTGCGCACAGCGTCGCAGGTGATGGGGGCCGGAGGGAAGGTGGTGATTTTGGGGGTGGTCGGAGTCTTTGGAGGCTCCTGCTTTTTGTTGGAGCTAAAAGAAAAACTTCACCTGTCAGAATGTCTCAGTTTGGGCCACTGAGAGCAGAGAAGAGAGCAGCAGGTATGTGGCCAAGCATCCTGTTAATCACAATACAGAACCAGTCAGAACACAGTGCAAAGCCATTGTCCCAAATCAGCACAGAGCACAACACGGCAGCCAATGCCCTCAGCCCAGACACGAGCTCTCCTGTGGACACTGCTGGCTGCCAGCAGAGGTTTAATCCATGAACAACCCTGCCAACCATCTTGTGTTATTCAACACACATCAGCAGCTGCACCACTGGGCATCAAGTGAAAACATTACTGTTGGACACCACCAGTAACCCAAATACACTCAGGACATCTGAGACCATCAGCACTCTCTCAGTTTGGCAGTGCAGTGCAGATTCATGGTGCTTCTTTCCTCTTAAACTTTGCAGGACACCAGGCCCATAACTGCTCTCAACAGAAAGCAAGCAGAAAGCTCCAGAAGAAGGAGTTGTGCTAAAGAAAACAAAGAAAAAGAAAATGGCTCCTTCAGCTTTGGTATTTAAAAAACACCACCAACAAAGTGTAGCACATAAAAGGTTCTTCCTTTTTCCTGTAATCTGAGCAAGACACTGATTACTCGTCTCACAGAAGAGAGCCCCTACACAGACACACACAGCTTATACTGTGCCAGGCTAGCACAGGACTAAGAAATACTGCTTTGCTGTCAAAAATAACTCCATTTCCACCTGTGAGCAGTCCCGGGCACAGGCAAGAAAATGCAAACACCTGCCTGCTGTGGCTGACTCAGTCAGGTCACCTGCCAGGGGAGGTGGATGGAGACCTGCCTGCACAATCAGCACATGATGTGGGCAGGCTGAGTCACTACTGCGGGGTCTGCATGCAGAGAAGGAACCTCAGTGAGCAGCTCAGCTGGTTGTGCACGCCGAAAGCCTAACTTCTGCACATGGTGTTAGTCAGCCCTGCAAGTACTGCTGGTAAAAGATCTGGGTTAGTATGATTCACAGATGATTTTCTAGAGCTTTGTTCTCCCCCCCAAATCTAGGCAGCAGGACAGCAATTTTTTTTTCAGCAGAGACTGCTCTGGCTTTGGTGATTTGGCTGTAAAATTCCCTGTATTTATGGCCAATGCCTGGTACCATTATTGCACAAAGAGACAGAAAGGGAAAAAAAGAAACCTCAATATTTCACCCATGGCATGCCAGCAATATCTTCTTGAAGATCCAAGTGGCTTGACAATTTTTGTTAAGCTGGGTCACTACTGCCAGTTCTTTGCCATCAAAAATAAATTTGTTATGAACAAGCACTTCCACTACACTGTCCTGGAAGGGATTAGTCAGCCCACAAAAAAACAGCACTAAGCTGGAAACCTTCCGAATCTGCTGCCACACAAACTGAGCCAGACGACCTTAGGGACTTATCCTGGGAGCTCCTGTGACTAAGGTCATATCCAGTCTGGCTCAAATCCCACAGATCACCACTGGGGCTACTGGATTTCCATAGTTCAGGACCTCACCAAGCCCTTTCCACAAGCATCCACCAGTGAACCTTCAGCAAATCGTTCAGGTGAAACCAAAGCAGAACTTTGGTTTCTTGCTTATATGAAGGAGATGATGCACTCTGTGAGGGAGATTGTACTGTGAGCTCACTGTGTTTCTCTGACCAGTAGCTGAATAAAAGCCCTTTTTACCAGCTGGTTTTACTGGTTGGCGCTGCAGGAGCTTATTAAAGAACAGATTTGTGTCCAAACAGCTCAAAACATTCAATAGGATTTACACTGCACATGTTACAAAACGAAGAAACAACTTAGCCTGTAAATAATCCATTAGATGATGATTTTCTCCCATCTGGAATGCAGAAACTGCCATCAGGTTCTTTTGTGCTTAAGAAGCTACACACAAATCACAGGCAGCACTCATGGGGATATATATACCAGAGCATACACTAAGGAATAACCCATTCAGGAATAACCCATCTAAAAAAATCACAGCTTCTCATGTTACATAAAATAGTTTGCAAAAATTAGACTTCCCAAAGGACAAAGGCAAAGCATACTTACAGTAAAAGGAAGGACCAAAGGAATATGGGTGGTTTGTGGCAAGGGAAACTTAAAGGAGACAAGTCCTGAAATTCTTTACAAAGGAAAACGGTGGGGGAAAAATCCACAGAGGACATAGAAATGGGTTTAGTAAGAGACATTTTGATTGAGAGTAAGTTTTAAACTGTAAAGGTGAGTTATGAATTGGAAATGCTGCCAAGGGTAGCTGTGGAAATGCCTTGCCCTGAGGTTTTCTAGGGTGGTCAAAGAGCTTGGAAAAAGCCTGTCAGGGACAGCTTGGGCAGAGGTTGTGCTGTGCTGAGAAGGGGCTGCAGGAGAAGTTTCCCTGAGAGCTCTTCCAGATTTAAATTTTGCATCATTTCTGCAAGCAACAAATAAAGGTTTCCCAGAGTAAAATCCTGTGTGTGAATTCAGAACACCAACCTTCACTACGATGAGTCCTCAAACACAGGTCTTCAGACCTGTATTTGCAGAGGTAATACTTGATTTTCAGGAAGGTTCTATCTGCAAATGCTATCAACTTGATATTTAGACATTTATTCCTTGGGGGTGGAAAAAAGCTCAACAAGATGCATGGTAGTCCCACTTCTGTTAGCTGATGAGGAAAGATACATTTGCCTGCACACACACACACATCATCCATGCACTGAGATGAGAGCTGATCCCTCAAGAATTAGATGAAACAGACTTCTCAGCCATTCCAAACACAGAAAATTATTTATTAAGGTTTCGAGCTTAGTTTATAAATAGAATAGTTGGGAAATAGAGCCCAAACACACCTAGAAGACTTATTTCAGGAAATCCTTGTGGTTCACACTGTTCCTGTTAAACAGGAGAAAGAACTTGTAAATCTACCCAGGCAGCAAAAGTTTATACATAAAACAAGGGTATGCTGGAACAAAATGGTGGCAAAGCAGCAGCCAGGGACTGCAACCAAAACTCAGGGCTGCACTGGAATAAAATCCCACAGAAGGGCTAAATTCAGGCCACAGATCCAAAACCTCCTAATAAAGGCAGTTTAGAGAATCCTGGAAAAGAAAAACCTCATGCTGCCAGAGACAGAAACACTAGACACAGCCCATTAAAATGTACTACACTATGGGTCTGAAACTCTACAGCACAACAGAATATGCTTTGGATTAGAGTAATGCAGCATCTGAATTCACAGGTGCCAGCTCCACACTGGCTGGCTCAGAGCCTTCAGGTCTTGCAGTGATAGCTCCAGTCACTACAGAGGGATTTCTACATCTGTGCTCCAGAAAGCAAGAGGAGTTTCAGGCTAAGAGTTAGTCAAATATTTTTCCCTGACCAAAATGGAAGGCATAGCCAAAATCTAGCAGACTAAGAGGCTGAAATATCTGAATACAAACTGATCTCTTTGGTGTCTTGACAGCAGCCTCATCTGAAGCAGCTATCAAACACTGAGCAACCAGTCTGACTCCACTGCAGTCTCTGCTTCAAAGAACAGAGACTCTCCTCTGCCAATAAATTATTATTTTTTTAAGGCAGATTAGTAGTTTATTTTGCAGGACTGGAGAAAAACATTCCTGTCTCTGGAAGAGAGCCTGGCTCAACAGACTGACACCAGGAGCTGGCCCCTGCTCCTGGTCTAGGCTACACTAATCCATTGGCTTCTGTTCATGCTTCACAGCCAAGGGGATGCTTTGCTAGTCAGAAGATGGAGGCCGAATACACATAAAAATCATCAAGGTTTAAAAAACCCCATAAAACTGCAGTATCTGCAGCACATTAAGGCACAAGGGAACATCAGCAGCACAAGCCAGACAGCTCCACTCCACATACCCCATGATAAGTGACAAAGCAAGGAGGCAGCAAGGAGGGGTTTTGCTTCTGTGCCTACAGCCAAGATCCTGTTCTGAGTGAAATCCCACACAGATACACACAGATCTGGACAGCCCTCTCTCCCATTCTGCACTGCCTCACTGAACTCCATCCTGGCTGTGAAGTCTCCCAAGTCCTTTCATTGCAATACTTAGCAAATCCTTTTTCCCATTTTATAGAAGCAAGATAACCAAAGATAGCAATCATTTAAAGTCATGGAGCTCAGCATCAGCAGCCTTCTCTCCATCAGCAGCTCTGTATCGAGCTGCAAAGGCTCACCCTGAAATGCCAAGCCTTGAGAGAGCTGAACAAAAACAAAGAAGTGACAAGAAAGTGACCAACAAAGGCTGCAAACATGGAAAATCCTGCAAGCCAGCAGGACTACAGCCTGAATACTCTTAATCTTCTGTCAAACTTGGGAAATTGGCTAAATCACTTAAGAGCCAAATCTAGGAAGCACACACCCTCCTGGGATCCGAGGCTGGGATAAATTTCTAGAACAAAGCTTTAAATCCCATTTTTCCCCTCCCCTTTGATCACTGTCTGCACTCAACAACTGCAGTCACAGGCAGTGGAAACAGGATGCAGCATTCAAGGCATGGCAAGGAGCAAGCATGCAGCTGACCTGCCAGATGGGGGACATCAGCCACAAGGAAAAGGGGACTTCTGCTGGGATTTGTCAAGGACAAAGAAATGGAAGTTTTACTTTAGTAATGTATCAATCAATCCCATCCATCACTTGACACTGCAAAGCCAAAAACAATCTTCATTCTAAGCAGTTCAAAGTTAGACATAAACAAAAATGCATAAAAATGCAACATAAAAAAGAATAGGGGAATGTTCTGCTACTAGAAAAAAACAACACATAACCAAGAGTAAAACACATTAAATAAAATATGAATAAAATTTAAAAACTCGCTAAAGCCACTGTTTTTAGATGTGTATTTCTGCATTACAGTTAATTAATAACATCACACAGATCAACCTTGAAGAAGAAACACTTCCAGTGTCTCTGACCAGAAATTTGACTGCACAAAATTCCTCAGACCCTTAAAAATAAAAATTAAAGTAAGGAGCCTTAAGAAAATTTAAATTCTCTAACAGTGTTATCGTTGGTAAAAGGGAAGTATTACCTTTGGTCTCTTGAGTTACCAGTCTCCCTGGAGGAAGATGTTGGCAAAGACAGGCTTTTCTTTTTCTCCTCGTTTTTTTCCTCAGAAGCATCTGTTTTCAAAAGAGGAATCAGTTCAGAACTGGTCTTTATGCTACAGCCCTGCCTATACTCCTCAATGTTTTCACACTACCCACTGTTGGCCTAAAGTTATTATTCTCCCATAAAGAATCAGGAGAAAATGCCTTTATGGCCTTCCTGCTTTCCAACAGACCTTTTCCTTGCCTCCAAGCAGAACCTAATTCAAACAAAAGCTTTCCTCACCAAACTACATAGCAATCAGTTTCCCTGCCTGGGAGATAAGCTTCCTCACAAGACATGCCCCTTCACAGAAGTTTCTTTCAGAGGCTGCTGAGCAGGGATTAGATCAAGTTCTCTCAAGCACAACTAAAAGCAGAATTTCCAGACAACACAGCTGAAGGGCCAGTACAGGCTGGTCCTTGTGGGACTACAGCTTCTTCTGATTCCCAAGTGCTGCTGAAAGCCAACAGCACAACCCTGGAGAGGACTTTCATGACACTGTAGAACAAGTTTGACCCAGAGGTAAATTGCCTCAGTCTAGCCAATACACACCCAAACTAATGAGGAGGTAACAATCCAGGCAGGACAGGAAGCGAGCCCTTTTAACACTTATCCAGCCTAGCAAGAAATGGGAGCCCATAACTGGGAAAGCCTCCTCACCTGGAAATGGTCTATGTGAGTTTCTCTACAAGATGGTGAACTAAGATCCTTCTCCAACTCACCACCCAAAATGCATTCCAGCACTTTCCTTCCTGAGCTGTTGCACGAGGCCGACAGCACACATGGTGTTAATGCCACGCAGAGCACAAGTGGGAGCAGAGGGTTCAGAGCACAGATATTGCTTCTACAAATAACGTTGCTAATATTATGTGATGGAGTATAAGTTATTAGTCCTGAAGCTTTCAATGCTCTTCCAATGATGAGCTGGCTAAACAGGAGCTAAATCTAGAGGGGATGCATGACAGGACACAAAACTTGAAAGACAGAGAGGGTGGAATTGTAAAGGCTGATTTGCTAGAATGTTTATTCAGATCAAGAGATGAGCTCTCCCAAAAAACTCAGCCTCCCACTGAAGGCAGCTTGTTCACAAGCTGAATCTGACAGGAACATGCTGATTTCCTTACCTAGAAGTTTCTTCCAAGATTTGATGAGGGATTTGGCAAGTGATATCACTTCTTCATCTGTGCTCTGCTTCCTCAGTGCATTCACCGACATCCCAATGCGGGTGGACTGCAAGGGAACACCCCAGTGAATCACTCCAGAATAGATTCATTATTAGTTACTGATTGAAATCTCAACCACGACAAAGTCAAAGCCATGACCAAGACAGGAGTATCCAAAGGCTTGCAGAATGATTCCATGACCCTTACAACTTTGGAAGAGTGAGGTGACACTCTCCAGCTTGTACAACTGAACAGAAGACACATCCAATCTCCCACAAATCCCTTCCCTACACACTTGTGACATTCAAGCTTAGAGTGAAAAACTCCAAGATGCATCACAACCTCCAAATTGTAATTCTGCTCACTCCTCCCCAATGTCCTAAATATCAGCATTACAAAGAACTTCTCCCACGAGTGCCCTCTGTGTTTGCTACTTTAACCCACTCTTTCTTCTTTTTGCAGCCTACAAACAAGATTTGAGCAGTTACACACATGGTGACCCAGAGCTCTTTAATTGCCAGTCCAAAACCCAACTTCTGCACTATTTCATGGGATTTAATGTTTATTTTGATTCTTTGCATGAGGCGAGAAGTGTGAGGTAATCTATTAAGTTTATTTAGACAACATTTTGAACTCATCCAGATGCAAACTTCAGCTTTTTACCATAACTGTGCAACTCACCTGCAGTAAATCCAAAGTCATAGGCATACTTTTCAGTTCTTTCAGTAAATCCATTGCACCTTCCTGGAGAGGAAAAGAGAAAGAGAATGAGTGCCTCAGCTTTTATTAAAGAAATTCAACACCTTGGGAATAGACACAGAAAGTTGAATTCAAAGGGAAAAACACCAACAAGCACTCCCTGAAACTTCAGCAAGCTCAGTGCTGGGGTTGCTGTTCTAGACAGTAGATCCTGCAGCCTGAAGGCACCCGAATTATTGGAATGGGCAGAACAGAAGACCACTGGAGTGCTACAGGTCCTTGCTTGTGTGTGGTGCAAGTTTATTATTCTTACCTGACACACTGAACATTTTTAACACCTGAAAAACACACTCTGAATTACAACTGTCAATGACTCCATGTAGCTGTTTCCTAGTTTTCATACTGATACCTCACTCTGCTCAGGAGAAAAGCTGAGACCAAGAGCAAAGCCAGCAAGCTGTGATGCTGAAGAGTTGGTCACTTGAAACGTGCTCTGTGAAGTCTCCTTACATCATCTCTACATCCCAGAACCAGAAAAAATCTGACAAGGAATCTGTAGATACCTAAAACTGGCAGTCACTCAGAGAATTGGAAATCACTTGTCTCCCTCTAGCACACCCCAGCCTGGAGTAGGCCTGTCTCCTTCAGCTGGCTATTTCCTCCCAACCCCCTTCCCTCAAACAAGGCCTCCAGTGTTCACATTTAGCAGCTCATTTACAACACCGACCACTCCAAGCCCAGTTGCAGCACAAGGCCTGCACAGCCACCATTGTGGGGAAGTGAAGCTGCCTGCCCTGCCAGCCCTGTCCTCACATCCCATCCTCCCTATGCAGAAGGGCTGCTTCCAGCTCATCCCAGGAAGCAACCCAGCTGCGAGCCACCCTACAGAACAGATGCCCAAATCAAAGCAGTGTCAAAGCTTTCAGCGTGCACACACACAGCTCACACCAGCATAAACCACACACATTTACCGTACCCAGAACATACCCAGAACTGACTTCCCCCTCAGGCAGTTTCACACCTTCCCGTTCCTCCAGCCCTGAACACCCAAAGTGACCCGGTGACTCCTGACTCCAAACGGAGCCACTGGGCACAACGGCTGCAAATGAGGATCCACGAAAAAACCAGAGCAACAAAGAGGTACTCCAGGAAACTGTCCTGCAGGAAGAGTTCTAAGACCAGCCAACACATAACGTGCTGCAGTTCAGCACTATCTCAAACGCCAGCCAAGAGGAAATGTTCCATACCCCTCCTGTAAGAAGCTGTCTCTTTCCCAATGAAGCTGGAAGCCAATTCTACAAAGTTGCTCCTTTCCTATTTCAACACTGATGTTGAAAACTTGCCACCAGTGAGAACAGACATCACAGGCTGTGCTTTAGCCCAAACACACTTCCCTGGGCTGTTCCAACAGCGACACAAGTGACAGTGCTCGCCCTACCCATGGCTGGCAGGGTCAGTCCAACATCCAAAAGTTCATATGATAACAGCACCCAGCATCCCACCACACAAATATCACACTCCCCTAATCCCTTCCCCTCCCCACCCATCATCTCCCACTCCCCACAGCCCTTCCCAGCCCCAAAATCCCTCTCCCCCCCCCCAAACACAGATGTACAGCCTACCTCCACCACAAACTCTTGTCAGCTTTCTGCCTTAGCACTTGCATGGCACTGTGCTCCTACAAGCACTGATATATCCCATTAAGCTGGAAAATACCGGCTCCTGTCCCCCCATGCTGTCACACGGGTCACAGCACACCCTGTGAGGCTCCCCAAGTGCAGACAGCAGCTTGGCCAGCCCTCCACACTCAGAGGCCACGGGAGTGACCAGTACTGCCGGTGTGGGATGGAGATGCAGGACACAAATCCATCAGCGCCGGGGCTTTCCCCAAGGGCAAACTGGAGCCCCAGGCCAGTGCTGGTGGGGAGTCCCCTTCCAAAGGGCTCCCAACGGGACAGGGGAGAAGGGCTGAGGATGCTCCCCGGGAGGAGAACACCGGGCAGGCAGCAGAGGGTGAGCCCCGGAGTGCTGAGATCTGGGCTGGGGATACCTGAGGCCTGGGCTGGGGGGGCTCAGTATGGGGACTGGAGGCTCCCACAGCACCCAAAGGGGCACACAGGGCTGCACGCTCAATAACTGGCAGTGGGTGGATCCCACACCTCCGCAAAGGATGGGGAAGGGAGAGGGCGACGGGGCCTGCGGGAGGGAACCCCACTTTAATGGGGGGCGCGTCTGCTCCAGTACGATGCAGTGAGCGGGGCGGCACTGAGAGAGAGGCCCCCAAAATGGGGTCTGGGGAGGGGGAGGCGCCTCACAACGGGCACCGAGGGAGAGGTGGGGGTCCACCAGCGCGGCAGCGAGGAGGGGATCCTGCGGAAAGGGGGGGGCGCGTCCGCCAGACAGAGAGAGCCCGGGGCAGGGGGCGGCCCCCCACGCCAACGGGGCTGCGGGGGCCCTGCCGCCGCCACTCACCGCGTTCTTCTTGGCCACCATCTTGTCCAGGCGCCTGGCAATGCGCACGATCTCGTCCTCCCCGCCCATCGCGCCGCTCCCCGGGATCGGTGCCGGGGCCGGACGGGGGTCCGGGCGGGGGGAGCTGCGGCCGGTGCCCGGTGCCCACCTCAGCCCCCGGTGCCGCAGTCAGGGCGGGCGCACGCGGGGCACGACGGGAGTTGTAGTCCTCGGAACGCCAGCTCCACCCGCCGCCTGCCGGAGCGCAGCCCACGGGAGGGACTTCATCTCCCAGCGTGCCCCGCGCCCGTGCCGCGCGGTGCCGCCCGGCCGCCGGGGGCGCTGTGGAAGCTGCGGTTCGCCCCGCGGAGGGGGCTCGGAGCGGAGCCGGGGCTGAGGGACCCCGGGTCCCCGCCCGCAGGGCTGTGCCACCACACGGCAGGAACAGCCGTGTCCCGAAATGCTGCAGCGGCTCCGGAGGAGGACACGGAGATAATGAGCACGTCTGCAGTGGAGACAGGCTGAGAGCTGCGGGGTTCAGCCTGGAGAAGAGAAGGCTCCGGGAAGGCCTTTAAAGCCCCTTCCTGTGCCTAAAGGGGCTCGAAGAGGGATGGAGGGAGGCTTTGAACAAGGGCCCGGAGTGACAGAGCAAGGGGGAACGGCTTCACACTGACTGAGGGCAGGGTTAGATGGGGTATTGGAAAGAAATTCTTCCCTGTGACGGTGGTGACAGCACTAGCACAGGGTGCCCAGAGAAGCTGTGGCTGTCCCTGGGTCCCTGGACGTGTTCATGGCCAGGTTGGATGGCGCTTGGAGCAGCCTGGGATAGTGGAAGATGTCCCTGTCCAGGGCAGGGGATTGGAACAAGATGAGCTTTACAGGCCCCTTCCACCCCAAACCATTCTGTGACTGTGACTATTGCCCATGGCTGTGCTGACCCCGCTCCCTGGATAAACCGAGGCTGTGCCCCTCACACGGCCTTGGGGACTGGACAGCAGTTACCAGTGGCGAGAGGACGGATGTTTGGGGGGCCAGGCTGGACCCCCTGTAGATGGCACTCGCACACTGTGCGAGGGCAGCGCATCCCCCGGGAGCTGCTGCTCAGCGCTGTCGCTCCCTCCAGCTGGTTCCTGGCAGAGGGAGAACTTCCATGCACAGCCGCCTGCACAGCCCTCGCCAAGCGCCGATGTTTCAGAGAGGGCCTTGACTGTGCTGGTGAAGAGCGGCTGTGTCCTGCCCCGATGGAGCTGCAGATCATGTGGAAGCACAGGGATACGCTACATGTGGCTTCAGGATGCGCAGTCAGGTCTTGGGAACCAAAATTCCCAGCACTCATCTCCAACTGCATTCTGTCCTGGGGCAGCTGAGTCACTGAGGGTATAATCACAGAATCACAGAATTGGTAGGGTTCAAGGGCTTGGAGATCATCCAACCCCCCTCCAAAGTCAGAGTCACCTAAAGCAGGTGACACAGGAACTTGTCCAGATGGGTTTTGAATACCTCCAGAGAGAAAAATATTGAACAGACCAGTGCTAAAGTTCTGCTGGGTGGCTGACCCCCAAATCTGCCCACTAGCAAGCTGCCAGCTTGCTGTTCTTTATACCAATACCATGGAGATTTATAGCAATACCTTGGAGCTCTGGGATCCTCTTGAGCAAGAGCTGCTCCCTGGATGTGTGAGACACGTCTCAGTTCAACAAAGGTGGCCCCAGACCACATGTGTGCCCCGGACCCTCTCCTGGGCATGATACCTTGAAACTTCTTGGCTTGGCCCCATGTTTGTGATCAAAAGTTCTCCCTACCCCACAGTCTGAAGCCTGTGCAGCATCTGGAAATCCTCCAACCCTTGGCAGGGTCTGGCTGTGGAGTCAGGGGCTGCCATTTTGGAGAGGCCCACCTCTGTTAGGGAGGAGGAGACACGTCCCAACAAGGGGACCTTCTGTATGTCTGTGGAAATGGGCAGCTGCCCGTCCCGTGTGTGGGGTCGGGTCACGCCGGTCCTTGGCGTCAGAGACACGCTTGAGCAGCACTGCTGCCACTGTGAGTGTGGTTTGTGTCGCTGCAACGCAGAGATGGCTCCTGACCACAAGTATGGCCGGGGACGTGTCTCAGATTCCAGAGCACACAGTCACTGATGCCGAGTGCCATCACCCCGTTGCTCCCTGCCTCGGGCGGGAGCCATCACCCTGCCAGCACTGGCCTCCTGTCGTGACAACCAGCCTCACCCAGGGCCCACCACTGCCTGCTTGGCAGCGGGACCCAGAGGGACAGAATGGCATGAAATCCTCACGCCTGCAGCCCTATGTGCCTGCCAGGCATGTCTCCTACCCCTGTGTGCCTGTGGGCACGGGCCAGCTCTGCAGCCCAACCCTGCCAGGCTGCGGCTCCGCTCTTCCCAAGGGTTAACAGGACACAGCAGGCCAGAGCGGGGAGGGTTTCTGGCTGACCTTGGCTGGGAAGCAGCGGTGGCGTCGCTCAGCCCTGCCCCCCAAGCGTGGAGCCGGTGGCCAGAGCGCTACCCAAGCCTGGGTGGAGGTAGATCCAGAGGAAACTCCACCTCCGCGGGAGCCAACCTGCTATTGCAGGAATTCCCAGAGAAATTCCCGCTTGGGGTGATCTGTCAACGGATCCATGAACTTTCTTTTACCTCTTGTGAAAGCAGCTACTTGAATGTGCTAAAAACAGAGCAGGGGCGAGTCTGTCAGGGAGAGGCTGGGAGGGGGCTTTTGCTGACCCCTGCACACCAAGAGACTCCCTGAAAATCTCTTGTTTGTGTTGCCTCACTGGCAGCTGCCCTTGGCAGGCAGATCTGGGAGAGCCAGGAGAAATTTCCTGCAAAATAAAACCCCACAAAATCTCACCAGTTTTTTCCACTGGGCTACTGTATTTCCCAAGTGACTCTCAGCAGATTTGAACACAGCAAATGGACTGGATCAAGTTGCTTCCACTATCCCCAGTAAGTTCAAGTCATTTGGAGATCAGCCATCAAACCCCACCCTTTCTCTGCTCCCTCTCTGCTCCTTCTCTCTCAGAGGCTTGGTCTGGTCCACTTTTGGAAAAAGCAGAGATGAGAGGCACTCCTGGGCCTGTCTTATCCATCCACCCACCACAAAATCCACAGGGAAGCTCTGTTCTGAGACACCCCCTAACTTCAGGGGTGCTCAGGTCTCCAGGACCTCAGCCTTGGGTCACTGCTTGGAGGACTGGCTGTCCTGGGTGACACACTGGGCTCTGAGCTGGTAGTGAGTGACCCCATCCAGAGAACAACAGACAGTCAGTAGCTGGTAGATGCTGAGGCAGGAGATGGAAGCAGCTGCCATAGGCTTTGCCAGAGCAGCACTTATTTTGGGGAGGGGTTTTGATGTGTCTCCCCTCCTTTTCACATTCATGAGCCTGACTTGGCTGGAGGGCTCCTGACTGATCCTCTAAGCATGCACTTGTGCCAGCCCTAGAATGGAGGCAGGGATCTGCCTTTTCTTCCCCTCCTTGCTGCAGCTGTCTGATGTCCTTAATCTCCTAGCCCTGACACTGGGGACATTTGACCCTGCAGCAGTCAAATCCTCCGTTTTCCACCTAGGAAACCTGGAGAATGTGGTATGAATGGTGACTTCCATTTCTGTCTTACAGATCATCCTGTTTTCTCCTTTGAGGAGCCAAGAGACCTCTCCACACCTCCTCTGGTGGCACAGACCATCCTAACACAACAGAAAGTATCATGGTTCCCAGGAGATATTTTAGGATCCACCCATGCCGTTCTGGAAGAGCAGCCCACAGGGGCTCCGTGTCCTCCACTCCCTACATCCCCCCACTGCATCTCTCCTGGAGCTGCAGGTGAGCACCTGTGCCTGGGGACACTGCCATCTGGACCTCCTGGGGACAAGTCCTACACCAGGAAAAGCTGCAGGATTTGGCTACAGTGGGCAGCAGATGCGATGGGAACGTGGCCAGGACCACCCTGTGTGTTAGCCCAGCCTCTGCCACCCTGAGAAATGGGGAGCATGGAAGGGAGGATGCAGAGAAGATGATGGCTCCCATGGGCCCTGCTCATCACAAGTGCCAGGGTGGAGTTTGGACCTCCAGCTTTGCAGATGCTCTTCTGAGACACTTTGGATTTTCCCTAAACCTCTTCCTCCTAATGATTTTAATTATACTGGCTGCTGTTCAAAATAATAATGACAGGGAGAGGAATAAATGCTAAGCAGCAGCCTGTCGTGCTGCATGAGATGCCCCCAGGGGACACTGGGCCAGACAAGCAGCCAGTCCAGAGCCATGCCAGCCAAGTGGGTGCAGGCTGCCACCCCACATCAGCCACTGGCAGTTTCTGGGGTCTGGGCTGGCCTGTGTGAGCGTGAGAGCCTGTGCAGCCACTCAGGTCTCCTTTTTCTCCCCCTCTCTGTCTCCTTTTATTCACCTCCATAAAACATAGGAAGTTCAAGCCATTCATTTTGCTATTTGTGTCTCCTTCCCCACGCCCCAGTTCCCTCCCTTGCCCCCTGCAGCCTCTCCTCTCACTGCTTGCCCAGCATCCTTGACCCTGAGAAGCCTGGTGTGTATGCACTTCCCTTTTGGCCCATGGAAAGCACCACTCTGAACTGGTGCCTTGATAAGTCTGCTGTGGGAAGGCAGGGGCTCCTGGGCTCCCACACAGGGCTTTCCCATGTAGCACTTCCTATGCTGTCCCTGCTCACCCCTGCGATCTCCAGACCCGGGCAGAGGGAAGCTCTCTGGATGGCAGTGCCCCTCCGTGGCAGCAGGTCTGACCTCCTCGGGATCTTGTGACTTGCTCTGTGTCAAAAGCCACAGTGAAGGCATCCTCCTAAGGAGGAGGAGGAAAATTATTGACTTCTCATGGGGTAACATGGCACCTCTCAGTTCAGCCACAGCAAAGGATTGCAAAGGGCTCGAACACCCCAGCCCCTTCCTCTCAGTGCTTTTGCAAGCAGAGCTCTGATACCGTCTCCCACAGAGTTTGGGATCAACGGGACCTGTGTCCTGTCAGCAAGGAGCAAACATGTGGCAGAGCAGACAGGATTGGGGTCGAGACCTCAGAGAGGCTGGAGACAGGGACTGACTGGCAGAGAGGGAGGAACGAGAGGCTCAGAGAGGAGGGTTGGGGCCTTTTCTCTGAAATAACCTCAGCAGTTCAGCCCTGGTTTGCCCGAGGGCGAAGGCAGCGTGTTCCCTCCTCGGTGCCCTCATCAAGCAGAGCCAGGTCAGCGCGGCTGTGCCGTGCCCTCTGCTCCCGCAGCGATGGGAGCACAGATAAGAACCTTGTCCCGCTTATCGCCCCATCAGCGGCTCTGCAGCGGCTCCGCTGCCCCAGCGCCGAGCACCGAGCCCTGATCTCATCAGCGCGCCGCACACTTGCAGCTCGAACAATAACCAACACAATTCCCAGAAATGCACAGCCTCCTGCTAAAGCCTCCCCGGGGGAAAGCATGCCAGCCGGCCTGTCGGCACCAGCACAGCCATCGCTGCCAGCCGCTGGCAAACGCAGCCTGCGGCGGCCCCAGCGCGGAGGCACCTCTGCGAAAACAAGAGTGTGCTGGGTGGGGTGGAGGAAGAGGCCGAGCCCGAGTCCTTGGGGCCACCCATGAGCTCGCTGTCCTCAGGAAGTCCCTCTCCCTCTTGCTGTTTGTGACCAGGTGTCTTGCCCTGTCCCAGCCACCCCAGTTTGCAGCCCCTGCCCGCTCTGAATGCCTGCTCAGTTCACAAAGGGGCCAAGATGCAAAACTAAGCCCCAGCTTCCTGGGCTGGGAGGATACAGGCAGGGCCATGGACATTCCTCACCTCAGTGGGGACCTGCAGCCTGGAGAGGCTTTTCCACATCTCACAGCTTCCCTAGGTGTCTCAGTCCGCCAGAGCCTTTCCTGTCACATTTGAGTAATTGCTGTTTCCACTTCCAGATGGAATATCTGGACACCAAAGCAGGCATGGTTGGATGCTCGAAGCAGGTATGTAACCTGTCCCAGCCAAGCTAGAAGTGGGAGAGGGCCAGCAGCTGGCATGGCCATCCTTTCTCCAGGCACTTCCTCTGGAGCTCAGCAGCCTGTCTTCTCCTCACACAAGGCCAGATGTGCCAGGGAAGCAGCACAGTACAGCAGCAGAGCTGTCACCTCCACACCTCACAGCAGTGCAACAGACACACTAAATCCCCATGCAAAAGGTGCAACGCCAGCACCATCGCAGAGCCCACATGAGCAAAGAGCAGCACCTGGAACAGCACAACGGTGTTCCCAGTGCAGGAGGATGAACCTTGCAGTGTCCCAAGTGAAGGAAGGCCTGCCTCCCAGTGTCCCTGACACGAGGTGCATTGTTCATGAAAACACATGGGGAAGTCCAAGGAGGACAGACTCGCTGGCTGCGTTGGGCTTCCTGCCTCCTGGCCTCGGCCGCCGCCTGACATCATCGCTCCCAGTGGGAATGGCCACCCTGGCCCCACTCGGTCCCTGACATTAGCCAACAATTTCCTGACCTCCTGTCCGGCTTTTCAGCCTCCCACGGCCCCCCATGGTGGGGAGGCTTTTGTGCCTGAGATGATAGAAAAATGATAGATAGATAGATAGATAGATAGATAGATAGATAGATAGATAGATAGATAGTTGACTCCTGCCACCATGGCACAACAGCTGGCAAACCTGCATCCTCTTCCTCACTACCATGGGCACAATAGAAGTGATGCTCCCCATCACCTCGCTGTTCACATCTGAGGGCATGGGATGGCATGGGAGTGTGTGTTCTCCAAAAATGCCCCGTTCAGATTGACAGGGGCCAGGCTGAGGAGAAGGAATGTGGGGGTAAGTAATGCGGGTGTTGGAAGGATGCCTGTGAAACACACAGGTACTGCCTGGCCTCATGCACCAGCCCGGAGGTGCACCCTCGTGCACCAGGTGGAGGCACCCACCTTCACTCCATCATCCTCAAGTCTGCCCAAGTGACAGCAGGGTCTGGGTACAGTGTGTGCCACATCACCCATCCTTCCTGCTTTTCCAAATAAACAGACCTTTTAGAGAAAATGTGGAGGACTGTGCAAACCTTGTGTTGTTGCTGCACAGCCTCTCTTGCCTTGCAGCCGTGAGTTTTTCCCTGAGTGACTCCTCACGAGCAGAGCACAACCTTGGGCTGACGTGCTGCAAACCTGCCCTTGTCCAAACCCGCTGCCATCAGCACTTTGCTGCAGCTGCTTCCAGTGCTGCTCTAAGAGTTTTTCCTTGCAGCCTAAACCCCCACTGCTGGCTCCATCTTTCTGGCTCCAGCCCACTGGGGATGGAAGGTTCCTCCTTCCCGAATACAAATATAACTGTAATCTGCTAAACCCTGCTGTTGATCCTGACTGCATCCTCCTGTCCTGAGCTTTCCTACAGTGCCTTTTATACCGGTAATAGCACCAGGCTCCTTCTCCCATCATTGTTGACTCGACAATGAAAACTGTTTGTATTATTGTGTCCCCGAAGCTTTGCCAATAGCACATGTGTCCCGAGCTGATAGCAACAGGCTTTGGCAAGGCTGCAGCTCCATCAGATAAGAGCCTTTAACCTTATTTCTCCAGCTCAAGCGCTCCACGAAGGGCCATTCTGTCGTGAGCCTTTCCTTATCCTTCCTCTGAGCTTGCAGATCCACAGGCTCCATGGGCCAAGAAGAGGGGTCGCTGGCAAAGGGCAGAGGTGGAGGTGTTCAGGGCAAGCAGCCTGGGAAACAGCCTCAGCTTGGGTGAGAGAAAAGCCCTGGGGAAAGATGGAAAGACAGAGCTGCTTTCCCAGGCAATTTAAGGGCCAAATGCACGGCCGTCCCTTGTCCCCTGCCTTCCTCAGGGACCCGCTCCACCCCGCCGTGCTCCACCTTGGCTCGGCTCCCGCACACAGCAGGAGCGAAGTGGAGGAGAAACGCTGGAGCCCGGAGGCCCTCGCACGCTCCCGGCTGGCCCGCGAACAAAGCCTTTCCCTTGGAGCCCTTCCCTGCCGCCTCCCTCCTGCCCCGGCCCCCTGCGCTCCGCCAGCCACGGGGATCCCCGGCATCGGCACAGCCGTGGGGGTCCACAGCATCCTCCTCATCCCACCCTGCATCCCTGTGCCAAACCCCTCCATGACTGCTCCCAGCATCCCCGAGCTCCAGCTCTGCTGCTGAGGGATTTCACTGCCGCTTTCTGAGCTGCAGCACAAAGGGTGCTCTGAAATGAGAAAGCAAAGAAAATGATGCTGCCTGTGGCAAGCTTTAAAATCTCATTTTTAGGCCAATTTATGGGAGGGATGTCACAGTTCTTGGGGTTTTGAGCTGCAAATGCAGCACATCCCATTTCCCTTCCCTTAATGTCTCCAGTGCATCACCTAAAAGCAAAAGTTGTTCCTCTGCTGGCAAGGAGGGAATGCTTTCAGGTCCTTCTCTTTATTCTTAGTGTTATTATTGTAATTATTATTATTATTATTGTTGTTGTAATTATTATTGTTATCATTGTCTCTGAGGATAGAAGCACTCTGTCAGAGATACATCCTGCCATTTTCTGGGGAGATTGTTGTCTCTAAAGGGCCTGAGGAGAGGCTGGGTCACCCCATGCCCTGTACATGGAGAAACTGAGGCACGGAACCACAGCAGCATCTACCCCACCCTGAGCCCAAATTCCTCTCTTCCACATGCATTTCCCTGTCTGTGTGAGGTGAGGTTCCCTCAGCAACATCCTCATTCTTTCTGCTGGGCAGCAAAAGCCTTGGTGAAGCACAGAGCCACAAGATCCTGTGTGCAATGAGGTGTGCTGCAAGCTTTGGCAAAGGTTGTCACTTCCAGGGATGCTGCAAAGGACTCCCCTTCTTCCAGGAATGCTGTAGTGTCCCTTTTCCTCCAGGGATGCTGCAAAGAGCTCCTCCTCATCCAGGCCTGGTTGTGGTGATGCTCAGAAATCAGACAGCCACCTTCCTGTGAGCAAAATCCAGCCAATGCATGGAAACCCCAAGCAGAAAGCACTGGGCTGGGGGCTGCAGGGGAAATGGAGGGGAGAGGAAAGAGGGAAAAGGGAAGAGGGGAGCATGGCACAGCCAGCAGCCATCTGCCATCTGCTGCTGTCTGGTGAGGTCGTGCTTCATGCTAAGTTAAACCATGTCAGGAGCCACAGCAGCTCCTGGGAACAGCAAACCTTTCCTAGATGGAGATGTCCTGTGCTGCTGGATCAGCCTTCCCAGTGAGAAAGAGGATGGGTGACCCTTCTGCTGCCAGCTGGGGAGCTCGATGCCCACAGTGGTTCCACTACCCACTCCCTCACGTGGGCACAGAGGCTGGGAACGCGCAGAGCCCCATGAGAAAGGTGTATTCAAAGGGGAGACTGCACTTTTCCTGAGGATCACATCATCTCCTGGGAGTCCCCAAGGCTAAGGCCATGAAGAGGGGCCACGCTGGAGCTGCAAATGTCTGTGGTTCTCATGGGCATGTGTGGCTGCAGAGCCACAGATGGGCAGCTCCAACCTACCTCCCAAATAATCCAGGCTCAGAAATCCTTCTAATTGCAGTTTTCCTTTCCTCAGCACCCGAAAGGAGGTCAGGCATCCCAAGGCAGCCAGCTTGGGCATGCAGAGGGAGCAGGATCCCAGTTCTTGGCTGCATCTCCTGCACAGACACCAGCAAGCGGCATTTTCTGCCAACTCAAGCGATGGAAGCAGCGAATAACCCCGGCATGCCCAGGCTCTGCACAGCCCAACTGTCGGCCAGCTGCCTGTTCCTGGGAGGATGCAGTGCCACAGGCAGGGAGCATTTTCTTGCTATAATCAAGAAAAGAAATTGTGCGGATCGGAGCAGCTGAATGGCAGCCAAATCTGCTTCTCAGCGGCTTTTCTACACTCTGTATTCATGTATTTGGCATGAGTAGCTCTGCATTGAGGTAATTCATTAATGCTCAACCAAAAATGTGTTTATGGAAGTCTTGAAATAGTTGGTAGAAGTGTAAGACTTTCCTTCCTAAAAGCCTGGGCTCTCTCTGTGATGGGAACTGGGTATTAAACCAACAAGTGCTGCTGCAATCAGCTGCCAGGGAAGCGACTCCAGGCGGTGTGTGCCCTGTGCATTCTGGCATGCTCTGATCTCCTTGTGCTGAAGCCTTTCCCAGGATTTAGTGTCCATAAGCACCATGGGTGGGATTTGCAACAGTTCTGCCCATGCTTGGGGTGTGGGGACCTCACCCCAGGTTTCACAGAGAGCAGCTTGGAGAGCAAACACAGGGTGATGTGGCTGGAAGTGCAGCACCCCGAGCTGATGGTGGGAGCAGAGTCAGCTGTGTCAGAAGGGGCTGTGGCAGAGCAAAAGCAGGGGAAGGGGAGGACAGGGGAGGCCCAAGGTCTCTGGCCATCACCCAGGAGGTGCAGTGGCTGCACCCATGTGGAGCAAACAGCTTTTTCAGGTTAGCTGTGGGTTTTGCTGCTCGCACAATGGATATTGCTGTTGTCATTCCAGTTATAATCCTGTATAAACAAGGCTGACCTCTGGTTATTGAAAAGAGCTGAAAATAAAGACAACTTTCTCTGCTTCCTCAGATGTGGTGTCTGATTGCCAGGCTTGGCTGATGCAGCCCACACCATGCTCCCAGCTCCGCTCCTGCTGCTGTTGGGGACCTGTGGTGCGGTTGGCAGCAGGGCAGAGTGGCAGTGAGCACCCAGGCAGAGAGCCACTGGGGCCCAGGACACCTTCCCACTGTCCCTGATGCCCTTCACTTATCAGAGGGAGCTGGCAGAGCACATGAGCAGAAAACATCTGAGCTGGGCATTCCCTGGACTGCGAGTGGCACAACCGCCCACTTTCCCTGACTTGGGTGGGAGTCTGCTCCCTGGCTGGGGACATGGGGGATTTGTCACCCTTGTACAGGCACATGGCTGCAGCAGGGTGCTCCTGACACGGATGCTGAACCCCAGCTGCCTTGCTCGGCACTTTCCAGCTCTGCCTGACCCACTGAACTATTTGTGCCTGAGGAAACCGGGTGCTGAGCTGGGCCCTGGAGAAAGGGAGGCTCCGGTGAACACAGCATTTCCCAGTGGATGACTTCAGCCTCCCAGCAGGGCTCACAGACAGCCCCAGCCCTGAGTCCTTTGCTCTCCAGGAAGCGCCTTTCTTTGGGAAGCCTTTGTTCCAGCAAGGCTGGAGCAGCCCCAGCCCCAGGGGAGTCCACAGGACCTGCAGGCATGGGGGCACCTCTCAGGGCACCGGGGGAGCCTCCAGCCTAAGCCACACTGCACAGGTCACCCAAAACTGTGTGAGGAACGTGCCGTGGCCACCCCGAGGATCCCCATCTCCTTTGGCAGGTGTGGGTGTAGGTCACGTCCATCCCACCTGGCTGCACTGCCCTGGGTACATGTCCACATGTCTGGTGTGGCCTGGTGGTAATTATTCACCATAATTAATAACAAATCTCTTCCTGTGAAATATCTCATTCATCCAATTGGACACACAACGGCACCGGCCACACGCTGCTGGTAATTGCATGGTGATTAATCAATTAGGGGTGTGAACACATCTAGAGGCAAGGCTGGTCTGTGTGAGCAAGGGAAGGCAGTGCTGGGCACCAGAGGAGGGTGCAGCACTTGCACCCAGGCCCAAAGACCCATCCTGCCCCTGCCCCTGCCCTGCACCCTCTGCAAAATGAGGATAAAAGCAATTTTCCCACCACAGCCTGAAACCTGAAACCTGAAACCTGGCTATTTCTGTGCCAGCATCCACCTTCCACCTCTGTTACCTGGATGCAGATTTTGGGGACAAGTCCCTTGGATTTGGTTGCACAGCCTCAGCCTGGGGCTCCTGCACCAACCCACAGGCAGCAGCAGCAGAAATAACCATCAGACTCAGCTGGCAACAAGCTCTTCCCTTCTTGCCATCCCCACCAGCCCCTCTTTGAGCCCTCAAATCCCCGATGTCCCTTGGCATGATCCAGGTGGTGCCACATCTATTTTTAGCCAGGTGGGAGCTCGGCATTGGACCTGGCTGAGAGAAATAATCGGGAGCGGGCGGGCAGGGGGCGGGGAGGGAAAATGCCTTTGTGCTGGGGAGCAGAGGCGGCCGTCCCGCCACGCTTCCTCTGCTAGGTGTGGTGCTGGGCTGCGCGGGATGCTAGGAGGGAAGCCAGGGGCCGGGGTGGGGTCAGCCAGCTGCCAGCTCAATAAAACTGGGGAGGGAGTGAAAAAAAAAAGAAATTAAAAAATACACAACTCCCGAGGCTGTGTGCTGGACTGGGGTCCAGCTTGCCTGATTCCAAGGCCAGTGAGGAGGGAGAGGTCACTCGGCTGGCACACACCGATCCTGGCTCTGCCCGGGGATGCCCAGAGTTTCCTCCCTGTGTGCGGCTCCAGATGTGGCTGGTGAGGAGCCAGTGGGTCACCAGCACCCCACGTTCCAGCCCCGTGGGCAGCAGGGTGAAAGGAGGGCTTCATCCCCCTCCCAGGAAAGCTGAGCCAGGCACAGACTCTGCAGCTTCACCCCACACCTGGGTGAGGGGGCTTTCACTCCTGGAGTGAAGCTCTGTGGTGCTGGCTGTGGGGAGAGGGAGGGAAGCAAAGCAGGGTGGCATTGCCCTTAAAGGCAGGCTCCTCCCGGGCTGGCCCAGGGATATTTTGGGTGCTTTGCACCCAGGCATTTCTGTATCCAGGCATTTTTGCGTGCTTTGTATACTGCTCCATCCCCCTTGCAGCTCTCCTTTCCCTCTCTCTTTGCTCTGCCTCCTCCAAATGCATGCCACGCTCCATGGCTCTTCAACCCATTCTTTTTTTTTCTCTCTCTATTTCTTTCTTTTTTTTGCAATTTTTTCTCTTTTTTTCCTTTTTTTTTTTTCTTAATGTTTTCCTAATGGTGCAGAACCAACAGCAAATGAACTGCAAGACCAGGTTTGCAGACCCAGTGCGAGGCTGGGTTTCATGTGAGTTTGAGGGTCAAAGTGCCTGGCTTTGCTCCATGGTCAGGAGTTCCCAAACTATCCCATTGTAGCAGGGACAGCAGCACCACCCTGATCTCTGCCCCCTGCAACAGGGAGAGCACCCTGAGCCCCTGGCCATCCCGTGTGGAAGAAGCCCAGGCCTGGAGTGGCTGCACAGAGCAAGTGTGGAGGACATGAGGCTCTGCCTCCTCTGGGGAGGGTTTGCCCCAGCTCTTAATATCATTCCAGGGCTAGGAAAATCAGAGCTGCCCCCACTCCCACCCTGCTGCAGATCATCCCCACCACATCCCAAATGCCAGCTGGTGCCACCAGGTCCAGGGCATCTCTGAGCACACCTGGAGGCCAAGGATTCTGCCAGGGCCATGGAGGAGGCCACAGAGAGGATGTGATCAGGGAAAGCACCACATGCTTGGCTGAAGCCTGGAAGAAGGGGGATGTCTCAGGCAGCTGCCCCAACTGACTGCCCCAAGGGCTGCTCACTTGACTTCACAGGCAGCCACAGGTCCCAGCTTGAGAGTCCCCAGATTCCCCAGCACCCACCTTGCTTCTCCCAGGGCAGGGCCAAAGAGCCAAAGCCTCCAGGGGCTCTGCTCTGGATGGCAGCAGGGACTGCTTCTCCAGCAAAGCAGTGCTCCAGCTCCCTCTGGATGGGGGAGAGAGGAGAGGAGGCTCCTTGCAGCTGTGTGGGCTCTCCTGCGGACTGGTCCTGATTCGCACTTTCAAAATTTTAATAAGAAGCTCCAGAAACGTGAAGGAAATCTCACCCGAAACCTCTGTCGCTCCTGGTTGATGATTGAAGAATAAGTGAGACACCCTTTTTTAAATTTTTTTTTTTTTTTAGAGGCCTTTGTTTTGTTTAGGGTTAACAGCAGATCGGTTTGTCCAAATCACTTCCAGACACAGAGAAACCATGGCATGCAATACCCCACGGCTGTGAGAGGCTGGAGCTGGGCTCTTGCGCAACCCAGTGCCCCAAGTCTTCCTAACGCTGAGGTTCACATTTCAGGCTGGGGTCTAGGGCATGTCCACAGCCAGAGAGGGCCTGGGGGCAGGTACCCGGAGCTGGGACATCTCTTTCAAGTCAGCCGGATTGTCCCGGGGGTTTCAGGGGGCAGGCACAGTGCGCCAGCCGATCTCCTTGATTGCAAACGGGTCCTGCAGCACTCCCAGCGCTAAGGGCAGGAAGGACCTTCAGACCACCTAGCCTGACCCTTGGCACTGCAAATCCCTGCTGGATGGCAGCCAAGCAAGCAGAGCAGTGACCTGGTGGCGGGGGACGTGCTGCTTTGCTGTGGCTGCCGATGGCAGCGTGCTGTGGGTACCCGGCCATGCCCAAAGCGTGCGGCGATGGCACAGCCGTGCCAACCCCAGCAGCCCTGCAGGCTGGGTTTGGCCACCAGCACCTGGCTGACACTGAACCCCCCCATTCCTCAACAGTCCCTAGAAAACACAATGCTTTTCATGTAAACAACACTTAAACTCAAGGAGCGGTTTCTTTGCCTGACACTGAAACTCCCACAGAAAATTGCCGGGGAGAGAGGGCTCACCCCTGCCTTCACCCCAGGGCTGCTCCCAGCCCCGGATGGGGAATGGTGGCCAAAACACACACACGGAGTCAGTCATAAGAAAAATAAACGCCGAGCCCTGAACATCCCTGTGCTCCTGCACACAGCCTGGCAGGCGAAGCCGAAAGCTTCCCTGCTTCGGCACCACGGGTGGTGGGGGGTGAGGGCAGGGCACAGGGAGCAGAAAAGGGGCTTGCAAAGAGAGACAGAGAGAGAAAAAAAGGCATAAAGAAGACATAAAGAAACACTGAGAGACAAAAAAAAAGAAAGAAAGACTGAGGGAGAGAAAGACAGAGAAAGAGATAGAAAGAGAGAAAGAAAGAGAGAAAGAGAGA
>VXAX01006193.1:489990-503669 GCA_013399835.1 Leptocoma aspasia | reverse complement strand
GTGCGGGGCTGGGGATGCGGGAGTGTGGAGCTAGGGATGCGGGGATGCTTCGTTACGGGGCTGGGGATGCGGAGGTGCAGGCTGGGGATGCGGCTGCGAGAGTATAGGGCTGTGGGATGCAGGCTTACAGAGCTAGGACATGGGGATGTGGGGTTGGGGATCCAGGCTGCGAGAGTGCAGGGCTGTGGGATGCAGGGGTACAGGGCTCAGAATGTCGGGGTACGGGCGGGGGGTGTAGGGATAGGCAGATTTGGTTCTGATAGTCCAAGGCAGTCCAAGGGGATGCAGGGATACAGAGCTGGAGATGTGAACTGCTGGGGTACAGGGATTCAGGGCTGGGAGTGTGGGATGAAGCAGTGCAGGGATTTGGGATGTGTGCTGAGAGTCCAGGGCTGTGGGATGCAGACTGCACAGCTACAAGGCAGCGGGCTGTAGGATGCAAGGATATGGGGCTCTGCTAGCCAGGCTCCAAGGGTACAGGACTGCAGGATGCAGACTGCGAGAATATGGGGGTGCTGGAACTGGAGTATAATGGGGGGTGCTGTGGGATACAGAGCTGGGGGATGCAGGGCTATGGGCTGCAAGGTTAAAGAGCTGCAAGACACAAGCTTTAGGAATGTGGGATGAAGGGCTACCAGTTGCAGGTTGCAAGGATGCAGGGCTGCAGGGATGCGAGCTGTAAGGATGCAGGACTGTTGGATCAAGGGCTGTGGGATGTGGTGTTACAGGATGTGGGAATATGGGGCTGTGGGATGTGAGGATGTGAAGATACAGAGCTGCATGTACACAAGATGCAGGGAAACAGGGCTGCGGGATGCAGAGATACAGGGCTGAGGGGTGCACAGCTGCAGGGATGCAGGATATGGGAATACAGGCTGCAGGATGCGGGATGCACGACTCTAGGATGCGGGATGTGGGAACACGGGAAGCAGGATATGGGTAAATGGAGCTGCAGGATGCGGGACTACGGGAAGCAGGATATGGCCAGACAGAGCAGCAGGATGCAGAGACACGGGGCTGCAGGGTGTGGGGATGTGGGAGTCAGGATATGGTGCTGTGAGTTTTTGGGATGGGTGATTTGGTATGAAGAGGTGCAGGCTATGGATGCGAGATGCAGGGAAGCAGGGACTGTGGACTGTACCAAGAAGCAGTGGGAGGCAGAATCCCCAGCCCTGGCAGAGGGGCTCCTATTCCATGTAGCCCCATTCTCCCACAGCACTGAAGTGCTGGGCACTGCCGGAGCCTCCTCTGGAACAAGGGAACAGCCTGGCTTGGGAACCCATTCCCCAGCCCTTCCTGGTGCCAGCAGTGAGACCCCGCTCAGGTGCCAAGCCATCTGCAGGAGCCCTTCACCCTGGGCTGCCTCTCCCTGGGTGCCCACATGCCCTGGCCAGTGCCGGGTGGCTGAGCCACTCTCACAGTTTCTCTTTCCTCTTCCAGGCCAATCGTGGAAAGCGCTGAGCGCCAGTGACAAGCGTCCCTTCGTGGAAGAGGCAGAGCGACTGCGAATCCAGCATCTCCAGGATCACCCCAACTACAAATACCGCCCAAGGAGAAAGAAGCAAGCCAAGAAAATCAAGAGGATGGAACCCAATATCCTCCTGCATAACCTTTCCCAGCCTTGCAGTGACAACTTCAGCATGAGTCACCATGGCGGCAGCCAGCCGGGCCACCCCCAGCCTCCCCCACTTAACCACTTCAGAGAACTCCACTCCATGGGGTCGGATATTGAAAACTATGGCTTGCCAACTCCTGAGATGTCTCCCTTGGATGTCTTGGAACAGACCGAGCCGGCGTTTTTCCCTCCGCACATGCAGGATGACTGCAACATGATGCCCTTTCGCGGCTACCACCACCATCACCAGATGGAGTTTCCCCAGGAGAAGTGCATGGGGCGGGACGTGGCCGTGCCCTACACGCAGACCCCCTCACACTTGGCCGACGCCATGAGGACTCCCCATCCCTCCAGCCTTTACTACAACCAGATGTGCTCAGGAACTCAGAACGGGCTTTCCGCCCACCTGGGCCAGCTGTCGCCCCCGCCTGAAGCCCACCACATGGAGAGCGTGGATCACTTGAACCAAACCGAGCTCTGGACAGACGTTGACCGCAACGAGTTTGACCAGTATTTGAACATGAGCAGGACTCGTCCCGAAGCCTCGGGCCTCCCTTACCATGTGTCCCTGTCCAAAGTGACTCCTAGAAGCATCTCCTGCGAGGAGAGCAGTTTGATATCCGCCCTGTCCGATGCCAGCAGTGCTGTTTACTATAGCCCCTGCATCACCGGTTAGGTTGACCCCACCATCCAATGCGCGCACCAGGAGAGCCCTGACTCTCCTCTAAAAACAAAAAGCCATCCTCCTTTAACCACGAGCTCCATCATATTTAGAGTATCTCATTAAATGCATCGCTTTCTTGTTTGTTCTTTTTTATTTTGATTTTTTAAAAATTTTTTTTTAGAGACAGACCATGCTGAACTCACTGATATACCGTATAACTATATAACACAGATAGACGCCTTTCCCCGCCGTGCTCCCCACTCCAGCCCTCGGCAGGGCACATCTCCAGCTCCCACCAGCTCCAAGGGGCATTTTCCAGCCAATTCCAGTAAATCCTGCCTGAAACAATCACACCAGGATGAGCCAAAGTGTGACCTGTCCCCAGTATTTAACCCAAGGACAGGCGAACTTTTAGGGGGAAAAAGCTTTTAGAAAGACTTTGCCGGGGCTGTTTAAGAGTCGGCGCCCATTAGGGGTGGGCTTTAGGACAGTTTTTACTGTATTCTCAGCAATATATTTTAATTGGGCAACAAAACTATATTTTTACTAAGCATTTTTATATATAAAATGGTATTTAATGTCTTTTGGGGTTTTTTTATTAGACTTTTTAAAAAGAAATCAAGGGATATCCATGAGATCTAAAGCATTTATGTAGCAAAGCTGGATTTAAAGAAAAAAAAAGGAAGGGGGGGAAAAAGGAGATATTTTGTGAAAAGGGAATGATAATGTAAATATTGAGGAACAACTGACTGGAATTTTGTACAAAAGAAAAATATGACTGCAAACACTTTTATTGTCTAGAACTGTATGGAGAGCAAACTGTTTTATTCTGGTTAATTATTAAAACATCTTCATATAATTGTTCCCATCTTGTGTGCTTGTTGTGTGAACACATATTTTCCGCAAATACATGTTGTCCCAACCATTTCCAGATTTTTGTATCCGTTGATTAATGTTTTGACAACCTGGCAAATGTATTAATTTCCAAGCTGCCGCCCGCCCGCCCTGTCAGCCGCCTCAGGCTCCGCGAGCGCGGCTCTGCTCAGCTCGGCGTGGAACGGTGGCTTGNTGAGGATGAGCTGCAAGAAGGCAGCAAGGTTGGGTCAGTCAAGTGATCCCCACTGCTGGACTCTGTTGTGGATGGGATGGGATGGGATGGGATGGGATGGGATGGGATGGGATGGGATTCTGGCGGCAGCCCCACAGCACCGCGCCATGCTGCCCAGAGATGCTCCCAGCAGGAAAAGCAGCTGTTCTGAGATTAAAATATAATAAAACATGTGATATCCTCCTCCGAAACGAGCCTTGGTGTGGTCATTGTTTTGGCAGGCTGGCAGCACATCGATGCGTGGTCCCTATGGCTCACCCTGTTTTCCCATGAAACCCCCCCAAAAATAGAGCCAGGCTGCTCCATTGCTTTCTCTCCAATCCTCAGAGCTGGAAGAAAACTCCCTGTACTGGAGCGTTTCCTCCTCCTGGCCTTCATTGGCTGCTTCCCGGCTCTAGCAGCGGCGGGTCTTGCCGAGCCGTCACCATGCCCAGCCAGATCCTGCTCGGAGCTGCTGGTGCTTTGCTGGAGCTTCATCCCCCTCCTGTGAATCACTGTATGATTTACAGGGAGCTTTTTTGTTCAATTTGAAAAGGAGGAACAACAATCTGTTGCTTAAAACCCGGTGGCATCCGTTCCTTGAGCACCGAGTGATTTAAACCAGGCTGATATCGCCAAAAAAGGCTGTTTAAAAAAAAAAATATATAAAAATTGAATAGAAGAAGAGGTTTTTTGTTGTTGTTGTTGGCAAAGAATTGCCTTTTAGGGGAAATGGATATTTAACAAATGACATTAATTTTCAAGCTTCTCCTAAATTAAATTCACATTAGTGTTAACAGGACTCAATCCTGAGTCACTTTTTTTTGTTGTTGTTGAATGTGAAGCGCTAATAAACGGGACCACTCCGGGGGCTGGCGACGCGTTCCCATGGAACGCCACAGAGGCGCTTCATTGTCTTTCCATATACAGTATGTAAAAAGGGGGAATACATGGAAAAATGACCTCACTACCTACACGGGAGGGCTGCCGGGCGCCCGGCGGGTGCCAGAACCCGCGCTGCAGCAAACAAACACAACACCAAATGAGAAGCATCCTGTGCCGCCGCCGATGACTATGAAAGGAAGCAGCCGGCTATGGGCTCCATCCCGCTCCGCTCCCCGAAGCGGCCTGGGAGGAAGGAGATGAGGGAGGGGGGAGAAGAAGAAAGCCCTCAGTTATTTTCCAGCCCCCAGCTTCCAGGTACCTTCCAGGCATGGATGCGGTCACTTCCTGCGGTTCAAAGCAGCGGTGAGCAGGCCAGTCCTCTCCCAGCTGCCCCTCCGTGCCGGGGAGAGTTGCTGTCCATCACATTGTGGAGCAAACGGGAAGTCACTTTTCTGCAGCAGAAATTCCCTTCTTTCCCCGTGGTTTGTGCTGTGCTAGCTCACATGGTTTTTAAATTGAAGGAGGGTCAATTTAGATTAGATATGATAAGTCATTAAAATGAGGGTGGTGATGCACTGGCACAGGTTCCTGGAGAAGCTGCGGATGCCCCATTCCTGGAAGTGTCCAAGGCCAGGATGGATGGGGGTTGGAGCAACCTGGGGTAGTGGAAGGTGTCCCTGTCCATGGCAAAGGATTAGAACCTGATGACCCTTAAGGCTCTTTCCAACCCAAACTACACTGTGATTCATGCCCCAGGCTGCTGCTGTGGAGCTACAGCAGGTACTGAAAGCTGCAATGGATGGTCATTCCCATCCATAACTGCACCAAGGATACACCACACTGAAGCCACAGCCACTAGTGAAAGCCCAACCTCGCTAGCCAGCCCTACCCCAGGTCACAGGCAAACAAAAGAGAAGGGAAGGGAGAGAGGAAAAAAAAAACAGAGCAGATATCAGCAGGCAGAAGGAACTGCGCCAGTCTCCAAAAGATGCCACCTCCTGCCATCACTTGGTGTTCCACGCAGCCTTTTTCACCTAAACTCACTGTTTTGACATAAACTTTATCAAGAAGTGTCCTAAACCAACCTAGTTTGTGCTGGTACAGCAGTGGTTTGGGCAGACACCTCTCCACAGTTTCACTGCTGCAGCCCCATAGTTTAGCCATAGCTAGGACAGGATTTCTCCCCCTCCAAATCCAGGGTTTGGTGAGATTGGTGGCACAGGAGCTGATCTGGCTCCATCAGGAGGGCTCAGCTGGGAGAGGTGCTGGGTCCTTGGGAAGGGTGCTGGCTCCTTGATGGGCTTTAACCACACCACTTATTTTACATATTCTTTTTATAATTTTATATCTTGTTTCATATCTTCTATATTAATTCTAATGTTTATCTGTATAGTTTTTATACACTGGAATTTATTTTATCTTTTGTATATACAATATATTTTTTCAATATTTTATATGTTACTTTTGTATATTTTTAACATATATATTATTTTTATCTTTCCCCTGCCCCTGTCCCCGTACAGCTGCTCTGGGGCCAGGAAACCATCCCCCAGTGTTTTCTTTCACTGCATGCCGGTGGCTCAGGTGTGACGTGGGACTGGAAATGGCTGGAGCTGACATAGTTTGGGGATGATTTCACTGCCGTTATGGCTCAGGCTAGGGCTGTTACTGCACAGCCCCTTCCGATTTTTATGACTTAATCTCTCCAAAGCTCAAGGCCGGATGGTTTTGGGCTGGGGAGGAGGAGTGAGGGGCTTTTAGCAGGTCGTTACAGCAGAAATATGGAGAAGGTACTTGACAGGTAAATGGAAAACCTGACATCCCATTCTGCAGCTTTCCCAGGATGCAGGGAGAGGGGGAGGCGATGCCGGGTCCTACCTGGGCTGTATGGGCAGGTGGCATCTGCTCTGTGTCCCCTGGGGGCGCAGGGCAGTGGGTTCTACCCGTGTGCAACTGTGCGTGCATCCCAACACATCTGCATGCAAACCTGTACGTGTGCAGGCGTCGGTGTGCATCAGTGTGAATGGGTGTGCAAGCACCCGCGTGCACCTGCATCGCTGCATGCATCCATGCTCACACCCATCCCGCGTGCATTATCCGTGTGTGCAGGCACTTGTGTGTGTGTGTGCACATCCCATGTGCCTGCAACTGGGGGGGTTGAGTGTGTGCATGTGTGCAGCCATGCGTGTGCACCTCTGCATGTGTGTGCTGCTCCTTTTTGTGCATCTTTTTTGTTGTCCCTTTGTGTGTCTGGGCCCGCACGTGCATCCACGTGTTCCTCCATGTGTATCCGCGCATGTGTCTCTCTGTGGATGTGTCTGTGGGTACACATGTAGGTGCATCCACGTGTGTGTGTGCATCCACATGTGCATCCCGCCATGTGCACGTGTGTTTGTCCATGTCCGTGTGTCCATGTGCATATCCGTGTGTGTGTGTGTGTGTGTGTGTGTGTGTGTGTGTGTTCTGCTGGAGGTTCACAGATCAGCTTTATAGACGTTCTGGATTTTTTACAGTGTTACGGAGCGCTCGATGACATCACCCACCCAAATATTAAAACCTCATGTGCCAGCCAGCCCAGCCCGGCAGCATTTGGCTCCAGGCTCGCTGTTCCCAAGGCTGAGGCCGTGGCACAGCCGGGGGCAAGCAGGATGTGCAGGGTGGCAAGTGGTAGCTCCAGGGCAACTCCAGCCATCCCAGCCCAGGGCTCACTGTCAGGGCGGGAACACTGACACAACAGCCTTGATGAAGTCATCCTGGCTGGGATGAACAGGGAATTAGAGCCTCTTGATCCCTGTATTTTGGGTGTTCATTTGGGGACATCTCTGGGAAAAGAAGCATGCTGCCAGTGCTAGTTCCCCACTATGGCACCAGGCAGCTGCTCTAGACCAAAGTGATGGTATTTATATTTTTCCCTCTCTTCCAGAAAAAAAAAAAAAAGAAGATTTATCAAAACCAAACCTGTTTGTGGGAAACAGCTCCAAAACATTTCCTGACTCGAGAAAAAGTGCATTGGGAAAAAAAAAAAGTTTCCAGGTTTTTTAGATGGGCGGCAAAACCTTTGGAGAGGTAACAGCATTCCGTGGTGGGAAGTTAACCAAAGGGAAAAGGTTGAAATGCAAAAAAAGGTTTCAGATGTTCCCAGAACAACCTTTCCTGGTCAAGCAGAAGCAAAGTTCCCAAACCTTCCCCAACTTTCTTCTTTGCAGCTCAGTTTGGGAAAGGAAATGTTTGGAAATCTCAATGCTCCTTGCAGACAGGAAAGGCCCTGTTTCCTCTGCGCCATGCCCAGAGCTGCCGGGCAGCAGGAACACTCGGGTGAGGCTGGGTGCCCGCCCCAGCTCTGCTCCTGGAAGCAGGAATTCTCTGCAGGCAGGGGAGGGCAGCTGCCTGCAGGGAACAGGAGTTGGGGTGTCATAAATATTACAGGTTTTGCAAAAGAAAATAAAAGAAGCCAGCAAGGAGTCCTTAATGTGCCCTGGGAGATCTGTGCAGCCTGAAACACTTCAGCACTTTTCTTGCTGTGAAGTTCAGCCTCTACATCCCTCGCCGTCGCCCCCCAGCTCCCAGCATTGCCCCCACCAGCCCTCACATTCCTTCCCCTGTCTTAGGGCCACCACAAGCCCCTGGACCCCCAGTCCCCAGCCCCACACCAACATCTGCTCAGCCAGCACCATGCTGGGGTCCCCGTGAGGAGGACAGGTTCCTGTGAAGGAGGTAGGTTTGGGCCTCATTCTGTGAACCATGAGGGATTTTGGGGGCTTCTCCTCCTCCCTGGCTCTGAGCCGACTGAGCCCCACAACATGTCAGAACCACTTTGTGCTTCTCTTCCGCGGTGATTCAGCAATGCTGTGATGTGTGGGGAGGCCAAAGGGTCATGGAAGGGTTGAGAGTGTTCTCCAGAGGTCACCTAGTCTAATCCAACACAACACAACACAACACAACACAACACAACACAACACAACCCACACAGCACAACGTAATGCAACCCTCATAATCCACCTAAGCTGAACCCAACCCAGCCCAGCACAACCCAACATAACCCAACCGAGCCAACCCAACCCCAAAGAAGCCAACCCAACCCAACCCCAAAGAAGCCAACCCAACCCAACCCTAACCAACCCAACCAAAATAACCCATGCTAACCAATCTCAATCCAATGTAACCTATCCCAAGGCCCCAGTCAGCCTATCCCAACATAACCCAACACAACCCAACACAACCCAACCAACCTAACTCAACTCCCTGTGCAAGTCCTAAAGCAAGTCTCCCCATCCCCTCCTGCACAGCCGAGCTCAACCCTTCTGGGATGTTGCCACGGTTTTGGTGGAAGCCTCTGCCTCCTCCTGTGCTCAGCAGCCCAGGGAGGTTGATCCCTTCAGGGAACTGAATCACGTCCCCCCCACCATCGTGGGAGCGTCACAGAGCGTCTGAAGCTCGTCAGGAGAGTCAGGCCAGGCCGCGCGGGGCCGTTCTGGGAATCCATCCAGCCATCCGCTGGAGAGAGGAGTCTGCCTAAAAATGCCTCTGCTGGCTCCTCTCCACACTCCGACCGTCCCATATGGAACAAATGTACATTTTCCATCAATTGTTTGTATTTTGCATTTAAAGAAAGAAGGGGGAGGGAAAGAAAAGCCAGCAAGCAAGCGGGCTATACATATACGCGAAGCGCCGGTGACAGCAGATAGGCCCCATCGCGGAGAGGGAGAAGCACTGGCCGGCGTTCAAGAGACTCAAACGTATGGTATGAAACAATAAATTTTAAGTGTGTTTTGACATATTTGGTGGTCTCTGCCTCATGCTTAATGAGCATTGGTCCACATTGCAGGGGAACTGCACAGCTCGGGTGGTTGGCAGGCTGTGCCGGGCAGGGGGTCGGTGGCCAGCGAGGCCGGAGGCAGGCGTTTAGGTGGTCCTGGCATGTGTGTCCCAAGGGAATGGGGCACGGGGATGTGACACTACGGACTGCACTGGCATGCTCTGAGGAAGGGGTGCCGAGGGTAGCACAGTGCCTCAGGGGGACAAGCGGCGATGCCAACTTGCAGGAAGAAGTATCAAGAGGTAGAATTGGATTAAATCTGGTCAGGAGATGACACAGAACATGGTGGAGATGTCCCAGAGCAGCATCCCTCACCTCTGCATGGCTTGGGCAACCTGTGCTCGCATCTCCAGGCTGGGTCCCAGCCAGGCAGCGCTGCTTTGCCTGCAGGAAGACCATGGGCTCCCACATCCCATCACCACAGCGAGAAAGCCCAAAGGGATGGGCAAAGTGGCAGGACAAGGGAGTGCAGCCCTCCCACATCCCCCGCCTCTGTGCCAGGCTGCCCAGCTCCCCCCATCTGACAGGACTTGATCAGAAAGATGGACATGAAAGTGGAGCTTGGCTCTGGTTTCTCTCTCATTCAGAACATTCAAAAACTATTAACTGTGGTGGGGGTAAGCAGGCAGCTGGTTTTAATATCGTGCTCTTCCAATTGTGTTGGGGCTTTTTTTTTCCTTGCTTTTCGCGAGCACTTTAAGTGACATGGTTACATGTATTTGATTAAAAAGCTGTAATTCAACGAGTGCATTTTCTTGTACTGTACAAAACGGCTTAAAGACACAGGATTTATTTACGGTGGTCTCGCAGTTTTCCAGCTCTGCCAAAAGACAAGATGACAAGAAATTCACAGGAGGGAGGACAGATAGCAGCAGAGGGGGACATGCAATCTCTCCTGGCTTTCCCAGTGTGGGGAACATGACTGGATCATTTCCTCTGCTGTAAGGTCAGCCCACTACCACCAGCCTGGTCCTTGGGGCTATCCAGTGGTCCCAAAAGCACAAGTTCCTTTTGGTGTCCCCAGGACTGGGTCTCAGCTTACAGGAGCTGGCAGAGGAGACAGCTAGGAGGGGACAGCTAGGTTTGTCCAAACTGGCCCCCATCCTGCCTGCAGCAAGATGCTGCAGGACACAACTGGAGGCAGGAAGGGGAGATTTTTTGCCCATCCCCTGCCCGTGCAGAGATGCTGCCAGCACTGAGGAGCCTGTCCCAATCCAGCAGCTCTATTTCCCAAGGAGGAAAAAGCCTTTATGAGATCCCAGCAAGGAGCCATGGCCTGATGCTGCCGAGAACCCTGGATCATCTCCCGTTAACCCCAACATCTCCCATGGCACAGCCACAGACTAGAGCCATGCTCGCCCATATCTTTTTGGCTTCTCTGCTTCCAACGTGATGAATTTCAACCCAAAAAGGCAGGCATGGAGATAAATAAAGAGCATGGGGCTGCTCTGCAACCCCTCAAGCACCATTACCACATCCCCCACTCTGCTGGCCACAAGGGGCTGTGGCACGATCCCTGCACTCAGGGACATCCCTGGCTTTTTGCATTCCTCTGGCCTGGAAAGGAGGCGTGTGCCTGTGCATGTGTGTGCAATGCTGACCCCACAAACCCACTCCACCCAGCACAGTTTCACCTCTCTCACCCAGATGTATAATAAAAATTTGTAATAAAAATAAACCCAGCAATGCTTGCACCTCACCTGCCTCAAAGTCCCTGATGTGCAGTCCCAGGGACATGGACATCAACCCCAGCATCACTCAGGACCACCCTGGGAAATCCCGGCCTCCCCCATCCCTGCCTGGGGGGCCGGAGCCTGCCTGGCTGCTGGCCATGCCGAGCCGAGCCGTGTCTCTTCCTCAGCTCGCTCCTGCCCAGGGATCACCTGCAGTTCAGTTGATTTATGAACGGAGAATTTTTCGAGCTCTGTTTCCTTTTCATTGTTGTTTCAGTTGCTGCGCTCGCTTCCGCCCGCCTTTGAATAACTCCTGCCACGCTGCGAGCGGTGAGAAAGGCACCGAGTAAACACTCACACTCAGCCCAGGACGGGGAGCATGAGCCCCAAAAACAGGGGGACACAGGGCTGCCCACTGGCTGGTCTCACCTGTGGAAGGAGGTTGCTGAGCTCCGAGTGAGCAGAGCTCTGAAATGGATCCTCCTTGTCTCAAAGCTGCAGTTTGGGATGGGGTAGCCACATCCTAACCTCCTGCCCCGTGACACAGCTCCTGGGAGGTGGCAATCCCGTGGGGATGCTGCTTTCCCATGCTGTGGCTGGGGAGGAGAGGGTTGTGGTGGGTGGTTTGACTGGAGGGACCCTAAAATGCGATTTGTGGGGTGAGGGGGGGGCGACTCATTGCCCCATAGAGGGCAGGGCCCCCCCACCCAGGGCTGTGCTCCACCCGGCTTCATTCCTGTCCTCATGCCCAGCTGGAGCAGAGGCTCCCACTGCGGCACAGAGACGGTGCTCTCTAGGGAGCTTGGGTTGATTTACAGCAAAGCCCTTGAAAAAAGAAAAAAAGAAATCAGGAAAGGAAAGAAAGACACCCCATCCGCAATCTCAGCTCAGCCCGGGACCCACGTCCCCGCTGCTGCCACCTGCCATCCGCCTTTCCCCTCCCTCCCAGCCCCATCCCGGGCCACCGAGGAACCCCCATCCCGGGCGATGGGCAGCTGCCCGTCCCGACCTGCACCCATTGTCCTGCCCTTCCTCCCCGCGCCCCTCAGCCCCCCGCCGCCGCCCCGGGGCCGGGGGGAAAACAGGAAGCGCTCCCCAGCACGCTGCTGCGGAAATGAGACAAGCGGGCTGGAGCGGCGGCGAGGACGGCGGGAGGAAGCGGACGGGATATTTGGAACTGACGGCGAATTCTTGGGCTTATCTCTGCGCCGCAGAGGCCCAGGAGTCCTTACAAAACAGCGCCCAGCTGGAGCGGAGCCCGTGGCTGGGGACGCGTCCTCGTCCCCAGCGCCACCCCTGGTACCCGGCTCGGCGGCGGGATGCTGGTGGCAGGGAGGGGACACACACCCAGTGTGGTGGGTGGCACCTGCGTCCCATCAGTGGTCACAGAAGGGACCTGATGCCCCGCTGCAGTTAGGGGATGGGCAGCCCCCGCGCTGAGTGGAGTCCAGGTTGGATGTCCCATCCTTCTGCAGGAATCTGGAGATGAGGGCACTCCCCAGCATCCCTAAAGCCTGTCCAAAAATTCGGCTGTTTTATAAGCCCCCAGGAACGAGCTCCCCCTTTCCCATGGGAAACAGTTCCCCGTCTTGCCCACAGTCTGCGCTGGGACGCTTTCAGCCCATCACCTTCACTTCCATACCCGCAAGCACCAGCGGCAGGGCTGGGATGTGGATGCTGGTCCCCTGCCTGCCCTGCCTTCCCTGCCCACGAAGGGTTACAGCCAGCCTGGATTGCTCCGATTTCACCCTTCCATCTGCTGCTGGCCTTTTTGGTGGGTTTGAATTATTTTTCATAACAATGCTGTGATACTTTATAGTCGGCACACCCCAGCTGGGGAATAGAAAGCGGGTCCGGGCTGGGAGCACCCGACCCAAAGGCAAAGGTCTCTGCAGTGCTTCCTAAAAGCTGGAAGCTGCCCGCTGCGGGCATGGGAGAGGGGCCGGGGTGGTGGCATCATCCCGGGGAGCTGGGGCTGCTGCCAGCACCCAGGGCTCTCCAGTTGGGCTTTGGTGGGGTCAGTTCCTCGTTTATTAATTGGTGGTGAAAATTAAACAGGAGCCCCGCAGCGGGCAGGGGAAGGCAGCTGGAGCACCCCAGGGTCAGCGATGGGAGCCGCTCGAGGTGGGTATCACCTTCCTGGAGTGTCCCTAACCTGGTGGGGACCCCCGGCCGAGGGCACCCAGCGCGGTGGCTGCAAGGAGGCGCCTTTGGAGCTGGAGAGCGCTGGCGGTGGGGCGATGCCTGCGGACGGGACCCGCCGAGGAGGGCTGCCGCGGCCAGTGGAGCCAAATTTGGTGGCTGGGGGGGGCAGGGTGTGACGGGTCACCCTGGCAGAGGCTGAGACTCCTCCTCTGCGGGGAGGAGGACAAAGGATGGAAGCGGCTGCCCCGTTGCAACACATCCCCGGCGAGCACAATGGAAATGCCATCCTCCGTCTTGTGAAACAGGAACCTCATATGATCTCGCTGAAGGCTTGGGGACACTCTTGTAGGTCTGAGCGTGAAAGGAGGTCCCCGGGCTCCTTTCTCTACCCGCAGGGAGATAGGGAGAGTGGGGAGTCCCCCAGAGCATCCCTGCCCTGGTGAGGACCGAGCTGCCACCACTGTCTGCTGTGGCACGCTGGACCCGCTGGCAGGAGGAAGGTGATGCCCTGCCACCCACCCTGGGGCCAAAACACCCCCAGGTTCCCCCCAGGCCCCACTAAAACACCGTCCTATGGCTCCCCCACAGCCCTGCTGAGCATCCCCCTCCCGCCCTCCTCGAGGACTCCTAAATAAACTTCGTTCTCCCTTTATGTTCTTGACCCCAGATTTAATTAGACCCCCGTTTCCTGTCTATATGAAAAATCACTTCCCCGAGCAGGTGGCTGCGATACCGCGGGGGCTGTTGTTGTTTTCTTTGGGGCGGGGGGGGGGGGGGGGTGAAGGGGGGGGAGG
>VXAX01006193.1:471781-489409 GCA_013399835.1 Leptocoma aspasia | reverse complement strand
CCCGCGCCGCCCCGCCGGCACCTGGCGCCCGCCGGCACCCGGCACCGCTGCCCCCCAGCTGGGCCCCGCCGCTCACACTGGGAGAAAAAGGAAATTAGAAAAAAAAAATCGAAAAAAAATAATAGCAAGGTTGCCGGTTTCCTCTCTGGAAAACAAGCTGGAGCTGAGCGGGACAGCACCGTGGGAAGGAGGGGGAGAGGGGTCCTGTCGAGTCCCTTGGGAGCCTCCCCTTCTTGGGGAGTGGTCTGGGCACGCTGCCTCCTCCTTCACTCCGTGTGTGGGGCAAACCGACCAGGCCTGCGGCAAATGAGCCCTGTTCTCCCGTGCATGGGTCAAACACACCTTTGGCCCCATCCGGATGCAGTCCTGGCGTAATCTGGGGCAGAAGGCAAGGAGGGGATGCAGGAAACATCATCTGGTTCCCTCACTGACATCGTGGGGAGCACCCAGCAGGCAAAAGCCCGCCCAAATCCCAGCAGAGACTCGCAGAACGGGTGCTGCTCTCTGTCCCCATCGCTCGGAGCATCCCGACCCTTGCAGGCTCCAGCTGCGGGGATCGCTGTGTGTGATCAGCAGAGCCAGCCCAGGTGGGGAGCTGGCAGTGCCCAGCCTCCCTGTGCCCAGGGCGGGATGGATGAAGACATAACAGAGTGAGCTCTCCTTGTTTTCCTTCTTCCCACGATTCCACAGCCTCTTGGTGTGGCGAGGGACACACTCCGGCCCTGGCCCCACCCGTTTGTGCAGATCAGTGCCTGTGGTGATAAGGCTGCAGGGACAAACATCTGATGTGACCTCAAACCAGCGCTGGCACCCACCAGTGGTACTTGCTGGTGGCAAAGGAATTGCTGCAGGATTTTACAGGGACAAGGGGTCTGTCACCCCAGAGCATCTTGCCCAGAGGGTCCCTCAGTGTGGCTGAGCTCCACTCAGAGCTGCCCAACACCTCAGGCCAGCTCTGTCCAGGGGGCTTGAACAGGGACTGGCACAGCCAATGTCACCCCCCCAGTACCCTCCAACACTGCAGTGGCAAAGCTGAACACTGACAGCTGGCACGGGGCTGGCATGTCCCAACCCCCTGGTCACAGCCCGGATCCTGGAGCAGGGGTGGTGCTAGAGCATGGCATGGCACAGCATGGAATGGTGTGGCACAGCTTGGTATGGCATGACATAGCACAGTGTGGAGTGGTGTGGCATGGCACAGCATGGCACAGCATGACACATCACCAGGGCTACCCCTGCTCTCACAGAAACGCCACCCAGAGACACCAGCCCCTCAGAACCACTTCAGCCTCCCCCTGGCCAAGCATCCAGCAGCAGAGAAGGGGGCTCATTAATTTATCTTTAATTCCTCAGCATCCCCATCCCATGACTGGTCAGTCCCCCCCTGCTCAGGACCCCAGGCAGGAGCAGGTGCGGCCCCAAAGGGGTACAGCACCCACCAGCCCAGTACAGGGCACCCTAAAACCCACTGGATCCCCAGCAGCACCAGGACCCCCTGCAGGTGTGCTGGGCAGTGGGTGCCCACCTGGGCACAGGGCCGGGCACGCTCACACCAGCACAGCCAGCACGGTTGGTTGCCGTTACATTTGCCATCAGCTGCTCCCACTGAGCTCCATAGGGGAGGGAGAGAGAAGAGGAAAACTCAGCTCAGGGCGATTTAATAAGTTCAGTGTTACGAGCTGGGGAAAAGCTGTGGAACACACAAGTGGTAACGCAGGATTAATCTTTCCTTTAGTCTTGGGAATTATGTTTTCATTAATCCTAATTTTTCCAGATGTTTCACTCCTTATACCATGTTCTTCAAAGCCTCTGTGGCTGCAAATTCTAATGAAGCCATGAGAACATTTTAAAGAGAAAGATTCAAAGCTTAAATTGCTTCCTTTTTTTTTTTCTTCTTTTTCTTGGGTTTTTCTTTTTTTTTTTTTTTCCCCTCCCTCTTTTCCCCCCCGGCTGGGCTGTCGGGGAGTGCATGCGTGTGCGGTCCCAGCGCCTCCACATGTTGTGTTACACAATGTGCTAACAAGATGGAGAAGGCCACTCGGACCGCGTGATGCCGGGGTGACGTCTGTTCGGCTTTGTGTCCCCCCACCCGGCAGGACCCGGCTGCGAGGGGCTGGGGAGGAGGGGGCTGGCCCCCTGCCCGCCGCCTGACAGCCGGCACCGGGGCTCGCGGGGTCACAGCTGGTCCGGAGCTCTGAACACATTCCCGGTGATCACTCCCGGCTCGTTAAGGCAGCAGGAGGGTGGTTGTTGTAGGACCTACGGAGGGGATGGAGCAGAGTCGGAGCTGCGCAGGTAGCCCGGCTTTCTGGCAGGGTCTTTGGGAGATGGGGAATTTTGGGGTGCTCCAGGCTGGGAGGAGCAGCGGGTTAAAGAGTGATGCCCAGGTCGGGGGTGTTGGCAGCAGTTCCTTCCCACCACACGGCGCTGCCCTGCAGGGATGAATTTGGAGCTCCTGCTCCCTCCTGCCCAGCAGCGGGTCCCCAGCACCCATCTGGGTGCCCGTGCATCACCACTGTGTGATGGGAGGGAGCACCCAGCCACTCCACTGCCACAGCAGCATTCCCAAACCTCGCTCCCCTTCAGGCTGCTCTCGCCATCCATCCCCAGCCCGGCACAGCCGCAGGATCCAGCCGCCACCGCCCGGTATCCCCTCCTCGCCGGGAGCCCTCGTCTGACGCAGGAGGTCAGGCAAGACGATCGTAACAATCCTGCCGCTCTCCAGCACCCGGGATTCAGATCCATGGACTTATATGGCCTGCAGAACGTGGTGGGAGCATGACCAACGTCTGGAAATCCAGATATGACTAGATCCCTTCATTAGTAATTTCTTGTACATGACTTTCTAGACCACGGGGATTTGTTAAATTTGCAGGAGTGTTTCTCACAGTGCCATGGACTGGCTGCTGCCAGCATATATTGGCTCGGATCTGTCAGATCCTGTTGCCTTATATGACCCTCGGTTAATTCAGCTTTTCTTTGTATCCAGCTCTCAGCAGGGAACTCCTCCAGCAGTCCCAGCGTGGATCCTGCTAAAATGGTTCCCCAGTCCTCCTGCCATAAAACAACTGCCCCCCCCCAGTGAAAGGGGGATGTGGGGGGTGGAATTCAATGCTCCCCTCCCTCCCTGCTGCCCAGGCCCTCGCCAGATGCTTCCTCCATCCCTTGTCCTTTGGTGCCAAGAGACAACTCAGTGTGCCTGAAAATGTTACTGGAGGGATTGGACCTTCTCCCCACAGGGACCGTGGTATCCCAGTGGTGCACCCTGCTCTGTGGGGTTAATAATTCGCTGCCTTCAGGGGTGCTCCAGGGCTGGGGGGGACTTTCACCTTCCCAGCAACCTCTTGGAATTTCGACCTTGTTTTATGGGTGCCATAAAGGTTATTTTTTAATCTGCGACCTGGCAGGGTTTCCCCCCTCTCAGCTGTGGGGTCTTTGGTCCGGGGAGCACTTGGGCATCACTGCTTTTTGTGCCTCATCTGGTTTGGGAAGTGGAAAGGCTCACAGGATGGCCTTTTCCCAAGGGAAGGGGATTGTGGTACCCAACAGCTCATTGAAGGAATGTGGTGTTGGTTGGCCTCGTGGATGTGGCAGAGCTGAGGGTGCTGCTGATAGGGATGTGAGAGGCTGTGGGTCACAGGGAATCCCAGGAGCCCAGAGAAACATCCCAAATCCCCAAGTACTGCCAGAGCAAGATTTCCAAGTGGAAAAAGATTGTGTGTCCAAAGACATCCTGCTGACCCTGCAACTCCCTACTGCCCACTGACCAAGCCATGCCACCCCCTCAAGCACCCTGTCCCCAAGCACTGAGTCCGGCAGCCTGGCCCTGCACAGGAGCCTCCCCTGTGTCCCCAGCATCTCCTGACCCAGCAGAGTCCAGCAAGGGACCCCAACCTCCTGGTGCCCCACACCTCTGCCCCTTGCCAGAGATGATGGCCAGATCCAGGAGAGCATTTACATCCCAAATTTCCCAATGTGTTCTTTGTCCTCTCCAGTACACCTGGCAGTGCTGGGATGCTCCAGAAGCATGCATCCCTCCGGCATCTTCCTCCTCCTCGCAGGAGGCACTGAGCCATAACCTTGAAGTCTTCCAAGCACTCTGTTTCTTAAAAGACCTGATCCATAGCTTTTCCTTTTAGCACTTGATTTAACCACACCTTTAAAAAGCCCCAAACCAAAGCAGGAAGAGGCAGGCTGAGGTGATGTGGGGATCAGGAGAGGAGCAAGTGGGCAGCACCCACCTCTAGCCACACTGAGAGGAGCCCAACCTCTGCTGACCCAGAGCCAAAATGCTTCCTCAGCTCTATAAGAGCAGCCCAACTCCTACATCACAGGAGCACGACCTGCTCCAAGCATCTTCCTGGGTTTGTATCTAGCCCACAATCAACCAAAGAGGTTTCACTGTACCAGGCTGGCTCCTTGAGAATCCCCTTGATGGGCTGGTGTGGTGTACAAAGAGTCACAGGTGAGGCATTGGGGACCGAAATTCCCTTACTTTGCCTTTTTTATACCAGCAATGTGTGGGAGAGGCTTTGCCTGCATCCCTTTGTCCTTCATGCCATTGCCTGGTGGAGCTGGGAGCTGGCAGCAGCCACAGGANACCTCAGGGACAGCAAAGAGCCGAATGGCACCATTAAGACCCCAGCCCCACATTTCCTTGGGTGAGCGATCCCCATGGGAGCATCCACTGCCGTTAGCACCGCCAGCCATGCAGCAGGGACATGTTAGGGGCAGACAAAGCATCCCAAGTCCCATCCCAAAACCCCCACAGCTCCCACCACCCCTCTGTTGCTGTTGGCCGTGGCTCGGGCACAACACAACCCCTCCTCACCCATCAAAGGCACTGCCTTCAAAGCACCACCTCCTCCTCTCTGTTGCCCCCATTTCCAGCATCTTTGGGTTGAAAAATGGCCGGGGAGGGTTTGGCAGAGGAGCCTCGTGCAGATTATTCAACAATTGTTTCCCATTTTGCGCCCTCGCCTGCCTCATCCTCCAGTAACAATGACGAAGAGCGGCGCGGAGCCAGCGCCCGCGGCAGGGGTGTTGAGATCAGGGACAGCACAAAAATATCTCCTCTCTGGAACAAATATTTACCAACCCTTCTGCCTTTTGTTCTTGTGGTTCTCATATATTTTTTTTTTAATTTCTTTTTTTCCAGACATTCACTGGCAAAATGTCACATTAAGCAGCAACCCAGAAACTTCGGGGTAGCTGCTTGGCTGCTCTGGGCTTTGTTTTTCTCGTGCACTAATTGTTAATGAATTTCCAGCCATTTAAGCCAAGGCAAACCTGTGAGAAAATGATCTTTTCGGCCCTGACTTTGGGGCTTTATGGCGCTTTGCAAAATCCAAGTGGTGGATAAGGAAAACGTGCATCATCCCTCAGAACGGGGTGGCAGCAGTGCCAGAGCCAGCCTGGAGTGGAATGTGGCAGAGCCAGAGCGGAAGCTGGCTGAGCTGCCAGCATCACTCCAGGGTTGCAGCAGGGAGGTCCCCATTCCTGGATGGGGATAAGTTCAATGGGGGTGAGTGCCATGGTACCCTCATCCCTGGCCAGCTCCTCACCAAACTCCTTCTCCCCCATCTGCCCCACCGCAGGTTTTCCTTGTTTCCCTTCAAAATCCCTATGCCCCTCATGTCCACTTTTATGGCGGCCAAACAAGAACATGTGGTTATTTTATGAGTGTTGTGTTTAAAGGAGGGAGGGGCAAACCCCTCCTCTTCTGGAACATAAACTTAGATCTTTGGTTAATAATTAACCATGGCCATAAAACCCCCAACGTAGGAGCAAGCGGAGCTCACCCCAGAAGCGCTGCTGGGCTGTCACCTCACACCAGTGAGGCCCTGCTGACCACTGACCACCATCCCCTCCTGTCCACTCCAGGATGGCTGTGCCACCTTCCACCTATCCCCGTCGCCTCCTGCCCCTCTTCCTGGGGCTTTTCCAGGGTGCCCTGCTCCTCTTTTTTGCTCTCTTCGTCACCTATGATGAGCCCTCGGCGCAGGCGGAGGATACCAGCTTGGTGGCCAACCAGATCTACAGCACCTTCCCCTTCTTCCAGGACATCCAGGTGATGCTGCTGGTGGGGCTGGGACTCCTGCTGACTTTTCTGCCCCGCTATGGGTTCAGCGCCCTCACCCACAACTTCCTCCTGCTCACCTTCTCCATGCAGTGGGCGCTGGTGCTGCAGGGCCTGCTCCACCACTTCCACCATGGCCAGATCCACCTGGACCTCCACAAACTCCTCATCTCTGAGTTCGCTGCTGTGACAGTGCTCATCTCTGTGGGTGCCATCTTGGGGAGAGCCAGCCCCTGCCAGCTGCTCATCATGGCCACCTGTGAGATCCCCATCTACCTCGCCAGCGAGTGGGTCATTGTCACCTGTCTGGGTGTTCTGGATGTGGGCGGCACCATCACAATCCACGTCTTCTCCTGCTATTTTGGCCTTGGCGTGTCCAAGGCTCTGTTCAGGGCAACAAAGCAGCCACTGCACCCCAAGGAGACCCCAACAACCAGCTCTGACCTCATGTCCCTGGTGGGGACACTCATCCTCTGGGTTTTCTGGCCCAGCTTCGTGGCTGTCCTCTGCCAACCAGGCGATGCCCAGCATCGTGCCATCCTGAACACCCTCCTGGCTATGAGTGCCAGTGCCATAACCACCGTGGTGGCCTCCAGCCTGCTGGACGGTGACGGCAAGCTCAGCCCCGGCCACCTGCAGAACGGCAGCCTGGCTGGCGGGGTGGCCATTGGCGTGGTGGCTGACATGGCCATGCCACCAGTGGCCGCTCTTGCCCTGGGCAGCCTCTCGGCCGTGGTGTGTGTACTCGGCTTCACGTTCCTCACCCCGCTCCTGAGGAGGAAGCTCACACTCAATGACCAGTGCGGCATCCACAACCTCCACGGCTTGCCCGGCATCCTCGGTGCCACAGCCAGCGTCGTGGCCGTCCTGGTGGCATCCAAGGACACCTCCGGGTCCCAACCCTCTCAGCTGTTCCTCGTCGGGGGCAATGCCAGCGAGGTGGTGGAGGGACAGTGGGGGGGCCGCGGGGTGGGCGGGCAGGCGCTGTGCCAGGCTGCGGGGCTGGCAGTGGCCGTCGGTGCCTCGCTGCTCGCCGGGCTGCTCACCGGTGTCGCCCTCCGGCTGCCCTGCCTGGCCCGGCCGCCCGAGCGGCTCTGCTTCGATGACTCGCTGTATTTTAAGGTCCAGGATGAGGCTGAGAGCCCGGGGCCAGACAGCAGCGCTGAGGAAGGAGCCCTGGCTCTGAAGGAGCAGGTTTAGGCAGTGGCGTGTGTGCAGCAGCAGGGAGGGCCAGGGAATGTTACCGGCAGGATCAGCAGGCAGGAGATGCTGCCTGCACTCGCTCCTGCCCCACGCCTGGAGCCGGCTGTCGAGGATGGGTCAGCACCATAGCACTGGTCACCTCTCCGTCCTCCCACCCTGCAGCTGCAACCCCCCTCCCGTGTGCCAGTGGCTCCCAGTACCCGCTCATTCCAGGGAGCAGCCAGAGAAACGACCTGCTCCGGGTGTCTCCCCCAGGATGGCTAACAGCCCCCGGCCAGACGGCCGCTCTGCAGGGCACTGGCTTCGGCTGCTTCACTCACAGCGAGCATCACCCGCAGTGCTCACCCCGACCCTAAGCTCTGCTGCCCACAACGAGCAGCACCTGGAGGAGGCTGCCAGCTCAGGCCACAGCTACAGGAAAGGAGCTCAGTATCCTCAGTATCCCTGAAGCAGCAGGAAGATGGCCTCAAGCAAAGGACTTTACAGGGATCTGATAACCTGAGCTGGGCGATTCACCCTCAAGGAGAGTTTGCAAAGGGAAGCACCAACTTTTTTACCACTGGTGCAGCAATGAGGATGCAGCCCAAGCACGGCGAGGAGCCTCGGAGAGAGCCAGGATGCAGGAGGCACCCGCAGCCCACAGCACCCTCATCCCACCCCGAAGCTGAAGCTGGGAAAGCTGCGCCAGCATCCCAGGAAGAGCAATGGCCCCATCCCATCCCACCACGGGCAGCGAGCCGCTTCCACCCTGCGGAGGACAAAGCCTGCGGTCCATGGCTGGCATGCGGCAAGCTGGGAGCGCGGGGCCGCATCCTGCCCGGAGAGCGAGGGCTGTGATTCACATCTCCCCCGCCGTGAATCACCGCTGCCCCTGCGCCCCCACGGATCCCGCTGCTGCCGAGACAATGCGGGCGATGTTCGCGGGCTCCCGAGGGGGTCGAGGCCACCGAGCCCCCCAGCGCTGGCTGCAGGAGTGGGGGGCTGTCGGCGGTTGGGGGTCCCCAACCCTGAGCGGGTGGGAGAAGGGCTGGATCCCTTCCACCCGGTGCAGCCCCAGGCGGAGCCAACACCAAGAGGGAGAGAGGCTGGGGAATTCGCCCTCCAATAATCACAAACAGGCTTGGGGGCCCGGGCGTGTTTGGTTAATTGTTAGAATAAAATATTGCCGAGCTCTGACAAAGAAATCCTGCCCCGCAGCCCGGCGCGGCCGAACAATGGGCCCCGGCGCAGGATGCTGCGGGCTGAGCAGTGGGGCCAGGGGCCGTGGGGGCAGGAGGCAGCTCGGTTCCCCCTTCCCCAGACGAGCCCCAGGAGCCCCTCATCTTCTTGGCAGCTCGGTGTGGATCTGCCCCATGACAGCGCGGAGCCATCGGAGCGGGGACCGGCCCGGCCTCTCCGCACCGCCCGGCTCCCGCTGGGTGCCGAGAGCCGCCGGGACCGGGACCGGGACCGGCACCCGCCCGGGGAGCCGAGATCCCATCGGGGCCGGACCGGCAGCGCCCAGCCTCCGTGAGAGCCGGCGCTCCCGCTGAGCCCGGCATCCCAGGCCCGGGGGCTGCCCCCGCATCGGGGCCTGCTGGTTCCGATGGCGGCTCCGGCAAAGGGAGGAGCGGGCAGGGGCTCAGCGGCACCAGGGGCTGCAGACACCCTGTCGGGAAGCAGCCACACACACAGGAGTGTACACACCTGTAATCACACACACGGGTGTGCACAGCCCTGCACACACTCACAACACCCCGGGCGTGTGCCCAGACACACGTGTGCGCACACAGAGGTACACACACACGTGTACACACACACACACACACACACACACGTATGTGATGCACGGACCCACACCCACAGACACATCCGTGCACACGCATCCCAGCACTCACTCACACCCACATGCAGGCACAGCCCCGAGGCTGCGAAGCTCTCGCTGTCGGCGACAGTGGAGCAGCTGCTTTCCAGCATCTCCCAGCCCTTCCCAGCGAGGATGAGGACGCGGGCTCCCGCTGAGCAGCCCGCGGCACCCAGCAGGGGAGCAAGAGATGAGGGTGCAGGGAGGGAGCGCACCCGGAGCTGGGCCTGGGCACACCCTGCCTCCTGGCTGGCATGTCCTGGCACGGGCACCCCAGCACGCCGCGGCACAATCTGGTCGGCAGATGCTCGAAAAACCAACAAGAGGCCCATGAATGATGGGGGGTCAGCGCTTTCCCACTGCCCAGAGGGGCTTAAGAGCCTGGTGACCCACGGCCAGGGACGCACCTGGGTCATGGCACAGCTCCATCAGCCCCAGTCCCGGCCATCCCTCCTCCCTGAGACCCGCTATTCTGCCTCTGGGTGTGCTGCCCAGAGCTCCCCGCTCCTCCAAACCAGTCGCTCTCCAAAGGATGGAGCAGTCAGATATTTTGCAGAGCCTCCAGCGTTTATCACACTGTAAATCTGGGCTTTCAGCAGCTTCACGAAGCTGCAGGGAGATGGGAGAGAACAAAACGCTGCTCTGCTCCATCAGACACAGCCTTAGTGTGCCAGGGCTGCCAGGGGTTGGGCCCCCAGCCCCGCTGCAGAGGGAGTGAGGATTGAAACAGAGGGTTTATGTGGGTAAGGGTCCCCCCGAGCCAAGAGGGGCTGCTGGCACCCCAGGATGGCGATGGCTCGGGGGCAGCTGCATTGTGGGTGGGACAGTGGTGGTGAGGAGAGCTGAAATGTGCCTCTGTGGAACCACAGCAGCCCCTGTTCCCCAGGCATGGTCCACCAGTGTGGACCCCTGGCAAAGCTCCCCACACACAGTTCCTGGGCACAGGACCCCGCTCTGATCCCCCATCACTGTCCCCAGAACAGTGCCCTGCACGATGGGCTCTGCTGCTGCCTCTGAGCTTAGCCCCGAGCTGGGCTGGGATGCAGCCCACTGGTCCTGGCAAGAAGCACCAGCCCCCATCCTCGCCCCTATCCCTGTGCCCGCAGCCACTCCACCAACCCCCATCTCCCAGCGGGACCCTGCTGTGATTGCAAAACAAGCGGGGAGGGGAGGAAGCCGAGATTGTGCTGCTCACACAGTGCTCGGATGCATCTGGCAGAGCGACGCCGGCGGCACAGGGCACAAGGCGGGGGCGTGGGCACGCCCAGGAGCCCCCAGCGCCCCCTCAGCTCTAACACCCGTGTGCAGCCTCTGCCACAGCCCTGAGGCCCCAGGACGGAGGGGCTTGCACAAGGGCACACAGGGACCCCGGGCGAGACAGGGGCTGGCTGGCAGCTGAGCTGCTGCCAAGTGCCTGGCACAGCACGGGGGCACTGGGGGGGGCCATGGCAGCAGCTGGAGCCGCATCAGAGCGGCCCCCCCGGAGCAGCCGGGAGCCTGCGGTGCTGCCCTCGAAGGAAATGCGCTCACTCCCATGTGCTGCACACTTGGGTTCGCCTCACTGCTATTTTTATTTGACTTTTCAGGGCCTGTTTCCTTTTTCCGGCTGTTTTTGCTGTGATTCCACCATCACTTCGACCTCGTTTTTCCCCCTCCCTCTCTGCTGCTTCTTCCTTCACTCTTTCCTTCCTTTCCATGCACTCATTCCCACTGCCACACCAGGTTCCCAGCTCGGCAGCAGCTGCCTGGGAGGGAAGGGCAGTAAAGGGAGGTGGTCTTTGCTCTGGTTTGTCTGGGAAGGTGCTGACAGGTCACTGAAAGGGGGACTTTGCTCCAGCCTTGATAAAGAAAAAAGCTGCGAGTCACCCTGGCCCAAGCCACCATCCCAATCCTGTTGGTGGATGAGCTATCAGGTCCTGCCGTGGCCCCCAGCCTCATCCATGGGATATCAAGTGTGAACAGGGCTATTTTGGGATGCTAGTGGTTTGTGGAGGAACAGTGGTTGGGATAAGGGAGGAGGAAAAAGAAAAAAAACTAGGAACTAAACCAGTGCAAAACCTCCTGTGGGGGCAGCAGAAAGGGCAGTGCTGGCTCCCGAGGAGGAGGATGGAGCTGAGAGGAAGGAGCCCAGGCATTATGGTGCCAGCCGGGGAGGAGCACGGCAACAGGAGGCCTCTGGCATCGGGATGTGCTGAGCTGTGGCTCCCTGGATGGCCCCTGGTGCCAGCCTGCCCCGTGCCAGGCAGACAGCATCTTCCAGGGACCCTACAAGAGTGGCATTCCCAGGCTGCACCCCTGCTCTGACCCCCGAACCAGGGTCCCTGTCCTGCCCCATCAAATCAACCAGTCCTGCCTACACCCTGCTACACCCCAGGGACTCTGATGTGCCCAGGGCAGGGAGGGCTCTCACTCACCCACCCACCCCTGGTTATGAAGCCCTTCCAGCTCCTCCCAGCCCAATTCCCAGAAGCAAATTCCCAGAAGCAGGAGGTGGGCAAAGACCCCTGACCATCCCTTGCCTTCCCCTCCCCGAATCCCCCCTTCCCAATTTGAACCCCCAGAAACCCCCAGGGAAAGCCGCCCCCCACCTCTTCCAGGGCATGGGGGGTATCTCACTCACTGGCAGCGCTCATTGTCCCCTTGGCCACAGCCCTGCCCGGACCGGGGTGGGTGGCCGAGGCTCAGCGGGGACGAGGGCCGGCGGTGCTGCTGTGGCCATGGGAACACACGGCGTGGGCAGTGCCCGGCTCCGCTCAGCACGCACAGCCCGCTGCTGCCATCTCGTGTCCTCCACAGCCATCCCCTCTCAGGGCTGCGACAGCAGCCGCACGGGCGGAGACGGGCTGGGGAAACTGAGGCAGGGGCACACTGCAGGCCCTCCTGGCTGTTACTCCAGAGTGGAAATGTCCTTCCAAAGAAGCAGGTCCTGATTTCCATCGCCCCACACCAGGGATGCAGATAGAGTGAGCAGAAGCAGGATGCCACTGTGCCCTCCACTGCTGTGGGCTTCTGCCTGGGCTTCCACAGGCCCAGCACCGTGGCCAGACCCTGCACTGTGCCAGCTCTGTCCACAGCACAAGAGCTCCCTGGATCACCAGATAAAGCACCCAAAGAACTTCCAGGGAAGGAGAGGTTTTATTTCTGGCTTCCCAGAGGCTGCTTGCCACCCAACAGAGCAGTGGGGGCCACAGATGAGGTGCTGGCAGAGCACAGTGACAAAGGAGGATGCCCTTCACTTCACCTCACCCCACCATTCCCTCCCTGCTGGGGCACCCACAGTGCCAAGCAGCCGGGTCCCTCCACAGTGCTGCTTGTCACCGAGGCTGAGCCTTGGCCTCAAACCCTGCCACCTCCCTGGGATTTTTGGATATCAGAACTCCCCAGGCTTCCCCAGGTGCCCAGCAATGCACCTTTACTTCCCTGTCCCCTGTGGGTGCCCGGCTGCTCTGCCTATCCCAGCAGTGCCTCAGGGACACCTGTCCCCATCCACAGCCCTAATAACCTCAGAGCCTGGCAGATGCACTGTGGCCTCACCTCCAGCAGAGCCCCCAGAGCCACGGCCCCACAGGTCCTCTTCCTGCCCCAAAACACACCCATTGTCCTCAAGAGAGCAGCAGGTGCTGCAGGGTCAGGAGCAACTAAGCATCAACATCCCACCTTCTCTTTTTGGTTCTTTCCCTTCTCCCCAGTGTTTCTGGTGTTGCAGGTTTCTGCCACAGCCATCCCACAGCAAACCAACGTGCCAGCCCCAGCCACGGGTGGTGGATCCGGTCCCTGGGCACCGCCTGGAGCAGGAGGATGAATTCAGCTTGGGCATCTGCTGGCAGCAACCCCTCCACCCTCAAGGCTGACTTTGGTCCCAGGTTCCCAAACAAGCCACTGGCAGCCCCGGTGCTGGAGCAGCACATCCCCCCGGCGTGCGGCGGCGGCGTGCCTACGAGTCCCAGGGGGTTTGGTGGGGTGCGTGCAGGGCATTGAGCTTCTCCCAGCAGGTCGCCAGCCTCTCCGCCTTCCTGCCGATGTCCCGCAGCTGCTTCCTCCTGCGGCCGGGTGCCCCGCGCCGCGGCTGCACCGGGGCGGTGCGCGCTGGGCTCTGCAGTCCGTGTGCCCAGGGAGGGAGCAGAAACCCCCCCCCCACATCACAGAGACATTAGTCAGGGGACAAAGGGCACCACACACAGGCTCTGCATGGATGAGGTGGCCAAACTGCCTATGGCCATGGCACGGACATGGTCTCAGGTCCCCAAGAGTCCCTAGAGGTGGCTGTCCCTGTCTGAGCTGGTGGTGTGCACCCCACAGCACACCCACGGATCAGATCTCCAGAGCAGCAGCAGCTCCATCCCACACCAGCAGACCCCTGGCAGAGTTGTGTCCAGGCAATGTCCCCAGCAGTGGCAGGGAGGACAGTCCCAGCACTGTGCCAGGATCAGGCAGAGCTGGGAGCTGGTGCTCTGCTGCCCTTGCTTTTCCCTGCTGGTTGATGAATTGCTGGTGCTGGCATAGGGATCCTCCTGGATGAGGTTTCCCCAGCAGAGCCTTGGAGATGCCAGAGGAACCCAGACCAGCCCTTAGGGGAGAAATCCTAATTCTTGCCTATGAGCACCCAGGAGCAAGAGCAGGACAGGGTAAATGCACCCACAGGGTGAGCATCCCACCAGGACAAGGCCCTGCATTCCCCTCAGCCATGGCATTGTGGCACAATGTGGCACAATGTGGAAAACCCCACTTGGGAGCCAGTGGTAAAACCCCACCAGCCTGGCCCACAGTGCCACAACTGAACTTCCCTCCCTTGGTTATTCTGAAGCTCCCAGGGATGGATGTGTGATCAGCATTCCCCAGCTCCTGGAATGAAGCAGGCAGAGCCTGGAGACTCCTCATGGGCAGCCAGGAGAGCACAAGACAAGGCAAGGTCTGCCCACAGCCCTGGGAACTGGGAGCCACTGACGTGGCTGCCAAGTAGAAGGCTTCCTACCTTGCTGATTTTCCTGCAGTTCTCCCAGAACACAAAGTTGGTGTTCCTGGCCACCCTCCAGACTGCCAGCTCCTCAGGGCCCTGCAGGGTGCCAGCCCCCACCTCCTGCAGGGACATGCTGATGTTGTAGATGGACAGCAGGATCTTCTGGTCCTGCAGAGGAGAAGCACAGGGCCCCGGGCAGGGAGGGAGGCTCCGTGGCTCCCTGGGGGCTCAGCCCACGAGGTGCCCCAGCCCCAGGTCCCTCCGTGCTCACCTTGTCCGAACGACAAGCAGGCCCAGCCCTCCCGCTCCTGTACACTGACCCAGTCAGGTTTCTCTGGAGAAATAAAGCAAGAAGATCCAGCACCTCACAGGATTGGTGTGTCCCACTTGGAGCAAGGGTTCCCCCACTTACACGCACCCTCCTCCCCAACTCTGCTGGCAAAGCAGCCAGCTCCATGGTAAGCTTCCCTCCCCACATCCCAGAGCAGGGCTGCATCCAGCCCAGCAGCATTCCCAGAGCCAGGGCTGGGCCCCTAGGCAGAGCTCTGCCTCGGCTCACCAGGTTCTGGATCTCATGGAAGATGACGGCGCGGTACTGCCGGAGGATTTTGGTGATGCTGCACCTCCTGCCTCTGCTCAGCACGGCCACCAGCAGGAGCAGCAGAACAGCACAGGAGAGCACCCGGGGGAAAATCTGCCAGGGAAGGGCTCAGAGTCAGCTGGGGATTAAGGAATGTTCTGGACTCTGCCTTCAACCCCTAGTCAGAAGTTCCATTGGACCTGTACCTGAAGATGCAACATGTGATGGAGGAGCCTCAACTGTCTCCTCTCCCAAAGAACATCCTCCCAGATGAGCCATCTCCCCTTGGGGCAAAGCCCTTGGGAAGCTGGTCCAGCTTCAGCCCAGGCCAGCAGCACTGTCGATGGCACACACAGAGCTCTCTCTCATCCCAGCAGGTGGGTTCTCGGCACAGAGCTATGCCAGGGACCTGTGTCAGTCTGTGGGGCTCATCCCTGAGCTCTCTGCCCAACATGGTTCCACTAGATCCCCACTTTGTGTCATTTCAAGGCCAGAGAACCTCAAGCACCAGCACCCAAGGGGAGCAGAGCGGGAGGTCCTGGGAGAGGAGCTGGAGGCAGGAGCTCCCTGGTCCCCACCAGCAACACCAACACCTCACCCCAAACAGATCCCAACACCCTCAAAAGGATGCTCCCACACCTCTGCTGCATGGATGGAACTAATACAGCATTTTTCCAGCTTCCCTGCAGCACATGCTCATCCCCGGCTCAGGGGCCCTCACCACAAGCAGCAGAAGCATCTGCTCTCACCAGCACATCCCAGCTGCAGCTGAGCCTCCTGGCTCCAAACCTTCCCAAGAGCCCCGTGCTGGCCCCTGCAGAGCGGGGAACCCCAAGTGCTGACACCTGAGCTGGCAGAGGGGCACAGGAAGGGGGTGGGTGGACCCTCTGAGGCAGGGATGAATCCCACAGCTTTGAAGAAAAGCCAGCATAAGCTCAAGTGACCGGGATTGGGGATATTTGAGCAGCCCAGCAGCAGCAGAGTGAGGATGGGGAGCTCAGAATTTGTTCCAGGAAAGGAACCCAACAGCTCAACACGTCTCCACATTGCTGAGCGATGGCAGAGCCCTGGGGCCCCATCCTGGCATTTCTATCATTTCACATTTTCAGGAAAAGTCCCCCCCAAACACAACCCCCTTCCAAACAACGTTCATGCTGCAGGTGTCAGGTCTGGGCAGGCAGAAAGCAGCTCAGCTCCTTCCAACTATGCAACCCCTGTGCTGCAGCCAAAGCAGGAGCGAGGGGGAAGGGGCCACAGCTCTGCCTGCAGCCCGTGCCTGCTGTGCCTCCCCACCTCAGCTCAGGGGGTCACTGCCTTCCCCAGCACCTCTGCACTTGCTCTTCTGCTCCAAGAAGCCAGAAGGAAGAATTTCCCTTGCTGAATTCCAAGCCCAGGCACGCTCCATCTGTCCTCTTTGGTGAGAACCTCGGGGGTTTGTTTATAAAATCCGCACCTGCTCTGTGCTCCCTACTCAATCCTGAGCTGGACCTGGCTCTGAATGGGTGAGGAAACCTTTTCCCATCCTCTTGCAGCTCAAGGGAGTGATGGAGGCTTCTAGGAATATACAGACACAACCATCACCTCGGGGCATGAGCAAATGCAAAGAGAGGAGCAAATCCAGGTATAACCAGTAGAAATCCCACCGGGCTCTTCAGCGTCCCTAATCACCACACACCTTGCAGTAGAGCTGTGCTGGGCTCCATCTGGGAGCCAGGAAGGGCAGGGAAGAGCCTCCTTTTGTTACTAGCTTTGCTCCCTGCAAACCACAGAGAGATCTTGCCCCAGAGGTGATTAAGCAGAGAGCCGAGGGTATAATCAAAGGAGAGCATTGCTTCCATGAGGACGCCCTGACCAAAGTCTAAGGGTTACTCTCCAGAAGTCTCCTCTGCCGGGAAGGCAAGGCTGGGCAATTTTACTATGAAAATGGGAATGACTTCCCTGAAGTGGTTTATTAAACAACTCGGACCCAGTTTCAGGAAAAAGCACACCATTTCCAGCATTCCAAGACAGCCAAGCCTGGGCTCAGCACTCAGCCCAGAAGGAAGTGCAGAGTAGTCCAGGAAACAGCCAGGGGAGGAGGTCAGCAGGTGCTGTAGGTGCTTCCTCCCCACCACGGAAAGCAGGGAAGCAGCAGTGACAAGAGAGGGATGCAGGGAGACTGAGGTGGCAAATCCTGCTCCTGACTTCTCCTCCTTCAGAATGGAGGAGAACAAGTTCAGCAGCTGATTTAGGGTTATTCCTTCTGCCTTCACCCCCATCCCACAGCAACAAGCTACAGGCAGGTGGCACATCCCTTCCTAGGGGAGAGCTGGCAGTGAAGGAGCAGCCTTGGGAAGCGTGGGTGGAGGACAGACACAGCTAATCTCATCCTCACTCTAATCCTCCAGCAAATATGGGGAGATAAGGGGAATCACCATTGTTGATAGAGCAGCTCCTGCTGGCACTCCTGCCAGTCCCAGCCAGCAGGGCAGCAAGGCGTAATTCCTGCTGCCAGCCTGGGAACCCCACCGGGGTCACCAGGTCCTTCCAGGCAGACAGACTCTGTCCCTGACTCCCTCCTACCCAAAGGGACCCTGTCAGCATCCAGAGCCCCAAGGCAGGGTCAGACCCTCCATTATCTCCCTCAGGACCAGCCACATCCAAATCCCATCCCAGCGAGGTCTAAGCCTCATCCCAGACACAGCAGCCTTATCCCAGCTGGACCAGCTTCCCCGGCCAGAGCAGAGCCCCTTTCACAGACTCCCAGCTCTGTCCCATCGCGACCCTTCTAAGGATCCAAGACCCATTTGGACCCAGCCCAGCCCCATTCCAAGGGCTCCAAGCCCTTTCGCAAGTGGTCCGGCCCCATCCCGACCAGTCCGAGCTCCTTCCCGGACGGACCGGCCCCTCTCCCGGTCGGTCCAAGCCTCATTTCAGGAGAACCAGGCACCTCCCGACAGGTCTCAAGCCCCACCGCAGGTGCTGTA
>VXAX01006193.1:385092-471586 GCA_013399835.1 Leptocoma aspasia | reverse complement strand
CGCGGGGGGGACGGGACACGGCACCGCCGCCGGCCCAGCCCCGGCCCCCGCGGGGGAGGCCGCCCCGGCCCCCCCGGCCACAGAGAGGAGCGCGTCGTGCCCGGGCTGCGGGGCCGGTCCCGCTCCGGGGGCAGCGGGGCGGGGTGCGACAGGGGCCCCGAGCCCCGAGGGGCCGGCAGGGCGGGACCCCTGCTCGCANAGGCAGGGTCAGACCCTCCATTATCTCCCTCAGGACCAGCCACATCCAAATCCCATCCCAGCGAGGTCTAAGCCTCATCCCAGACACAGCAGCCTTATCCCAGCTGGACCAGCTTCCCCGGCCAGAGCAGAGCCCCTTTCACAGACTCCCAGCTCTGTCCCATCGCGACCCTTCTAAGGATCCAAGACCCATTTGGACCCAGCCCAGCCCCATTCCAAGGGCTCCAAGCCCTTTCGCAAGTGGTCCGGCCCCATCCCGACCAGTCCGAGCTCCTTCCCGGACGGACCGGCCCCTCTCCCGGTCGGTCCAAGCCTCATTTCAGGAGAACCAGGCACCTCCCGACAGGTCTCAAGCCCCACCGCAGGTGCTGTAAGTCCCATCCCGGCCGAGCCGACCCCATCCCGGCAGTGCGGCGGGCTCCGGTCTATCAGAGGGCTGCAGGGAGGGGTGTCCCGGAGAAGAGGAAGGGGGTCCCGGGGAGAAGGGGATGTCCCGGCGCACTCACCATGGAGCCCCGCGGGTCCCGGGGAGCCCGGTCCGGCCCCGTCCCGCTGCGCCGGGGCCCGCGGTTTGAACTTGGCTCCACGGTGGGAGNCCGAGGGGCCGGCAGGGCAGGACCCCTGCTCGCAGCCACCCGGCGATCCCAACCCACGCGTGTCCCGATCCCGGGGCTGCACGCTGTGCCGCAAACTCCCGCAGTTTCGATTTCCGTTGGCGTAGGGCGATTGTTTCACTCTGCATTCACAGACGGCAGTGGGTGAGCGCTGACAACGGCACCAACCCACGGCAAAAGTGACTGTCCAGGGTGGGACCCCCAAAATATCAACACGAGGAGTGTCCTCGTGTTTCCAACCAAAGCCCTCTCCTCCTTCCCCTCTGTGTTTTGTACCTCACCCCCAGCCCAGGCACAGCAATTGCCCTGACTCAATTCATATCAATTTTGGGAAAAACTGAACTGACAGCAACAAGGCTCCACTGAGGAGCTGAATGTGGGTGATTGAGTAAGAAATAGAACAAATGGTGAATAATCCAGCTCTGCTCAGCTTGGTGAGAACGTTCCTCCCCAGGAAGTGGGACCCACCACAGCACACTGCAGCATTCCACTGGGACAGGACCCATATAACTTCTTTATTGAACTCTATATATAGCTAAAATTCATGGGTGCCATAATCCATTTTAAAACCACCAAGACATCTACAAACATTAAAAGGCTCTAAGATTGATGATCTGTTTTAAGTAAGAAAAAAATAATCCCCAAGCTAAGGAATGTAGCCCAAAGGAAAGGGAAGCTCCAGGTACCAAGAGCAGGTGGCCAAAGAAGCCTGATGCTGTGAGAAGGTGGCAAAGTGTCCAGCACAGGGCCCCTTCCCTGGGGTTTCCACATCCCAAAAAATTCCTCACAAGATGTGATGCTGCTACCTAAGCAAGGAGCAGGGGTAAGCATGAAAATCCCACGAGTGGGTTGCACCCATGTTATCTGGCTCAAGGGACATGGTGCCAACACAAGTCAGGAATCTCTCCAGCAGGAAAAGCCACACCACTACAATTCCCACTTCCCTTTTCCATCCCAATTCTGCAGCCACCAACACCACAGCACCACTGGGCAGAGGGATTTATGCACCACAGGCACCCAGCTTTCCCCAGCACATCACTACACCAGGAATCAGAATGCCACATTCCCTGCCCAGGAAAGCAGGATATAGCCCCCAGGTGAGCACAAGAGGCTGAAGGACAGCACACACTGAAAACTACTTTTAAACTTGTTTTTATCCTGCAGTTTCTGCCTCACTCTTGAATCCTTGTCCAGCCAGGTTCCCTTGCTACCCTCTCCTTCGAACATCATCTCCATTCCCCTTCCCAAACTCTTCCACTATCTCTGAACTCTCTTCCCTGAAGGATGCCAGCAATGGCACAAAATCCCTGAGCAAGAGCCTCTCAACTCCCAATGCCTCTCACTCACCTTTGGGAAACTACAATTCCATGGAACATGCATGATCTACACCCTTTCATCAGCTATTCCAGAGAATGCACAGGAGCTTCCATTATGAGCCCAAAGGAAAAAAGGCTTTTGCTTCCAGACCAACTGTTTACTCCAGCATTAAAAGATCCGTTTTGGGCTTCTCATCCATTTTGGCAAGAGGCTGTAGCCCAGCTTGGTGCAGCCACCACAGGCAGGCACCTTCCCAGAGTGGTGGGAGCCTGATAAGCCCAAAGGTTTCTGCTATCAGACCCACTCTTCCCAGTCAGAATCAAAGGGCAAGACCACACTCGAAGACAACAGAAGGAAACAAAAAAAAGAAGCTGTATTTTATACATATTCTCCAACAAGTAATGAGGGAGTTTCTCCTCCAACTAAATACATGGAATAATGCACATCCATAGACCTGGATACAGCTGCTATAGCCTCAGGTATAAGACAGTACAGCTTCTCATTCTGTGATCACAAGAAAGTCAGGAGGTTGGGGTAAAAATAGTACACATCACAAATGTAGAAAACTGAAGACAGTGTACAAAGGGTCCCAAACACAAAGCTTTCCCTCTCTTGAGTTTGCTTTTTTCTATCTGCACTTGGAGGGAGCCATCCCAAACCTCCCAGCCACAGCTGTGTAACAGCACAGTCTCCCAACAACTCTAAATAAAGGTTCTTCCTTCAAAAGAGCTTTCAGGGATTGCTGAGTTTTGCCTTGTTACTTTAAACCACCACTGTGCTTAATAAACTCAGAAACCTAAAAGAATAAGCTTTACTATATACATTTAAAAATTGAGGAAAGGTTCTCTAAAAATATGCTTTTGAATTTGACAAAATGCTCCAGCTGCTCAGGTTGGAGGAACACCTCCAAGCTGTGCAGCAGCTTGTTAGCAGAAACCAAACTAAAGCACCTAAAGAAGAGGAGCCAGCCCAGACCTTTCCCCGTGCTGCTGGGCTGCTCCCAAAACTCCACCCATCTCCTTCAAGGACACTAAGTGTATTCCAACAGCAATAACCCAGATGTGCTTACAAGGAACCAACATCAGATGGGCCAAACACTAAAGGGGGACAGGGAACACATGCCAGGGCCAAGAACAGAGAGGGACTGCCACAGAACAGAGGGACTGCCCCATGTCAGAATCCATACAAGCACTAATTAAAGCTTGTGTTTGCAGGGGGGAATCAGGAATCAACATGGAAATGTCAACAGAGCCTCACAAGACTGCTCCTGTCTCCTATGTGACACCAGCTACAATGTTCCCATGTGCTGCAGAAGCTGAGGGCGATGCTGGGGGAAGAAGGAAGCAGCTTTTCCTTTGGGGAGAAAGCTCCTTCCTATCATCATCCACGTCCTGTCCTTCGAAATCTGTGCCACTGAAAGGGCATCATGAGCAGGTTAAGTCCTGGTTTGTTCCAGAACACAGCCAAAAATTGAACCCTCCTTGGTTAAAACACTCTTCTGAAGATTATGGTGGGGTTTGGGGTCTATTATTTTCAAAGGAAGTCCAAGTCAAAATTCAGAAGCAGCAAGTCTCCTGCCTGCCTGAACAAACTGGCTGAGCTGCAGGTAAGCAACTTTTGGCTATTGCAGAGAAACAGCAGCAGAAACTTCCTGTGCATTACCACCAGCAGGAGCTGTGTCAAGTGAAAGGTCTCTCTGAAGTCAGAAGATAAACACCCCCATCATTTCAGCAGTATCAGCAGTAGAAACTGCTGTAAAAGATCAGAGCTGGCTCTTCCTCTGGCTGTGTTCACGTGTAACCTGTACTCAACACTTGGGAAGAAACAGCCCCAGTTACACAAACCCAGCACCACAATTCCAGCACAATCCCCTCTGAGCAAGCTTGAATTTTAGAAGAGGAAGATTGATTTCAGAGATTTTTGCACGAACCAGCAGGACCATGAACAGCAAAGCAGCCTGAAACACAGCTCAGCTAATGACAGCACCTTTTAAAAGCCACACACAGGCCTGTTCATGCTCATTCATGACCAGGCGTGACAGCCAGCCTCCCCTGTGACCACACAGGCAGGAGCAGTGGCAGCGTGCTCAGCCCAGCACTGCAGCAATCCCAGGACTGGGCAACCCCTGCCAGCCAGGGATTGCTGCTGCCTGCCCTGTTCCCAGGCACACACTCACCTCTGTGCCGTGCTGGAGCTCAAATTTGTAAAAGAAGGCCCAGGCATCCCCCAGGTCAGAGTCTATCTTCACTGTGCGGTGGAACCACTCTCTGGCCTTGGTTATTTTACGCTCGCTCCAGAACAGCCTGGTGGGAAAAGCAGAGGGGAGTTGACAAACAGCCCCACTTTAGAGGAAGATGCCAACCCACAACAGCTCCAACTTAAGACTTTGCAGGTATTCCAATTCTTTGCTCTCCCAGGAAGTAAACAGCAGATTTTTAGGCAACTTGCAGACCATCCTGCCCCAGGGAAGGGGAAGGGGGTGAGAGACTGAAAAGAACATCCATCACTTCCTATTCAGTGCCCCACAGTGAGGCAGGATAACTTAGAGGACAACTCAGCCCCCCAGGCACAGACAGACTCTGCTGAGAGGGGAAGCATTACTGAGCTCAGTCTTTGCTGCCTCAATTGCTTTAATATTGCTGTTCCAGATTTGGTGTGGAAGAGACAGGATTATATGCCTACATCTATTCTCACTCCTTCAACTTCTTTACATTTCAAGTCAATTTTAGCATCTAAGTATTAAATAACTTCTAAAAGCTGGTAACTGGCTGCTGTATGGTCACATGCTCACACCTGCAAAGCCTGCTGGAATGGAGTGGAGCAGACCTGCCTTGTCAGACCAATTTTCCAAGGAAAAACAAGCATGGAAGCTTCTGCACTCAAACCCCAGCCTGGCACAGCCCCACTGCTGCCATTTCATCCAGGCACTGGCCAACGCTGAAATTTCTCCCCAGTAATGAACCAGCTGAGTCAAGAGTCTCTTGGTTTCACTCCTTTGCATTAAAGAGTTCATTTGAGCTATAATGTCTTTATCAAATCAGCCACCCCTCATAAAGAGCTTAGCCCGTCATAAAATTATACAGCTTATGTGATTGTTTTTAAGCCCTATAATACTCTTGATTGTTCTGTGTTAAATAAACTGTGATTTACAAGAGCATGAACAATGATAGTAGAGGTTTAACACCTGCAACTAGTGGGCATTTTCAGCAACATATTTAACAACAGTTTATCAGAGATGACACTCTGTACCTACAAGGGTGTACCCCCTGATGAGTGGTAGAAGCTGTTTATGTTGGGATTAGCTGTTAAACAGCCCGAGGTTGCACCAGAAGGGGCCTGAGAGCAGCTGCCATAAAGCAAAAGTTAACATTTTTCTCACTTGCTGCTAAAGCTGAACAAGTCAGCTGTCAGGATCTGGCAGAACCCAGTGTTGCAGTCACTGGAGTGTATCCTACAGTTTTCTTTGGCTTATAAAGTAGAGTTGTGAAAGAATTGGGCAACGTCGAGCAAAATGTCTCCTGTATTAACCTCTTCTGCTATTCACAAAGGGAGAAAAGTAAGTTTGTTTCCATCACAGCTGCTGTAAGGCTGTTCACACATCAGAGCAGGATGTGGCACACGTCAATTCTAACAGTGGGTTTTAATCACTAGAATCCTCACAACTCAACCTGGACAAGAAAACAATTCCTAGTAGATTATCTTCCCATTTCAGAGAAGCAAACTACAGAATGGCTGGTGGTTTGCATTCTGGGAAAGGGCACTGCTGAAAAACACATAGAAGACATTCAGGAGCAGAATATCTAGCTCAGGATTTAAAGACACCTGACAGAATTTAGGAGAGAGAGAAAAGATGAAAACTACACAGTCAGCCACATAAAACTTGAAAAATAACCAACAAAAAAAGTCCTTATTTTCACAGATACTTAAAACATATCCTGAAACCACTTAATAAAGCCTAGTTCACCTGACAGCACAGTGAAATCCTCTTCAAGGGAGAGAAAGAAAGCAGGTTGCAGGGTGCCAATAGCCAGCACTGGCAAAGGGCTTTGTGTGAGTGTATTGCTGCCTGTGCAAGTCCCAGACCCACCAGAACCACTCGAGGGTAGGCTGACATTCCCCACTTGGAATCAAGGGAGAGATTTGCACAGTTACTAGGAGACAGCTGGAGAGCTGCTCCTTGCTTTGGGACTTGTTAGAGCTGCTGCAGCCAGAATGACATGGCTTGCTGGAGTGCAGTGTTCCATCCTGGAAGCAGCCACACACAGACACGGATATTTTTACTGCATCAAGCACAGGAACTCACTTGGCCACAGCCAGCAGGACATGTGGGTCATGTTCACACTTCTTGAGAGCATCCACACTCTTGGTCTTTCGTTGCGGTCGCGCTTCAAGGAAAATTGCTTCTGACCACAGGATTCCTTAATCAAATCAAGTAGGAAGATTGTTTAGTTTTATTTTGAGGTTAGCCCTCCCCACCCTGACATCACACCAGTGCTCTGCAACACAAGCAGCAGTACAGCCCCCACCCTGGTGGTTATTCACCCCCAACCTCATCCCAGATCACTCTTTCCACATAGATACTTCATTCAGTACTCCAAATTTTTAGCTACTGTGTGCTTCAGCTCTGAGGTTTCTGTACCACAATTCCTGCAGTTCCAGCACTGCCTAACCCAGAGCTCAGGCATTTCAGACAAAACACTGCAAACTCTGGGAAAGAGAGGGGAAATCAGCATTTCCAAAGGGAAAGGTATCTGTCTGTTTGAACAGGCAACTGCAGTGGCAGAAGTCTCAAAAAGTGCAAAGTACAGTCTGGGAGCAGTTTCAAGGGTGCTGGAGAGCACCACAGTCTTATTGATGCTGGCTCCACACACATCGATGAAGGACAGAGTAGATCCAGGAAAGCTGGGCTTAATCCCTAGCTCCTCTCACTGCCAAAAGCAAGGAAGGAAATATGCTCAGGGGAGCATGAAATCTGCAGTTTCTCATGTCAGCCAGGCACACCTGATCACTTCAAAGCAAAGCCTGAGAGCTGGTGTCTGCCAGGACTCCATCAAAGCACTCTCACTTCCCATAAACAGCACCACGGGAACACACATGAGCTTTGATAACAGCAGTGATGGACAGGAGAGAGACTCTCTTCTTCTTGCTTTTTATATATAGGATAACAAACACCATAATATTTCTATTTTGTTCTTTGTGCAGCCTGCCACCCATCAGGAATCAATTCAGCAATCGATGGACCCAAACCTCTGGTTTACATGACCACAGGTGGCCAACAAGCCAAGTCCTGAGGGCTTTGATTATGGTTTGTTGAGGTCTAAGATAAAGTTGGAAGCAATCGTTTAAACAAAAACTGAGATCCTGCTGCCCATTTCCATAGCAACAGGCATATCTGTAAAACAGCCTGTGATGACAAACACTCATTAGATCACTCACAAAAACAAAGCAGGATTTTGGGTTGTGCTGCTTTGGTGACCCACTCACATGGAGAGTACCTTGCAATGAGTTTATCATGTCATGAAAGCCACTTAAGTCCCAATTATTTTACTGAGACTTAAGCAGCCACCAATTAAACACCCTTCAAAACCTAGCCTGAAGGCAAGCCAAGCCTTGCCCTGAAGTAAGTTACTACAATTTGTAGTTACGTGACATCTTCTCCCCAAAGACGTCAACATGTTTAAATAATTAAGTATTCCTGCAATTCTGCCCCAAAATAGGGATGTGATAGGCACTTTATCCTCCCATCCCAAGAGGCAAATGTTTCCACTGCTGGTTAGAACTAACTGACTTACATCATATGACCTCTTAGCCTTTTCTTACATGAGCTAAAATAATCAAAAACCAGGACTGAACATTTATGGTTCATGATCCCCTAATCATGACTGTAGTGGAAACTCACTGCCAGCACAAGTTATTAAACTCTCACAGTGGTGCAACCAGTGCAGGCAAACTGGGAATCTCCTAAGGCCAGCTGTACTCCAGAGGGACAGCGAGAGCACCATTCTTTTTCCACTGAACTTCCTAACTACAAACACTGAAGTGTCTTTCTTTCATCTTAAACCTTGGCAGACTTCTACCAGCTTCTGAGAAAAGCCCACCCATATCCAAGATGTTTTTGCAGGAAGCCTGGGGACAAACTGTGGACTAAGGATCCAATAATCCAATACTGGATACTGCAAAAAAATGGGACAATACCAACCCATGACCCCTCAGGTGTGAAGAGCACAAAGTAACTGGGACTGTTCTCGAAGACCCTCATCATTTCCTTTGCAGAAGGATGACTACCTCTCCAAAACCCCATATTCTGAGACCTGGCCAGAAAGGACATCTTGGGAAAAAATGTGCTTCTCTCAACTGGGCAAAACAATTGTATTTAAGGTAGGACTGAGATCCAGCTCACCTGAATTGGGGCACTCTTGCAGTGCCTTGGCCATCAGTGTGTTTGCAATGTTCTTCAGCCCAGCTCGGTACTCCAAGCGCACAGACTCCAACCTGGTAGGGAAGAGACTCTGATGATATTCATGACAACATTTACTAGGCTGAAACAAACAGTGATGAGGGTCACTGGAAACTGCAAACATTTCCCCATATTCTGAATATGTGTAGGTGACTGACATCTTCCCATTCCTCTCCACCTAAAAATAAATGTGACTTTTATTCCATAATGACCCAGATAAAATGATCTGAAACCAGGACTGTAACAGCAAGGAAAGAGCCCCCTGCACTCTGCATGCTCTGTGCACTACAACTGTCAGTAAAGAAATAACTAGTTCCCAGATCCTTAGAGTAGCTAGCCAGGATCACCAAAGCATTTCTGCTATTCAGGGAAGTTATTAGTCTAGAAGAAACTCCAGGATGGGCATGGTCCTAAGTCCCAGGCTCACATGGCTGAGATGATGTGAAATAGCTGGCCTGAAGAACAGATTGAATTTGTAGCCCAAATTCAGTTCAACTCCACACAACTCACCAGAGATCTGGATTCTTTGGATTCTTCAGGCGAGACTTTTCCAAGATGGCTCTTGCTCTGGTCAGCTGCCCAACTTTCTCCTCCAGCCTGGACAGCAAAAGCCACAGGGGTATGGAATGGGGGCACTTCTTCAACTGTTTTAAAAAAAAAAAAGTATGCTCATAGGTAAATTTGAAAAAATATCTTGTAACTCCTATAGAAAAGAACTTCCCTCCCTGGAGAGTTTAGGAGAGACCGAGTTGAGTATGTCTCTCAAGTTTCTCCAGTTAGTCTTACAGCACAGAAGTGAAGTTTTTCCTGTATCCAAATTAGTCAGGTACATCAGGTATGACTGAGCTACCCCAGCAGTAAGAGAAAGAACACACCTCCCTTAACACAGCTACAATTTGTGCTCCTTCTGCAGATGGAGGGCTCTCATACATCCCCAAACCACAGCAGAGTGTTCAGGGAGCCATTAGGATATGGACACTGGCAGAAACTTGTGCCCAAATTACTCTGATGGCTGTCGACTTTGAGCATTCATACCCAAGGACACCAATTACCATTTAAAAGAGAGAGGAGTGCTCTGTAGGCCACCTCCCTTCACAGCGTGTATCTAAGAGCTGTTGAGAAAGATTTTCTTTCAAGAGTTCTGGTTTTAGTCTTTACAGGTCTTAGAGAATTACTGTGCAAAGCCTTTTTTCCTGACTGCTATGAGGAGTCAGGCATACAGAGAACACAAGTAAGTCAATCTTGTATATGGGTAATGGGTATGAGAAATTCTTGCTTATTTCTTTTTTTCTTTTCTTTTAATGTTTTAACCAATGACAGAAATCATGTCTTTGGCTCTCCATTTTGATTGAAAGACAGACATCTCTCCATGTCAGCAGCACAAAGCAAACCTGCAGTAACATCCATCTTACCCCTTGATTATAAGCCTCCCGTGCTTTCTCTACCAGCTCTTTTTGTTCCTCAATTTGTCCTTTCATAATCCACTGTTTGGGGAAGTCCTCATAGTACTTCAAGGCTTCCTCACAGAGCTCCTGGGATACAGCAATGTTCCCAAGCACCCATTCCAACTTCACAGACTTCATGAAGACCTGGGAGCAAAGCAGAGCTGTTTACCACCAGCAGCTATTGGAAAACCATTAATCTGCCGAAGCAGCAGGTTCCCACTTTCATGCATCTATTAGAATGTCATTGATTAGCTAGTGTTTGAAGTAAAATAAAAATTAATATATCAGAGATAAATAATAGCAGGAACAAGTAACAATGAGAAAGGTAAATGCAAATACTAAAGGAGTTAGAACAGTGTGATCTATATGTATCTCACCTATTTACATAATTAACATAGAGCTGGTATTTGCATTATCACAGAATCATAGAACGGCTTGCACTGGAAAAGTAGTATTCGTATAAAGAGCACAGCTTTAACAGCACAACCAATTAACAAACCTGAGCCTCCTTCACCAGCACAATCTGATCTCCTCAGACCCAAGCTACCAAGACAACATTTTCTTACTTATGGCTTCAGGCTCTGTTGTCCTGCTCATTACAAACTGGTACATGTACTTTTCTGTCCCCCAAATCCTTCCTTCTGGCTAAGCAGGGAAGTCACAGCTATGAAAAATGTATTACAGACTAAAGGCTCTCTCACTGCTCTTTGATCCCCATCCTCCCCATTCCCAAACTCCCCCATTGTGACCTCACAAGAGAGTCATCAAATCTGAGAGCGGAGCTTCAGCCCCAGCTGCAGAAGCCCTGAAAGCAGAGCTTCAGCCCCAGCTGCAGAAGCTCCCTGGCTCAGGGAGGAAGAGGACAGTTAAAAAGATGTAGGATGTAACAACAACTGAGGGGGAGGAACAGAGGACAGAGATCAAACTAACTTTTTGTTTACTTGGACCAGTTAAAATGCTTTTGTATGAAGAGCTGAAAATCGACAGTTTATCATACCAGAGGTAACTAGAGATAAACACAGGAGTGTAACTTTAAGCACCAAACCACCCCAGAGCTGTCTTTAGTAGAAGCATAAGTGAGTCTTCTGTGAAAGTATTTTCTCTTTTTTCCAAGACGTGCTTTTATGCAAAACAAACATTACACAAACAGCTGTAAACTGGGAATTTCCTGACTTTTGCCATTTGTGTAAAAAACCAATTGAAACCCTTCACTTGATCCTAGCATTTTTTCCCATCATGCCACGACTTTGTGTCGCAATTCATTGGAGGAGCGCTCGGCAAAGCGGCCACATGCCCCGGGGAAGGCAATGGCAGGGAGCCACATGGTCAATCCCTATGGCCACAGAACTGAAGGAACTCCTCCTTCCGTCCCAAATCCCCCGTGGCCAAGAGGCATGAGCCTCTCCACCCTCCACACATCCTTACCCTTGCTGTGGGGGCACTGCTGCGAGCCTTTGCCAGCAGCCTCCTCGCTCTTTCATACTCATTGTTCTCCGACTCAAGCTTCACGGCAGCCAGCCAGATCTCCTCACTGTTAGGGTTGGCCTGCAAGAACACAAAGTGACAGACAAATGCACACATTGAATCAACAGCAGATTTAATCCTCTGTTTGATCCAGATTAAAATTGAAATCAGAGCTTTGTCAATCCACAGTAGGATTTTTTTCAGTGCAAGCTCCTCCCAGTCTTCTTTGACCTTTGAAGTTTATAGAAATCCTCCAAAACAGATGGGCAACACAAAGATATATGCCAGTTTAGAAGTTGGATGCTTCTCAGTTGTTGAAAAGCAGTAATGCTTGATCTTCTGAACTTCCAGTTTAAATACTGAAAACATCACAGGGTCTGCCACAATGAGACCCTCATTTTATTACCCTCAAGCAAAAAAGCTGTAGCTTGAATTCCCCACTGAGGTCTGTGAAAACTCTTCCAATAAAAGTCATTTCAGTGGCAACCATGTCAAGAACTTTTCAGCCTAGTAACAAAGAGCACCAAGAACAGATTAAGTAATCTTTTACCTTCCATTTCAAGACCTGTCTTTTCTGTTTTTTCACTTAGCTTTTAAGCCTAATTCCTAGTGTTAGAAACACTCTGCCTTATCTTTGCTACAGCATCCAGCAGGCAATTCCATTCATTAGTGTGTTTGATCCAAGACATACATAATGCAGTGACCTCATCAGGGCAGACCACAACCCTCTCCATGAGGTGACCCAAGACAACAAGATTTTGATCCATGACCAGGGTTGGTGGGAGCCATGCTAGTAAAACTGATGGTTTGCAAACCCATAGAATCACACAGGCTGGTTTAGGCTGGAAGGGACATTAAAGATCATCTCATCCCAATCCCATGGGTAGGGATGCCATGCACCAGACCAGGTTGCTCAGAGCCCCATCCAACCTGGCTTTCAACACTTCCAGGGATGAGGCAGCCACAACCTCTCTGGACAACTTGTTCCAGCTCAGAACCTGGTGTAGAACTACTAAAAGAGCAGCACCACAGCCTTGCTTCCAGCTTGCTGCTATTTTACAGGAGAACATTTTGCCACACAAAGCAATCACAGAACAGCGGAAGCCTCCATCACTTTGAAAGGCAGCAGGAATCAGGTGTTGACAGAAAAAGCCTGCTCTGTGTTCTTTACCTGTCACATTTAACACCCTCTGACAAATGTAACAGACCCACCTGGAAAGCCAGGGCCAAGATGCTTCTGGCTGCTGGCACATCTCCTGCCAGCCACTTGGATTTGGCTCCCATGAGCCACAGCACCTCTGCTTTGGGACAGTGAGCAACAGCTCTCTGCAAAAGAGCCTCCAAGGATTCTCTGAAAACAAGAAACAGCAAGTTACAATCCCTCAAGGTGCTGCCAAAGGCGAGCTCTATCACACCATTTCCACTATCACTCAGTGTTATAAATATTGTTGCAAAGTCCAATGTTGTAAACCTTGATAAGTTGTTTCGTAACAGGAAAGGGTGGGGTCTTTTTTCACTTTTTTCACTTTTTTCACAAAGGTTCTGAAATCAGCACTCCACAAACAGCTCATTGTTCAGACACCTTTGATAGCCTCTGTGGAAAGAGCCCTCACACAAACAGCTCCTTTCTCTTGGACAGAGTCATTCTGCTTAACAAACCTTAGTAGAAACTGGGACAGGAAGGTTTTCAGAATTATTAGATGAGGTTGGTTTGATCTTAGGCAATTTATTTTTCCTCCTCTGGCAAATACACTTTTCAGGTAGAACATGGGGCTTAAAAGCCAGCCACCATTGGGAAAACAACATCAAAAAGAGAAGGTATATATGTTCCCAATAAAAAAAAAGGCTTGAATAAGGAAGAACTCAGCATCTGCAGTCACTTCCACAACATAGCCTTGTTGGCTTTAATAAGGATGATTCCACGTGTATAAGTGGCCTACTGCAGAGATTGTTTGCTTTAGCCTAAGCTGTGGGGAGAAAGTTTCTGACGTGTAAAGCTTTGTGAATAAACTTTCAGAAGAGCCTGAGCTGCAACAGTATTAACACAAATCTTAATTCAGAATGTGATACACATTCACAGTGTTTAATCAGAAATTACCAGAGATGCTTGGACACATTCAGCTATGAAGTAGTTTATCTATGAAAACTAAATAAAACATATTTTAGGTGACTTGTATCCCTATATTTTTCCAGAGATGTCTTCTCAAAGACAATTGTTCCTACCTTGTCTCTTCACAGCTATTTTTACCATGTAATCTCTATTGCCAAAAACCATTTTATGACTTCATAAAACTTAAGGATGTTCTGAGCACAACAATAACAAAGAAGGTCAGACCTGCAAAAAACACCAGTGAGTTTCATCCAGCTGCACATACTCTGCACTTGCACCACACCAGGGACCATCCTGTAGTTTTCCTTCACCCCTAGCCAGTCCCCCTGTCACAGAGATGAACCCCTCCACACAGGGGTCGTGCAGCACACGTACCTGGTTCCATGGTTCTTTTCAAAGTGGGCTGCTCGCAGCCACACGCTCTTCTTGCTCAGGAAGACTTGCAAGGCACAGGCATAAATGGCTCAGGCACACTCCAGGGCATTATGAGCAACACACTGAGGGAAAACAGATCAGGACTAAGTCAGCTTAGGGGAGCACTGGAATCGAGAGCAAGCAGGAATTAAACATGCACAGTTCAACCCAGAATTCAGTAACTCGGTGTAATCCATGAATTGAGGCATTAATAGAGAACAGAACACTCACAATCAGCTTTTTAAAAGGAAGCAGGGAAGGAATTTCCAAGTATCCCTCTACAGAGCACAAGTATCCCTGGCCTTTCAGTGGGACTGACACTCACAGGCCAGCTTGAAACATCAGTACAGCATTGGGAAGGCTCTCATGTTAGCACTTCATTTTGTTATTTCACAGGCAAAACCCTAAGCACCGCAGCATGTGCCCCCCACTGCTCTGAGCCCAATTTAAGGCCAGTGAAGTTGGGAATTTCGCATGCTGAAATATGATTTAGTTCTTAGCACATGTTCAAACTATTCCCCTAAAGCAAAAAAAGGCTGGTAAAAGTTTTACCCACTCCCTTGTCCAGTGTTACATTAACTCCTGAGCTACAATGGTTTGCCTTGAAATGCAACTCCCAGCTCCTTTACTCATAATTCAATCTCTGTTGATGTCTCACACTCATAAAAAAAATCCAAGCTAGCAGATAAGCTATACCAATGTCAACTTCTAGTTTAGTAAAAATTCAAATCTGAATAAAGCTCTATAATAACCTCCTCGGGCAGAGACTGGCCAAAGGCAGGCAGGTGGTGTGGAAATCACATCCACTTTCACTGACAAAGCCATTTCCCAGGCACCAGTTCAATTTCCTCTAATGAAAAAACATAAACCCACAATAAAACAAAACCAACAAAAAGCAGCATCACAGCTGGACATACGCTGTCTGCATCTTCCATCCAGGTGTGTTTCTGATCTTCTTCCTCAACCCCAATCCCAGTCCCAGCTCTCATGATTGCCTGGCATGTGGCCACACTTCCAGCTTTGTCACATTCCTCGGCATCCTAGAAACAACAGGAAAGCCCTGCTCATTTTGAGAGCTCAGCACAAGAGGCTAAAGTCTGCAATGGCAACTCCTCGTGCACAAACACAGAGACATTGTGGTCACTGCCACAGCACAAACAGCTCATTGCTCAAACACGCCCTGACACTGAGCAGGATCCTGCACCCACCAGGAAGGTGCTAGAGCTGTACACAGAATCATTCACAAGCTGGATAAGAAACAGATCACATCAATTCCATCCACTGAAAAGGTGACAATGTGTGATCTTTCCAGACCCAGAAGTCTTTTCCTATAGCTCCACAACTCTGGGCTGACCCAAGCAGAGACCTGGCCAATAAAAAAAACCAAAACAATCACAAGGAAGAACTGTAACATCAAAACTACTGACCTTCTTTTAGCTTTGAGATGATTAAGTCTCAATAAGGGCTTAGTAATAACTAAATTTAAGAGTATCTCATCAAGCAGTCTAAAGTCAAGGGTGCAAAGACTCTCTCACCAGAGCATGTATGGAAAAGTGGAGTTTCCTGACACACAAAGCTTTCAGAAAGCCAAGCATGTCTTGCTTAAACTTGTTGAAAAGCCCTCTGATCAGATAACAGAAATGGAGCAGTTCTAGTACTGAGAAGGAACTCGAGAACACAACAATGGAAAGGCTATGCTCATGGATTTTTTTAAAGAGAAGTTGAAATTAACCTTTAATTGTTTTATTGCTGTAAAGAAAGTCAGAATTCTTTTAGATGCTAACAAGGATATCCATTTAATATTAAATACTTCATTCATTATCAATGCTCTTAAGCAATGTAAGATTTTGCTGCCTTTACCCACTGTAAATTATTTTAGTAGGAAACTGCTTTGAAGACTTACTATCAAACAAAGCACAGAACATATTCAGGAGGGAAGAGCTTCAGGAGAGGACTAACAGAATATTTTCTACATGCTGCAAATGCAGTATTTGTATTGATTTCTCATAATGCCATTTGACAAAGACCTGTGGGGCAAACAAATACCTGCCAAGCCAAAAGAGACATAAGCAAAAGAAATACATAAATCCTTCACTGAAGGATTTAAGCTTCTGTCCTACTTAAGACAGCAGCTGCTTCAACTTGAAGCTATTTAGCTTCCATAACAGAAGCAAACCAGACATTTCTCAGCAAAACACACGTGATGTTACTCCAGGGTATCACTTATGGCTTTGACCCTACTGAGCTTTTTAGTCTCATCTCTTGTCTCTCCACAGGGACCTCCACTGATAAGCCAGGTGCAAAATGACTCTGCCCCACAACCATCAGCAGCCTTCAGAACAGAACCTGAAGAGTCCCCCTGGGCATTCAAGACCGAGCACATACCTGTATCCACTGCTCCCTGTTGATTTCCACACCATTAGCCCTAAGAGATGTGATGGCTCTGTCAATGATTTTCTCCACCATCTGGGTGTTGCCATTGGCTTCCTCCAGTTTGGCAGCAGTAATCCAGATGTGCCGATCCGTCGGGATATTCTCCCGGGCTTTGTTAAGGACTTTACGAGCGTTCTCATATGTCTCCAGCCTTGCCAGCGCCAGCCACAGCTGCAGAGCAACAGAAGAGGGATTTGAGATGAGAACAAGGAGATGACAAGGCTGCTGCATGGCAGTGTCAGCCCACAGAGATAAGCAGCTTCACGCTGCTTGCTACTGGTTGGCAACTGTCCTCAAGCACTGCAAGCAGGCTGTGGAACACCAATGGAGGAGAGGAGAAACAGGCTGCTACTGCCCTTGAAGCTCAGTCCTGATCATCTCTGGGTATCATCCCCATCTGCTGGGCTGTTACATTTCTATTTTCTGTTCACGTTACCTCTCAAACAGCTGAATTGAACACTCTGGTTTGGTGTTTCAGAAATGAGTAACTTTTAGATTCACCAGGTTAAATGTTCAATTGTTTTCCCAACTGTCGAGGCACCACACATGGATACAAACACGGCTCGGTGCCTACAGCAGGCACAGCTGTGCACTGCCATGACTAACCTAACAATTACACACCAAAATGAGGCGTGTAATGACCACCAGACAATTAACTCCAAAGAAAAAAAACACATTCCACTACTCATCACATCCTTCCCACTGTGGCATGAAGCATGTGGGAAAAAACCCTTGTGTGGAGGAACACTGCTCACCCTGCCTTTTGCCTGAAAAGCTTTACTGCCAGCCTGAAGTGGGGTGTAGGGTTTTTTTTAATTTCACTTTTTTTAAAACTCACTTCTACACTGGTTGGACAGCACTCCACAGCCCGGCTCAGCATGATCCTGGCATCCTCAGGTTCCTCCAGCTCCACAGCTGCTTTCCACAAACGCACCGAGTTTGGAACATGCTCAAGGGCTAGAGAGGCAAAACAATTATGTCAATAGTGATAAAGTAGTTTACCAATGAGATCTGTATTTTTTAAACATGATATAATGAAAGATTTGTGCTATTACAAGGAAATGTCCTGAAGGAGGGAAGGGAGAGAATTTACTTATTTGGGCTGTTGCTTCAACAATGAGAATTTAAAATCAGAAAATAAAACACTTAATCACTTTAATTGGAAACAGGTTTTGGAGAGCCAAGGGCTTTTTTGTTGTACATGCTGTAATTGCATCCTCCTCAGTAAAACACCTGGCTGAACAAAGCCTCCAGTCTCAGCAAATGAGCAGATGAGGATCTTCAAAACTGGGCAGCTTAAATCACGCTGGGTCTGCCTTTATAGAAAAGGAGCATCTTCAACACTAACCAATAATACAGCCTTGCTCCTTACATGTTGAAACTGTGCCTTCACAATGCAGTTTTCCTGTAAGCCTCTCCTGACAGCTCAATGGACCCCAGCTTAACTTCCCAAAAAAGCTGTTGTCCTGCCATGCAAATATAAAATGGAGATGCACAAAAACTTAAAGGTCTCACTGACACTAAGCCATGAGTACCAAATGTGCTTCCAGCAATCCAATATGGACTCCATCTAATTGGGATTCTTCAAGGCTTCCTTAATCTTGTCCAAGAGTTAGCTGCTGCTGGTAGAACTGCATGCTCTGCAGCTTGTCCTACATGTGCTGTCTGAAACTTTAAATGCTAAACAACAACTTTACTCAGCCCATCTCATTAAGAGAGACTGAGAAACCAAAAGGGTTTTTTAGCCTTTTGTCACTCCAATTTGCACCCCAGACTGCTGAAATCAGCTGCATTGCAGCATTACTTCCACTGCTTCCATGGTGACTGTACACAAATGTGCCATAGTTACAGAGGACTGAGCACATCCCTCTTCAATAAAGCAAGCACAATCACAGGGACACAAAAGTGAGTGGAAAAAGGCATCTAAACCCACTTTGGAACTAGCTGGGCTTCTGGCAAGGCTGTTCTTTGAGGCATTGCTACAGAGGCACAGTGCTGAGCCTCAACTCAGAGCACATCCCACCCTGATACACACAGAGATTTACAACAGGCATTAACCACTCGTCTCCAAGTCTGCAGCTGTAGATCTTCCTGAAGAATTTAAGTGAGTAATGTCAGCCTCCAAGAGCTGAAAACATCACTCTGCAGGACAGAACATGTTTTCATAAACACAGAATTTGATTTTTAGACCTCAAGCTGTATTTCAGCCACTCGGCTTGATGGGTCTCCAGTCAGACTGAGGCTTTAAAAACTCCAGAGGTTCTCTTGGATGGTAGGAATGCACACAGCAAGCAGAGAGGAGAAATGGATTACGAAAGGTCACACTTCAGTGACATTACCTGGCACTCAGGCTTTTTTATTTTGGGAGAAATAACAGGTTATGCTGCCACTTAAAGGCTCCAAGCTCCATATGACTGATGTTCCCTAGGCAGCAGAGGAGCACTGTGAAGCTGTTAACAGGCAGAAACTGGGAAGAGAATGATAAATCCAGTTCCATTCCACTAACAGCTTTGTATCAAGAGATTAGGTAGGTGGTTCCAAAAACAGAATGTTTTTGTCTTCATAAATACAGTGTTTGAAGCAAAGCTCAGTACTTAGGGGGCAAGTCACTGCTCTCACACAAGACCCTCCCCTACCTGAGCTGGATTCACAGATCTATTTCTGCTCCTTTAAAAGTGTTTTTCTGTTCAACATCTGTGACTGTTCCTGAGAAGGACACGCAGTGTCACAGGAGCAGCACTTCATACCATGTTGTACTGCAGAGCCAATGGAAATTTAAAAAGCTACTGAATAGTTAATATTGGAACTCTTTAGAACTTCAAATCCAGCAACTTCGAAACGCCTTTCATCCAGATGTAGTAAGAGGTCATTTCACTAGAAATCTGCAATTTTACATGCAAGAGTTAAGAGGTGGGAGGTAACTAATTCCTTTGAACCTAAACCACTCAATACTGCAGACTGCTTCACAATGATTCAGTAAATGTATTAAATCCAGACCATTTTCCCTGTCTAGATTAAAGGCAGGAGATGTAACTAATACAATTCAGTAGTCATGAAGGAACTAATCTCTACTGATACAGGCCCAGCTACTTAAAGTAATCAAAGAATTCATATTTTGAACTTCTGAGGAAGACCCAGGTTCAGGACAACACAACAAACTGCTGTTGAAGAGATCATTGTTTGGAAAAGACAGTAATTCCATGAAAGATGAAAACCTCCAAGTGCAATGCAATCAAAGAAGATGTAAGGTTGCAGGTAAGCACCACAGAGAAAGGCTGTTAGTCAAGGACAAAACTTGCTACACTAAAGCAAATCCTGCAGCTCAACAAACTGAATGATATGAGACCCCCAAGACCTCTAAAGCTCCTCCAGCAGCAGCCACTGCGGCGTCTAACAGGCTACAAGCAAGTAGGAACAATCAATTACGGTATCTTTTCCAAAAAGTATCACAAGGTGACATCTAGAGCACCTTTTCATCCTTAGAACATAATTTTTAAAATTGCTTTCATCTACTTATCTAATTGTGATCAAGCTGGAATTGGCTTAGGTAAGTGAAACACCATTTTCGAATTGTTCAGTACCAGCAGCTTTCTGCTGAAGGATGTTTTACAAATGCTTCAACACCTTTGTTCTTTGGCTCAGCAGCAGCAAGTTCTACCATCAGTACACAAACTGACAACTGTAATTTCAACAAGGAAGCAAAAACAGCACCTGAACTTATGGCCACATCTTGAACAAGTGACACCACAATACAAAGAGTGCAATGCCTTCATTCCCTGAGCCCACAGGAGCTCTCACCTTTCCTCAGGACACGTTTCTTGGCACGGATGTCTGTCTCCAGCTCTGCTGCTCTGATTTAGATCCGCACAGACTGCGGCAAGTGCCGCACAGCCTGGGCCACAGCAGCCTTGGCTGTATCTCCTGGCTGAAGCCGAGCAGCTTCCAACCACACATCTTCACTCTGTCAGGAAAAACAACCCATTTTCCTTCACATCAGAACAAGAATATAAAATCCCAGCTTCTGGCTAAGCAGGTGTTTTCTAATACAGTAGACAGTGAAGCTGTATCGGGCAGAGCCTCAATCAGGCTTAACAGAGATTCTGCCGCTCATGAACCACAACTTTTTCCTACTATCTCACAAGGATCAGCAGGGAAGCAAAGCAATTCTGACCTTTGGGCACATCTCTGTTCCTTTCATGATGAAGTTTCGAGCCACCTGGAGTTTGCCAGTGACCTCCTCCAGTCGGGCTGATGCTATCCAGGCTGGTGGATGATGGGGATTGGTCTCTCGGACGGATTTCAGGAGCAAACGAGCTTTTTTGATATCACTAAAGGAGGAGGAAAAACAGGAAGGAAAATTTTCAGCACATTGGGAAACAATTCTCCTGAACCAGGATGTGCTCAGATGCACAGTAACTGTGACCTCAAATTTTTCCGTAATGGAGACACAAATTAGATTCTACCAAAACAAGCTTACAAATACACACCAACACAGCGAGATCACAGTGAAAACCAGTTAAGTATTTAAGCAAGCTTTTTGGGAGTTACAGCTGGGCACTTGCAGCCAGAAGCTGATAAGCCCAAGCACTGATGTAAGTCAAGAATTAACATCAATATTTGCACATAGTGCTCTGACTTAAAGAGCAAGTCTTTATGAAACACATGTCAAGCTCCAGGCTAAAGAGGTTCTCAGAGGTCATCAATCAAGCCTAAATTAGCAGCACACAAGTACAATTAACCAGGTTATTTCCTGGCTGGCAGGCAGGCAGCCACACACTGCCATCACTCTGGCATGGAAATTGGGATGGAATGGAAACAATCTCCACAATTGATGCATCCAGGTCAGATGCAAATACCTCAGCTGAAAGACTAGACCAGATCTCATGTTAAAAGAATTCATCCTCAAAAACTCACCTGGCATTTCTTACAAACTAAATGCCAGCTGAAAGCACCCACTCAGACAGATTTCCATTTACATGTAGGATCAGTGCCACTGCTAAGAGGATAAATCTCTTAATCCTTCTTAAACTTACTTGATATCTCCTCCATGTGTGGGAATCATGGAATTCAAGTCTGTCAAATATCCTTTTGGGTCCACTACAGTCTGGCCACTCACGGAGTCCGACACCTGGGGAAGTCAAGTCATAGCTACTGAAATGACCACTCACAGCCCCTGAATGCCCAAAAAGACACTGTGGCTCTACAAAAATCCTGGATATTCATCTGTTCCCAAAAGCAAGGAAGGAGGAAAACAAACAAAGCCTTGCTTATTAGCTTTTTTCTATTCCTAAAATACACAATTTTAACATTAAAATCCAGACAAGAAGCAGCTTGGTGATAAGCAGTCAACCAAAGGTCTTGCAGCCCTGCCAGCTAAAGGCATTCTTTTTGGAATAACCAGATTTAGATAAGAAAATCAATGAAAAAGAAGTCAAAAATCAGTATTTTTCAGCAGTTTGTCCTGCATCCCTAAATAGATGCTTCCATTGCTAGAACTACCTGTGCTGTTTGCCTCAAGGGGATCTCTGCTATAACCAGGCAGTCTTGTTCTCCCATAATGATCAAGAATTTCAGGGACAAACTGATATTTCTCAGGAAATTCTATTCACTTTGAGGGCATGAGATTTGGGGAGAGAGATTACAAAATTATCTTACAGCTCAGCTGTTCTTGGATCTTCTAACATCAGAGAATTTAAGACTTTTCTAAAACCAGGACTTAAATAGCAGCACAACATCAACCCCAGGTATACCTGTGACAGATCCTGCTTTCCCACATCCTTACCTGGCTTAGCCTCATATCCATCAAGGTGTTCCTGGCTTGGCCAATCTTCCTCATATCCAATTCACCTGTCCCAGGTGTCATCAAGCCTGGTGTCATTCCTCCTGGGTATGGAGTATTCAAACCACCTGGATATGGAGTATTCAGTCCACCAAATTGCTATTAAAAAAAAAAAAGTGAGAAAGTAATTCCTAAAACCTCTTCTGAGATTTCAAAAATAATTTAGACTATTGGCTGATTTGCACTTCCCCAGAAGCTGCAAGACACAGATGCCCAACCCCCACAAGTACTTCTGATATTGCTTCCTTGGATCCCAAAACATTTCTCATACAAGATTTGCAAATCTATAGGTAATTACAAAAGTTTAGTCAAGTCAGTGAAATAAGCAACAAGAAAGTAAAAAATTCAAGCACAGGCATCTGAACTTGGCACATTTAAACAAGAATATCTGCAAAGAAGTCCCATGGACACCTGGAACCAGTCCAGGGCCAGTCAGCTGCTCCTAGAATTCTATCACCAGAGTAGACTCTGGCCACAGAGCAACAAGCTAAATTACTTCATTTTTAGTTGACTGAAAGGCAAACAATTTTTAACACAATCACCCCAGAACTAGGCAAACCATTAGGTGAAAGTGAACTTTATTTTCTGTTCCCTTTTTGCAAGGTGTTATTCTAACAGAAGTGGTTATGTTCACCAGAACTATCACCACCCTGCATTCAGCAAATAGGAAAAGAAACACTCTCTTCCACCTTTTAAACAAGAACCAGGTTCTCTGCTTATCCCCATATTTTCTCTGGTAATGGCTGTGCACTGAAAATTTCCAGCAAGCACATGAGTTTAACATCCAGAATTCTTTTGGCAGACTCACAAACCACACCAAGTTTTTTGGTCAAGTATCTTTTCCCCAAATCCCAGTTTAACACTCATCTCTAATCCAGTTTGGCCACAGCTTGCCCAGGTTTGCTGTGTACTCACTGTCTGGCGTGGGTCCACAGAAGTATGATTCTCCCCTGACTGCAGATGCTTTGCAAAGAAGCTGTCAGGGACAGGAGTCAGCTTCTCATAGCGAGGATTCCTCTGCCGCTTGTTCCTGGCATCCCCGACCTCAGGAATACTCAGCCACTCCTCCTCAGTAACCTCTGCTAATTTCCGCTGTTCAGACAGGAGTTGTCATCAGTATTTGCTGCAGAAATGGCTTTTCAAGTGCTCTAACTCCTTAATAGATTTATTTTCTTGAAATAATTCAAGATCAATTAAACACTTAAGGGTCAGGCTTTTTTCCTAATCCGATGTACAAAAGAATTAGATGCACTTAATTAGAATTTGGTTTTAGTCCAGACAGATTCCAAATCAATTTTATTATTAGATTCAGTGCTACAAACATTCAGATTAATCCCAGTGCCTGGAGCATTGAGTGGTTTATCACTAATCATTAGACAACAGCTTAAACAATACATTTTATTTATAAGAAGATTTAGAGTCAGGAGATTCTGCTCAGCCACTCCTCCAATTCCATTATCCAAGTTATCAAGTTATCAGTTTCCCTCAAAGACAGAAGTGTAGCACCTTCCATAAAGTACCAAACAAAAATTACCAATATCAAAATTTGCAGAAATTTCACTGCCTTGTGTACCCACATGAACAGTGTTTATTCTTCCAAAAGAAAGTAATCCTAATTAGGAGAATATCAAAGTACTTGTTTACCAACACACAAAATCTGATCAAAGAAACAAACACACACAAAAGAACACACCACCACCTCTTGTATCTCATAAAAGGTCACATTTCAGACATTTTTTTCCTTACTTTCAAGTCTGAGAACTGCTGTTGAATTTTGGGCCGTTCCATACGATACTTTTCTATTTCCTCTTTTTCTCGTTGTTCCCTTAGGAAAAGGAATACTGAGGTTATGCTCAAAGTAACACTTGGCAAGTCTTTGATTAAAGTGTCATTGATATAACAGAAAAATGTGTTTGATAAGAGTTAGGGCATAAAAAAAGGCATTTTTTCCAAGCTTAGATTATTACCATTATAACAAGAGATCCTTTACCAAATAAGACAGTATTAGAGTGTAAAAACAGACATCTCCAAGTGAACTTGAGTCTCTAACCTCCTCCTAATGAGTAGTGAATTTAACAAGTTACACACACTGTACACAAGCATGAGGTGACTTCTCTAACAGTTTCCAGTCTACTGTGCAGTCTGTGGTGAGTCAATATCAGTGACTCAGCATCTCCCCACACCACCTTAATGAACCACAGTGACTCTTAATTAACTACAGTGAAGTAATTTAACCACATTCACTATCAAAACAAGTGCAAAATACCTGTCATCCTCAACTAACCAGAAAACACTCCCTGCCAGTGCTGTAGCTTATCCTACCTCCTTTCTTTCCTGCGTTCATCCATCCTCTTATCCAAAGCTGCATAAATAGCATCTGCTTCTTCATCATCTTTTTCATAGGGGCCACTTGAGAACAGGCTCCCAGCATAGCCATTGAACTGGGAAATTGGAGAGAGAAGAAAAACAATAGAGGAAAAAAGGCAGTTTTTTAAAGTTCCTGTTATGTTCCTGCTACAGCCAACAAATATCTGAAAACGTATTCACAGGCTGTTTCTGACAACACTGCATCAGACTAAATCCCTAAATAAAAGCATCCTTCTTCTACCACCCCATGTTGGTGTTTATCCTCCCACATCATTTGAAGCAAAATTGTTTCAAAGTTGCTTCTTCAAAATTGCTTCTCTCTCTAAACCACTTCTATTCAGCAATAAATGAGATCCCAGGATAGAAGAGCCATTCTCTTCCATTAACCATTTTTTCTTTTTACAGCAGTGAAAGCAAGCAGAAAGAATATCACAACATCCAACCAACAAAGTGGAACTTAAACACAAGAGACTACACAGGCCACTTAAGGACAATGTATGGCACAGAATCACAGAGTCATTTAGGTTGGAAAAGACCTCCAAGATCAAGTCCAATCTTGTCAAAGCACACAAGCTTTCATTCGTGGAGAATAAAAAAAAATACAACCCCTGAAATACTTATACTAATTTTTATTATAGATATTTTCCCAAGACTCTCAGGGGGGCTCTGTATCAGTAATTAAACCACAATCCATGGAGCAAGGCCACAACAAAAATCTGTAAGCACCATGCTATTGTGCATACTGAGGTCTCAATCAATAAATAAAAAAGGAAATGCTGCCTGCAAACTACAGGAAATTCAGGGTTGGAAGCCTCAGCTAAGGGCAGAGCTCATAGCAAGAGCGGGGAGCTCAGGGACTCTTGTGGGACAAGAGTCCCAGGATGATGGAAACCTCCTCACCTCATCGTAGTTGGTGTCATTCAAATCCTCATCATCATCATCTGCTGTCTGGTTCTTCTTCATCTGGTCCCCCACAGTTCTCTTGCCCGGCGGGGCGTGCCGGTCGTCCACGGGGTCGTTGGCATCGCGGGCAGGGCCGATGTCGGAGCGCGTGGTGAAACCCGTGGCTCTGCGGGGACAAACGGGGGCTGCTCGGCTCACTGCACCCCCTACTCACTGCTGAACCCAGCCCAACTCAACTCACTGCTGAACCCAGCCCAACTCAACTCACTGCTGAACCCAGCCCAACTCAACTCACTGCTGAACCCAGCCCAACTCAACTCACTGCTGAACCCAGCCCAACTCAACTCACTGCTGAACCCAGCCCAACTCAACTCACTGCTGAACCCAGCCCAACTCAACTCACTGCTGAACCCAGCCCAACTCAACTCACTGCTGAACCCAGCCCAACTCAACTCACTGCTGAACCCAGCCCAACTCAACTCACTGCTGAACCCAGCCCAACTCAACTCACTGCTGAACCCAGCCCAACTCAACTCACTGCTGAACCCAGCCCAACTCAACTCACTGCTGAACCCACCCAGCCCAACTCACTGCCTGCCACAGTCACCGCTCAGGACAGGCAGGGAAAATATCTTTTTTTTTTTGGGAGAATGGCACCAGGCACTCCCTATGACCAGCATTCATAAAGCCAGGGGGAAAATGGCCCTATAATCATGGAATGGTTTGGGTTGGAAGGGACCTCTGAGCTCACCCCATTCCAACCTCCTGCCATGGGCAGGGACACCTTCCACTATCCCCCAGGTTGCTCCAAGCCCCATCCAACCTGGCCTCAGACACTTCCAGGGACTGGGCAGAACTTTTCCCAGAAATACACTGCAATCACCCAGCTCATGGCTCTGCCACCCATCCTGTGTATGGGCTCCTTTCTAAGCTCTGTCTCTGGGTCTCTCAGCTGACCCTGCAGGCTGTGGGGCACCTGGGGGTCTGGGCACAGGGATGGGGCAGCTGGAGCCCTTCTGAACCCCCACACCCACCTGGCAGCACCTCGTGGGGCACAGCCAGCATGATCTCTCCAGGGAAAGCAGTAGCAAATCAGTGGGGGGCGAATACAATTCACACCCAATAAAGGACACCCCAAAAATGGTCTCGGCCGCCGCCACACCCCCTCACTGTTCCCTCAACAAAAGTCCCCAGTCTGACCATTTTTCACACGGTGCCACGCACACACACAATCACAGAATCAGGAGGAACACAATCCTTTACCGGTTTGAAGCACCCAGGAACTCACCCTCGGGGCGAGGCTCGCTTTTAAACACAAACCCGCCCAGCTAAAGAGCGAACGCGAACCATTAGGAAGGGACAACATTGAAAAGCCGCGCGGGGCCACCCCGAGGGGACGCGGATGAGTGGGGCAGGGAGCTGTGAGCCCAGCCGGGCAGCGAAAGGGCTCGGGAGTGTCCCGGGGCCAGGCGGAGCGACCGGGCTGTGAAGGGACCGGGATGGGGGAGCCAGGCCTGGCCTGGCGGCGTCTCACCCGCGGCCCAGACCCGGCACGTAGCCCAGAGGCGCGGGCATGCCCAGGAACGGCTTCTTCTTCTTGTTCATGATGGCGGTGGCGGCGAGGCGACACCGAAGCGAGACCGAAGCGGGACCGGAGTAGAACCGGGAGAGGCGGCCGAGAAGGCGGCGGCGGCGGCGGCGGAAGCGGCGGCGGGAGCAGGCGGGGCTGCCCGCGAGGGCAGAGCGGCACTTCCGCTCCCGCTGGGGAGCAGCGCGCCCCCTGGCGACGCGGAGGTCCTGAGGCGTGGTGAGGGGACGGAGATGATGAGGATGGAGAAAGCGGGAATGAGGGTGGGGGGGATGAAGGTCATGGGGATGGGGATGTTGAGCTGTGCTGTCATGGAGTTTAACATTTATAGCAATGTATTATTTTTATTGTTATTAGGAAACGAGTAACTGCTAAGGAACGTCCCAGGCAGCGAGCGGCCCTGCGGGAGCAAAGCTGGTGCGCTGTGTTTAACAACCCCCAGCCAGAATGGGGCAAAAAAGGGGGGGAAAGGGCCAGGATCATGCCAGGAGGGCCTGCAGGTGGACAAAGCCACGGTGCTGCTCACCCTTGTGTCCCCCAGCCCTTGCCTGCAGGGCTGTGAGGTGTGAGCCTCCCTCCTGCTAAAGATTCCCAAAACAATTTCTCTCTGGGAGCACAAGCTGCTTCTCTGCTCATTCCTTCCCGGGGTCTGTCACTTCCAACTCTGCTGTGTGGTGACCACGGTGTCCCCCAGGGGTGAGGGGTACAGGTGCAGCCCCTCAGAGCCCCCCTGTGCTCATCCATCCTTCCCGAGGATGTCCCAGCAGCTCCTGCCTCAGTTTCCCCAGCCGAGCCCTGGGCAGGCGTCTCTTGCCCACCCACACCCGGGCTCAGGATTTATCAGCTGCCACCCGTGAAGTCTCCGGGTGACCCTGACATCGTGTCCAGATGCAGCAGAGAAATGAAAGGTCCTCGTCCCTCGGGAGAGGCTCAGGGTCACGGAGCACGAGGACAAGGGCAGCGAGAGCGGTGACAAAGGGACGGGGCTGTCCTGGGGACTGTCCCTGTCCCGCAGCCCCCTCCCAGCACCAGCCCCGCCTGCCGCTGCCAGTCCCTGCCAGGTCTGGGAGCAGAACCCAGCTGCGGGGAAGATAAATAGCCCCATTTTGCATGCTAATGGCATCCCAACCCCCAGCCGCTTCCCATCAATCTATTTTTGGGTTCGCTGGAGAAAAAAAAAAATAAAATTCCTTTTGCCAAACAGTTGGGGTGGCAGAGAGGGAGGGAGGCTGCGGTATCCCAGCTCGCCTGTCCACCCTGGGGTGAGGACAGAGCCCATGGGAGCATCCTCAGTCCCAGGGAGGGGTGTGGGAACCCCTGACTCCACAGCCTGTCCAGTGAGCCCAGACCCCTCCAAATACCCAGAGCTGCATCCATGTTCTAGCACATCCAACATCATGGAGCACCAGCAGGTCTTCCCTGTGGGCAGGATGTGGTAAATTCGGGGGGTTTTGGTGGTAAATTGGGTTCCCCCATCGTGCCAGAGGATGAAGGACTAAGGGGAGCCCATCAGGAGCCTCCCTGACCCACGGAGGGATGGGGACAGCAGGGAAGTGCCCAATCTCTGCTGAGACCCTGAAAGCTGCAGGAATTTCACTTTTGGGACGATCTCCTGAAAAACAGAGCTCAGGAGAGGGATGGCAGCCCCAGAACAGGGCTGGAGTGAGGGCTCTAAATCTTCTTTCTTTACACAGCAACTCTTACACAACAAGAAAACTCAGAATAATTTATAGGTTAAGTAAAATCAACCATAAATGAGTTTTAATCATCCCTGGGGTGGACCCCGTGGTTGGTATGTCCTGGTGAGTGCAGGGGAGAGCACTGGCTGTGTGTCCCACCGAGCCTGGGCAGCAGAGGCACTGGCAGCTGATGTTCCCACAGTGCTGGAGCACTGCAGGGATGAGCTGGTCAGGATCCAGCCCTCAGGCATCCTCTCCAGCCCAGCTCTACTTTCTTGGCACTCTGTGGGTTTCTCCTTGGGTTTCCTTTTGCTACCCAAGCCTGGCACTGGGCTGCTGCAGGAATGTGGCCAAAAGCCCAACAGGGTAATTAATCAGCAATTATTCAAATTAATACAATTGGGGGGTGGTGGGGTGGGAAGCGAGGTAGGGAGAAATCCCTGAGCTGCTCCTGGGGTCATCAGGATCAGGAGGTGGCCCATCCCCATGGTGGGAAGGAGTGGGGCACCTGTACTCTGCATTGCTCTGTCCTCCCAAAACACCTTAAAGCAGGTGTGAAGGAGGAAGAAAAGATGTTTTCTCCCTGGTGCAACAAAATCTGAAGGGGTGAAGGGGCAGCAGCCCCTGTTAAAGTTGCAAATATGCTGCATTTTTACCTGCAGGGAGCTGCTGCCGGGTCTGCGTGCTGGCACAGTGCTTCTTACCACCCTCGGCGGCGTTTTTGGGGATGGGAATAAAACCCCAGAGGGATGAGAGCACCCACAGCAGGTCACTGCTTTCTCCTGGGTGCACAGAGTCATCCCACTCCTGGTTTGGAATTTCCCAAGCTCAGTTTGTGTGTGTGTGGCTGAGGAAAGCGAGGTGGGAGGGGATGCTGGGCACATCAGCGGCCAGAATCGCTCACAGCGCTTTGAAAGTGAAAACAAATCGCTTGGATGAGCGCAAGCACGGGCTCACCAAGGAGGACCCTGCCGGGGACTGGGATCAGGGTCCGGCCCAAGCCCAGCAAGGAGCAGCCCAGCCCACGGCCGGGTCAGTGCGGCCCCTTGCTCACACAAAGCCGCCTCTGTGTCCCCGGGGAGAGCAGAGGCGGCAGCAGCTTCTCCCGGGACAACGGGAAAACAAACCCCGGGGCTCTCCCCAGGCTGGGAATTCGTGTTTTTAAATATCACATAGCACTGCAAGAATGCATCCGCAGGGCAGGATCAGCGCTGGCGCTCATCCCAAGAACTGTTTCCTGCTGCCTGCCTGTGGCAATGGGAGAAGGGGAAACGGCTTTAAACTGAAAGAGATGAGATTTAAGTTAAATATAAGGAAAACTTTTTTACAGCAGAGGTGGTAAAACACTGGCTTACGAAGCTATGGATGCCCCATCCCTGCAGGTAAGTGTTCAAGGTTAGGCTGGGCAGGTTGGATCAACCTGGTCTCGTGGAAAGTGTCCCTGCAAAAGCCAGAAGGTTGCAATGAGATGGGATGGACTTTAAAGGTTCATTCCAGCCCAAACATTCCATGATTCTATGAAAATCTCTGTTGCAAAACACCTGCCTACAGGCCCTGAGCAGAAATCCAGCCCCTTCCTGTGTGCCAGTGCCCGGCACAGGGACAGGACATCCCAGAGGTGCCAGGAATACCTGGAGCAATGTGAGCTCCTCAGCTGAGCCCTGAGAGGGCAAAGAACACAAATTTGGCCAGCGAAGCCCCACATTTGCACCCTCAGCCAGTGTGGTGCTTGCTGGGTGGTGTTGCCATTACTTTGCACTCCCAAATGGGATGATTACTTGGATTTCAGATGTGGAAGTGTGAGAGAAGACTAAAATGGTTTTATTTTTAATCCCTGTTGTCTCAGTTCCTAAATTAACACTTTTGGAGCCTGTTCTCACTTGATTATCACCCGATGCCATGAAATCCTCTGAAGACAGGATGTCCTACTTAACAAATCAACTCTGTATTAGGTAAATATACATTCTGAAGTTTTAATTAGTCCCATGCTACAATACAGAGGTGTCCTGAGGACTCATCTGCAGCATCTGCCCCCCTCTGCACCCCAAGCCGAGCTCTGGTGTGCAGAGGGAATTTTGCCAGAGCTGGCAGCAGCAGGTGCCAAGAGCCCACAGCAGCTGGGAGGGAGCAAGGTGCCTTTGAGAGTCTCCTCCAAAGGCATTGGAGGTCTCAGTGACAATTAGCAGAGATTCCTAAAGGGTCTTCAACACAAGGCTCACACCCTCAGCAATGCAGAGAGCGGAGCTGGCATCAGCCGCAGGTTTGCTGGGAAGAATCCCCACATGGGAGAGAGCTCAAGGGCACGGTGTCTTGCCAGCAGAATGCTAATGATGCTGCCCAAATGGGATTCCTTAAAACTGTCTTTTCATCTGGGAATGTCCAAAGTCAAGAGCTCTGGCAGATGGACGAATGTTTCCCAAGGTGCCTGGTGATTTGGGTCGCTGGATGAGTGGGGGAGGAGTGCCAAGGGCAGCGTGTCCATGCTCCTGCCCTCCAGCCCACTGTTCCAGGTTCATCTCCAACAGCTGAGCTGTCAGCAGAGCTGCTGCCTCTGGTCATCATTGCCCTGGAACAACAGGCTTGGGTTTGGGGGATTTTCACTCGTTCCTGCCACCCAAGGTAGTGCAAGCTCCGACCATGGGCAGGGTAAGGAGTGAAGGTGAAGGTGAAGGCAAAAATGAAGGTGAAGGTGATGATGAAGGTGAAGGTAAAGGCAAAGGCGAAGGTGAAGGTGATGATGAAGGTGAAGGTGAAGTGGTGATGAAGGTCAAGGCCTGCTAAATCCCCCAAAACATCAGGTCTCCCATTTGCTTGCCAATTCTGTTATTGCCCATCCTTTCTGCTCTCTCCATCTGTTCTGCACTCCCATCCATGGCTCCTTCCTAAAAACCAGTGTCACTTGCCCTCTCCAGTTCCCCAAACCTCTCTTCTTCAGTAAGAGGTGACATTAAAGTCATCTGATCTCTGCAGCACCAGGGTGACCAACCTTGGGGGACACCAGTTAATCCATCCCACCAGGACCAGCACTCCCTGCATCCTGAGAGATGCAAGCAAAGGTGAGAGCAGAACACAAAGCACTAGGATGTCCGGGCAGTTTGAACTCTGGCATTCCCTAACTTCTGATTTTGCAGCCTGGCTGTGTGAGCAACCAGCTCCCAGATCCCAGAGCAGCGTGCAGTGGCAATCAGAGCACGGCAAATCAATTCATGCCAGGCTGTACCTTGCAATGTAAATAATAAATCGGATTCAATAGCAATTGAATGCAGCCCAGAGCCCTGAAATTGGGCCTGGAGAAAATAAGAACTTGAGGCTGTTAAGATGCAGCAGGGTGGTGTATGGTCATTAGCTGTGAGATGCTGGAAAACTCTGCTTGGATAATGGTTTTCATTTGTGCCCATTCTGGGCACTGAAATAACAAATGCAGCACTGGGATGGTGGCAATGCCCAGCCTGGGGAGAACCCTGGTGAGGATGGCAGGATCCGTCCTGCTCGAGCTTCAGTTCCCTAATGGAGAGCAGATGGAGCTGGGTGAAACTATTTTGGCCCCAAAAAATTACAACACATGCAAAAATAAAACCCTGTAATTAGTGGGAATTTCATCAGGTTTCAGTTGGGACAGAAAAAGCCAGAGAGCAGTGTTCAGCTGCTGCAGAGTTGCAGCTGGACACAAGGCAGCCTCAGCACAGGCTGGGCTGATCTACTGCAGGACCAGCAAAACCTCCCCACCCCATCCCTGTGAACACCTTCTTAAAATATTTTTTTTTAATGCATAAAACAATTAAAATACTATTCTTATGTGTTTTGCCCTTGCTGGGCATTGACTAGGAACCTGGCAGAGGTGGATGCTGCCGTCCTGTCGTGTCCTTGCAGAGTTACATCATGTGTGTCTTCTCATTGGATTAAGTTGCAAATTCACAATTTCACTTGGGGAAACAATATTAAAGAGAAAAAAGCCAATCCTCTGTTCTGGGGGAAAGGAGGTGATCAGGCTCTCAAATAATTACAGGCTGCCTTGAAAATAACCATGACGTGCCAAAATCCAATTAGAAATATATCTATATAAACTTCCAAATGGAAGAGCTTCCATCATTTCAACCCCTCTTTGTGTCCCAGAGAGCAGCAAAGAGGAAGCAATGCCTTGGATGTCCTCTGCCAGTAAATCATGAACCTTGGGAAGGTGCAGATGTCATGCTGTGAGTGACAGGAGGGTGACCTGCCCAGCCAGGGGCCAGAGGACAGCACAGGTACCTCCTGGGCTCTGTAAGCCAGAGCTCCAATGTGACCTGCAGCACCCCCGCCCTGCAGCACTGAGCTTTGGTTCTTTTCTTATCAGCATGAAAATAAATTCTTTTCAGGGAGAGATTTTCGTAACACTAAATATTTCCATGCCTGGTTGAGATAAGCACCATCCATCAGCCTGCACCAGGCAGGAGGCTTCAGCATGAAGCTGTTTTTGATTCTATCTCCCTGCAAGTGCCTCAACAAATCCATTTTGAAGACTTTGCACAAAAAAATTGGGAGCAGGAGGGGCGGGTAGGGGAGGGGTGTTGGGATTTGGGAAAACACCTTCTATGGTGTTTAGCTTGGGAGTGTCTGCTCCCAACCCATGGGGCTGCAGTGAGGGGGTGGGTCCCCAATGCCCAGCTGCCTTCACAACCCCCAGGCCTATGGTTGGGTGCCATGGGGGGTGTTCTGGGGGTGACATCCCAACCGGGCAGGATGTCCCAAGGCCACCAAGACCACGTGCCCGGCCACTGATGGATGTGTGATTCTGGTTCCTCCCCCTCGCTGGGTGCTCTCTTTTCCTGCTGACGAGCAGTTTTCATTAACAAGCAGACAAGCAAAGCACCAGAGAAATTAGCCACTTTTCTCCTTGGACAAATAACTTCCGTCTGAAGGCTTTTCATCTCCTCCCTCTCATCCTCGCGGGGCGCGGCGGGAGGAAAGCTGATGTTTAATTACTTCCTTTATTTTCTGAAAAACGAACGTGCTGAATCATCCCAGCCTCACACCCTCTCCAGAGCCTGGTGTTGGGGAGGGATGGGAATGCATGGGAGCACTGGTGCTCTCCCTTCCCAAATCCATGTGCATGTGGGGGGGAAGCCTGTTGGTGTAGAGCTCACTGGAGCCACTGTCCCCAGGTTGTCCCCTTCCCACACCATCACTGCCTTGGGAAAAGGAGCCCTGGCTCATGCTTTGAGAGTCCCAAGCTGTGGCTTGGTTTAGGGCTTTCCCTAAAAAACTGTTTAACTCCTGTTTAACTGTGGAAAGTCCTGAACCAGACATTAAAAGACCCAAAGTCAGACCAAAACCCAAGACAATGTTGCTGGGGCTGTTTAAAAGATGCTCCACCATGGGAGGGATTGAGTGACAACCCAAGAGTGATTCTGGATGCTCTAAAACCAAGGATGGCTGGAGCATGGAGCAGGTGTGGGGACCACACCATCTCTCCAACCCTCCCCAAGCAGCCCCAGGCTCAAGGTTCTTCTTGAAATCCATTGGAATTTCAGATGGACAAGCAGTCTTAACTTCCCCAGGCACCCAAACCCCACCACAGTATCCCCAGGTCATTGGAATGCTGGCCTGCCACCAGGCTCATTTGCAGATGAGGAGGAAACAAATTCCATCCCCTGGACATGTGAACCCTTTACTGAGAAGTGCAATTACTACCAGAAAAATCACAGAAAGCAAAGGCTGGGAACAGTGCAGCACTTATTTTTAATAACAGCTTGGTGTAATCTGCACACATTTCTCAAGCAACATCAGCCTTTTCCTGCCAAGGCCCCTCTTTAACCATATTTCTCTTGGAAAATTTCTGCCATGGCTCAAAAGCTCTGTGTGCAGACAAAGGCTGAGGGAGAAATGGGAAATTCAAAGGGATGGAGAACACGTTCTTTCTTTATCTGCCTGCACCAAGTAGCATTGCCCTGCCCGCTCTCTTGAAGCCAGAGGAGGAATGCCAACTCCCCCCAGGAATTCTCATAGGATCTTTGCAGTCTACATACAGGGTTTGGGGCCTGATGTCCCCACTAACTACATGCATGGTTTGTGACTCTATGTCCCTGCTCCCTGACTGGCAGCACGGTTGGCTCGCTGAATGTGTCAGCCCTGGCCAGCTCCCAGCACAGAGCTGAGCCAGCATCCAGCCCTGTCAGGAGCTTGAGCCTCATCCAGAGCAGCTCCTGATTGAGCATCCAAAATTTTGGAAAGCTCCTATTGATTTGGGGAGCTGAATTTAGTTTTGGCAAGTGCTTCACTCTTACACACACAGCTGCACAGCCTGGATCCAAGAGGGTTTTATGCTGTAGCTATGCAAGGCCGATGAACAGCCACACAAACCCTGCATGCGCAAGGTCACTGCCACCTGCTGCACCTTCCCAGCCCACAGGGCAGTGATTGTCACGCAATGTGCTTAAGCTGAGTGTTCTTCCTCTTAAAACAAGGGTGAGGGTGCTGCCCTGTGCTGCGGTGGGTCTGTGACAGGGGACCCTTGCAAAGGTGGAGTATTACAGCACAGGCATCTGCTTGTCCTTGTCCTGGGCAGCCAGAGGTGCCCCCACCCCTCTCCCAGACCAATGCAGCGTGAGCACAGGGTGCACAACCAGACCCCGGTGCCTTGGTGGCTGCAGGGGCTAGCAGTGACAGTCCCTGTCTGGGTCAGGTGTGACAGCTGACTGCAGGCACCTACAAAAACACCTGTGGGATTGTCACCCCGGGGTAGTGACGGGTGCTGGTGACACCGTTCTGCTCAATGCTGGTGTGCTGAGCACCCACTCATGCTGAGAACACCCACCAGAGCTCATGCAGCACCCACGGGGGTGAGCACCCTCCTCTGCCTCCCCATCCAGGGAGCCGGAGGTCGGGGAGAGGAGAGACATTTGCGGTGCAGGGAATAACCAGGTGTTTTCCGCTCTGCGCCCACTGCAAACATGACCAAAAACCTGTCCATGGTACCCACTGCACCCTGGTGTCCCCAAGGACCTGTCCCCCAGCTGGAGAGAGACAGCGGGGGTGATGCCCCGGACAGAGACCNCATCCTGGGGGTCTGTCCGTCCTCCATTCCCCGGTGCTGCCCCCTCCATGCCGGGGGTCTGTTCTCCGTCCCTCCCGCGGTGCTGGCCCCTCCATCCCGGGGCTCTGCCTGCCCTCGATCCCCAGTGCTGTCCTCTCCATCCCGGGAGTCAGTCCCTCCACACTCCCCTTTACTCCCCCATCCCGGGGAGAGCCTGTCCCCGTGCCCTACCCTCGGTATTGTGGTGTACCAATGAAATGGGCTGGAAAATTTGGCTAGAGCAAAGGGATGCAGGTGTGAGGACAGGGCAGGAAGGCCTGGGGGTGGTGGAGCAAGGCAGGACCCCCGGGAAGAGCATGTCAAGGTGGAAGTGGGCTCACTGCAGGCAGGGGTGTCCGTGCCTGAGGGCTCCCAAACCTGCCTCCTGCCAGGAGAACCTGCCCAGAGCCCCCGGGAGTCCTGTCCACTGCCCTCACCCCACACTCTCACACTGTCCAGCCCTACAGAAGTCCTCTGTCACGGGGTGCTCAGAGACCTCCTGGCAGTACCCATGGGAGTCTCAGGAGCACAGATATCCCAAAGGCATGCACATTCCCCTCAAATACTGTGCCCACTCCCTCAGCGTGTGCCCAAGGCACCCATCGTGCTGCACAGGGAAGGCAGAAAGGAAATCTGCCTTTTGTTCCCTTCCTCCTCCGTCCTCGGGAGGCACCAGCAGTGGGCAGCCACCAGCCTGAGCTCCGTCCCTGTGCGGGGCTCCCATCTCATCTCTGCAAGTGGAGAATTCAGAGGGAAGTGCTGGGGTGACTCTCATTGTACCCAGGGCCTGAGCCAAGTATACTCCAGGGGAATCTGGAGAGGCTGGAGGGGGTGTCAGTCCTCTTTGAGTGTGGTTTCATCTTCCTCAGATCTTAGGGAATAACTCAGGGCAGGACCTGGTCCATCCTATAGGTAGAGCTTCAAAGATGGGATGTGTTGGGGGAATCCCAGAGAGCATCACTGGAATGATCATCCCTGGAGGCTCCACCAGCTCAAGCAACAGCTCTGCCCTGCACCAGGGTGAAAGCCACTTGGAAGGGACAGAGGGGACCAGGGAAATGGCACTGCCAGCTGAGCTCATGGCTCATGCAGATGCCACTAAAAGCAAGATGAGTTCTTCACAAAGCTGCTCCCTGAATTGAACAAATTCCCTGTTCTGGGAGTCCTCAGAGACTTCTGGTCCTATTCACCTTTCAAGTGCCTGCAGGAACACAAGAGAGATGACCAGCTCCCTGAATCCACCTTCAATTATAAGCAAATCCCTTGCTGTATTTGGTGCTAAATGTCTCTTTCCCTCCCAAATGTGGTGTGACGACCCATCCCTAAGGATCGTCACACACGGGCAGCCAGGCAAACCAACAGAGTGATTTCATTCCTCGTGAAGCTTGTTTCAAGCTTCTCCCATTAATCCCGGGCAGCCTGTCTGACCCCGGGAAGCCTGACTGCCCCCACTGCAGCTGCCTGCAGACATGGCCTCATCTGGAGGGCAGGTCTGTGGGACAACCACACACGCGATGGCATCAAAGACACAGGGATGTTCCTGAGCCCATGCTGAGAAGTGGTGGCAGAGGACAAAGCAGGAGTCAGGCAGTCTTTGCTTCTCCAGGCATTTGGCTCCCCTCGCTGTGCCCCTGCCTGCTCCTCCTGCAGCTTGGCTGTTTGCCACTGTGTCCCCCGGGCAGGTCCTGGTCACCTGCGAGCAGGAAGCATCCGCGGAAAGTCCCCTGGCAGCCGGTTTGCCGGTAGTGATCAGCCGGGGCCAGCCCAGCACCCACATGGAAATGCTTTTGCCGGGGAATGCTGCCACATCCTGCCCCGAGGTGCCCAGCCCCGGGAGGGATCCCATCCCTCTCCCCACCAGCAGCTGCTGCTGCTCTGAGCCTCTCCAGCGCTCACGTTTCACCAGCCATAAAAGTGTCTGGAGAGGGAATGGGAGCGGGAGCAGCGTTGTGCCTGGTGAGGGGAGGGAGCGGTGTCTGTCCCTGCCACTGCTGCAGACCCTGCCCCATCGCTGCTGCTCTCCCTGCGGTGACCCGGACCTGGCCTGCCCCTCCTGCGTGGCTGGAGAGATGCCCAAAATGGATCAAAGAGCCATGGAAACAAGCCGGCAGCGATTCCCCGGCGGCAAGCAGGCAGTGGGGTGTCACTCACGGGCGCAGGCAGACGGGGCACAGGGACCCTAGACCAGCCGGCAGGGACTTGGAATAGTGGGTTCACAGTGGCTGTTTGGGGACCTGAGCTGAGCTAGCCCCTCCCCACGCCAGCTCGGGCTCAGCCAGCCTGGAGGTTCCTACATTCCCGTTTTAGGATTCAGCACAGCCTCTGCTCTGTGGGAACCCCACTTCTGCCCGGACCCCAACACGACCATAGCCATGAGAGCTCTGGCCGGGAGCAGGTGCAGCCCACACTGAGCCCTGCGGCCCCTTCCTGTTAAGGCTGTTCATCACCACGGTCCTTCTTCGCTTTTCCTCCTGCACCCGACTGCCCTAAGCCACCGGTGACCCCGGTGCTGCCACACTGTGCCATAGCCCCGCTTGGGCACTTTGATGCCCGGTGGGTCCAGTGTCCCCTGCAGCAGCCCCTCAGGCTTCCTGTCCATCCCAGTGCCAGCTGGCCCTGCCGCGGGATTAGGCGGGAGCACGAGAGGAAAGCACCGAGCATCTCCGGATGAAACGCCCACGGGGCAGCGGGGAGGGGGTGGAAGTCACCCCCCTCTCTATGTGAGACCGCTCGGGGCCGCCCGGAGCTGGGATGAGCGGGCAGCCGGTGCTCAGAGGCAGCGGGAGGGAGGCGTTCGGGGGAATCAGTCAGGTGTGGACGAGGTATGAGGGGAGGCAGGGATGGAGCCGCACTCGTGACAGCGGTGCCGAGCGCTCACGCGCATCCCTCCTCCCGCCGAGATGCAGCAGGGCCGGCCATCCCTCTGCTGCGTCTCTACCTTCCGCAGCTCGCAGGGACCACCCGAGCCAGGTGAGGGGTCTTCAGGGCATGGCTGGGGGGCTGTGGGGCCGGCGGGCCTGGGGGGAGATGCTGCATGTGCATTCCTGGCTGGAGGGCACAGCCTCCGGCTTAGCAGAGAGGGGCGGAGGGGATGGAGGGCGGCTGGGGATGCTGTGGCTACTCCCTGTGCAGGGCACAGAAAGGAGAACAGAGCCCATGTTGGATGTCACCCCCATGTCCCTGCGTGGGGTCAGCCCAGGGCTGTCCTGACACGGGGCTCCTCTGTCCCCATCCTTTCCTTGCTCCAAAATGCTCTCACATGCCCTGCTCACCCTCCCTACCGTCCCATGTCGAGTGCTGCCAGGTGATTGGAAAGTTGGGACCCAAGGGATGGGTTGGAGAAACTGAGGCTGTGGAGGAGCTGCTGGAGCCAGGGCCTCTGGCCTCTACTCCAATGGAGAGCCATGCCCCCAAAGCTCCCGGACCTGCCTTTCTTCCCAGCTTGTTTTTCCTTTAGACTTTCACCCCTCTTTCCCATCTGCTCCCACTGTGGTGTTGCCTCCAGCAGTGTTTGCTGCAGGAGCAGAGATGCCCATGTCCTGCTGCTGGAGGCAGATGCTCCATAGCTCCCTATGGGTATGGGTCCTGCTGATGGCCAGAGACCCCTTCCCTCTACTCCCTCTAGCAAGTCCTGGGGAGGCCCTGGCACAGCTGAAGGACACAACTCTGGCACCAGCCCCTCCAGGCCTGCCAGGTTTCTATCTGCCACAGCACCCAGTGGGATGGGCAGTTTCCAGCCCAGAGGTATCCCAGCACAGCTGCAGTGCTCAGGGTGCCAGGGACAGGACAGTGGCATCTCAGACATCCTTGGCTGGAGGGAGCACAGCCCGCTCTGGTCCCCACCCGACAGGCTCTGAGTGTGTGAGACTGTTGGAAGTCATCAGAGACATCCCCATCTCCTGGGACAGGTCCAGAGACCACCCCTACCAGTCCTGTCTCTGCTCCCCACTGAGCCTCTCCATGGATCTCCTTCCACCTTGTTTTCTCTAGAATCACTTTCCCAGCCATCAGCCAGGTCCTCTGCCTCAGTTTCCCCATGGCAATGCTTTCTGCTGGCTGTGTTTAAGAAACAACACTGTATGATGTGGTCTGGGTATCCTGGGACAATCCTTTTCTGCTCTATTTTGACTTTTTTTTGGCCAGTTCTCCTATTGCATAAGGGTGTACTTGAGTGGTCTCTTTGAAACCTCTTCCCTCTTAAAACCCACTGATTAGGAAAACGAGCTGCGTCAGGATTTCTCCAGCCCTGCTATTCTCCCAGAGTAGTTTGTCCTGGAAGTGGTTTTGGGTGCTGCTCCATTCTTGGAGGTGGTTCATGACTTGCCTGGCTCCGTGTGGTGGGAGCAGGTGAGCTGGGGGATGCTCCAGTCTTTGCTTCCGCAGATCAGAGCTGCTTATGTCAAGCTGTCTGGCTTTTATCCGGAGCAGACAGAGCGTGAGCCCCTAATACCCACTCACCCTCCTCCTATGGCAGCTGGGTCCCTTCAGCCCCCCTCAAAGGAAAGCTTTGCAACCTCATTGCAACCCCAACACTCCCAGACTGTTAAAACACAAGGAATTGGACTTCAATGACCTTTGTGGGTCCCTTCCAACTCAGGATATCCTATGATTCTATGAATAAGGGACAAAAAGCACTCGTTGTGGGTAAATGTCTCTTCATGGTCATTATTGAAGAGCTGGTGTGTGTGTTTGGCCATCACTGGAGTGCACAGTGGCTGTCCCCAGGCACCCATGGTCTGTGCTGGGGGACCACCTTGCATTCCCTTCTCACCAGGCTGCCCAGGGAGGGTTTCTCTGCTCCCCTTCCCTCAGTGGTGGCAGTTTGCTGACAGCCTGGACCATGGGAAACAGCTTCCTTGGGCCTCCTCCTGGTTCCCGTCCCAGCAGAGTGGCAGTGACAAGCAGGAGGTTCTCACCACATGTCGTGGATCAGCTGCAGGTCCCGCGTCTGCTCGGCTGGCGGGTGTCAAAACAAACGTCGCTCGTGAGGGGTTTGTGTGGGCAAACATCTTGTCGGGTGCCTGCTGGATCCCAGCGCCAGCTGGCAGCTCCTGGGCTGGTGGATTTTCTTCTTGGCAATGGGAAAGGAAGGCACGAACGGGGAGTTTTCAGGGAGAGGAGCCCACAGCCTGAACTCAGTATGTCCCGTGGGGTAGAGAAGGCACTTTCGGGTGCCCAGGCATGGGGTGGATGGGCACCATGGCCTGTCTCTCACCCCCCTTCCCTCTGCAGCCGCCGCTGCCGCCTCTGCTCACTTCAGCTTCTGCCGCAGCCTCCTGGAGCACACGGTGTCGGCCGAGAACCTCAGCTACCGCCTGCAGCGCAACCCGGGCAGCAGCCTCACCTGGCACGACGGCCGCAGCCAGCGCCCCGACGGCGGCCGCACCGTCAAACTCCTGCGGCAGCCGGGCACCGAGGGCTCGCAGGTACCCCCACACCCTCCCCTTGGGCGTGCCAAGGGGAACAGCTCCTTGTGTCTGCCACACCATGCACCCCCCCACAGGAGCATCTCCTCTTCCCCTGCAGGATCAGGCCTTTGGGTCTTGTTTTGCTGAAAGTCCTCGTGATTATTGGGCATTTAGTTCGAGGAAGATAGATAAACATCATAATGTGTTTTCATCAGGCCTCGTGCTGTGCTGGGGTGAGCTCCCTGTGTCACGTCCCTCTGTGCATCACCTGCCCTCCCACTTGGAGCTGGGACTTAACACCATTTTGCATTAAGTATGCCAGGACCAAATTCCTTATAATGCCTTAAAAAAACTGAGTGCTTGTGTGTGTCTCTTAGCCAGGTTTGGACCATTGTCTTCCTAAAATGTGAAACTTTATTGTACTGTGGAGGCTGTGAGCCAGAGGTTTCCACCCATTCACTGCTGCACAGACACAGGAAGGAATATCATCCCTGCAGGTGGCTCCTGGTGCTTCCCAGCCCCTCCTTAACACCCTGGGAGTCAGGTTCAGAGGTGGCACATCCAGACAGTGAATGCTGGAAAGAAAAGAGGGGAAATTCAACTGCCTGCTTCCAGCTGCCAACGTGGAGATGCTTTTGTATCACAGGGCCTCCTGTCTGGTTTGGCTTCAGAAGGGAGCAGGGACCCCACAGGGATGGGTATGGTCGTGATGCTCTCAGGAGCAGCAGCTCCCGGGCAGACAATGTCCCATGTGCTGATGGCACTGTCCCATCACCTCCAGGTGGCTCCTGCATGGGGACACACTAGCCACTCTCCAGCAGCCAGCTGTGGTTTATCATGGCTCTTCCTCCTCCCCCTCTATGTGCTGCCCTGAAGGATTTAGTGAAAGGTTCTTAATTTGCCGTAAGTGAAGAAAAATGCCAGAGCAAAGGAAGGTGATGCAAGTTGCTCTTTGCAGTGCCCAGGGATGGTTCCCACCCCCCGGTTCCCCCAGCCACCTCCTGCCTTCCTGCCAGAGCAGCCTCCCAGCCTTCCTGCCTGCTCTCCTCCACACCGGCGCTCGATATTCACGGCTGAGAGTTTATCAGAGAGACAGCGCGGCTCAGCCAGCTGGAAAACAAACCTATGATCCCCTACACCTCCCCTGCCCCTCTGGGGAGCACAGGGGCTTACTTGGGGACCCTCCATGGGGAGCGGAGAATGCACGCCGAGCAGGCAGCACAGGGTTTAGGGATGCTGGGATGGTCCCCGGTGCAGGGCTGTGTCTGATGAGTGATGTGCGTGCAGCCGTGTGCGTGCCCAGGGAAATTGCCTGTTGTTTGTCACCTCTTCCCCCGTGCCTCGGAGGGTTAGTTGGATAATAGCTGTGGGGAGGTCGCGGTAAGCTCCCGGGAAGCTGGTTGTTATTCCCCCCAGCCCTTCCGCCTCTCATCATCACTCGTTAGTGAATCCAGAGCCTCCTCCTCCTCCTCCTCCTCCTCCCCACGGCACACTCTCCGGCGCGCTCAGCCAAGTGTGAAGGAGCCGCGCAGCCGGCGTGGGCTGGGGCTGCTCCCGCAGGCAGGCGACTCCCGGGATGCGTCTGGTGGAGCCGGGCAGCTGCCGGGGTCTCCCCCAAAGGTGAGGGTTTGGTTCAGAAACTGCATCCTGTGCATTGTCTGTTGGATTTTCCATCTGCTTTGGAGACGGACTACTTATAGTTATTAATGTACAGCCTCCCAACTTCGCCTTCTTCCCTCTTGCTTGAATGTTCCCAACGAGCTCTGCTTGAGGATCAGTTCCTTTCCAAGTTCAATCGCCTCCCTGGGCACAGGCAGCAGCCCCACCAGTCTGGCCAGGCTCCATGGCAATGCCTGGCACGGGGCAGGGAGCGCATCCCAGCCCAGCTGCCCTCCACTGCCTCCTCTGCAGCATCTCTCAGGAGTGTGTCATTAGTTTCAGTAACTGCGGGATGTCTGGAGTCCCTCTTACACTAATTATCCCTGCTCCTCTATTAGACATGCTTAATTAGCCAGTGTTCACACGCAGAGGTCGATGTTGGCACATCCCGGCCACACGCTGTCGACCTTTCCCATGCCGGTGTGTCGTGCATCAGCTGCTATTCCTGCTCTGTCCCTGCGGTGTCCGGGGCATGGGTGAGCCCTGGCAGTGCAGTCCCCTTGTGTGGTGGGAAGCAGGGATGCCTTTTCCACCCCAGTTTGCTGTGACCCAGCCCAGGACAGTCCCAGCAGCTTGGGCACAAGTGGGTGCTTTGGAGCGGCGATGTTTGCTGGTGCTGCTCAACGAAGTCTCAGCATCACCAGCAGTGGAGAGCTCACCAATCTCTCCTGGGTGCTGAAAGCAGGGAAAGAGAGATTCCTCCATCCTCCAGCCCCATTTCCCAGCCAACCTGGAGGATTCCCTAGGAGAAGCAGGCTTGCTCCTCTGTGCAGTCACAGCTCAAGATGTGTGATTTGCTCTGTGCAAGATAAGTCCAGGCTGCAACAACCTTGTGAGGCCAGAGTAGCTGTGATGGGGGAGAGAAAATGGAGCTGCCGAGTGGCTCAGGGTGAGACTGGGTGGCTCAGAGTGAGACTGACCACTGCAGCAGACAGCTGGAGGGAGGGAAGGTGGGGTGGAGGGACGCTGTGAGATAAGCCCCATCTCCCTGTGGGCATAACTTGGTACTAGCTCAGCAGGTGGTGGAGGTGGCCAAGGCACTCTGGGGTGCTGGGGACTGTGATCCTGCTTTATCCTGGGTGTCTCTGAGCATAGCAGCACCTCAGGAACAGGCTGTAGAATTCAGAGGTGGCCTTAGGCACCTGCAAGGCTGCAGGACCTTGTTGTGACCAGCTTAGGGTTGAAGAGGGTTGAGAGGAAGAGAAAGGGAGAGTCCTTCCTACTCCAGGGCACCAGCTGGCTGCTGGCTGCCTTCCTGAGGACTTCTGGTGGGGATGAGTTTACACCAGTACCAACATCTGGTGGGGATGGCTTTGCAACAGTTCCCACTGTCCTCCAGGATCTCACTGGCTTCATCCCCACTGGGTTCCAGCAAATGCCCATCTCTGCCTGGTGAGGTGGGGACCCTGAGGACCCCCCCCCAGGACATCTTCTGAGCCTGTGCAATGCTCTGCTGGGCTGGGAGATGCATAGGGGAGGGGAGCTGGGTCTCTTGTCTGCAGCAGGAGGGCAGGGAAGTTTAAAGTGTTGGGTCTATATACGGCAGGACAACCAGCTTGACCTCCCATCCCCACTCTCCCTGCCTCCCTCACCGGTTCCTCTGATTTCAGGGTGAGCCCAGAGACACCAGAGGGTGTGGAGCCAAAGTCTGCCAGCGTCACCACAATCCTATGCAGCCAACCAGCATCTCCCCCACCCCCATGGGGAATGATTTCTGTTTTCCTCCTTGCAGGGTTGAATCCCACTGATGCTCTCCCCTCCCACTCCCCTCAGGTCCGTGGCTGTGACCACTATGGCATCTACCACACCAGCCCCACGCTGGGCAGCCTGGTCAAGCCAGTGGTGCTGTGGACCCAGCAGGATGTGTGCAAATGGCTGAAGAAGCACTGCCCACACAACTATCTCATCTACGTCGAGGCGTTCTCCCACCACGCCATCACAGGTACAGTGTGTCCTCTGGACTGTTTGCCATTAGCACGTGCTTCTAGGAAAGGCTGTTTGGACATTGGTGGTTCAGAAGATGGACATACCCCCCCTTTCTGTCCCCTTCCCCATGGGATGCAGCCAGGGTGAGAGCAGGGGACACAGTGACACTCACTCAGGCTGGGCAGGAGGCATCTGCCACCAGGGTGAGCTCCAGGACAGGCTGGAGGTTCTTTAAAATTTTTAAATTGGTTTATAAGACAGGGCAGAGTCTTCTCATCACCTAGATTAATATAATAATAGTATTTTTAAAGTTTTTTAAATACTGAAAATTTTTGCAGAAGAGAAAAATCTCTGTCTAGTTGGAGTCCGAGTTTCAAAGGTCTTTGTCTGGGTCCAAATCCAACTCCCAATCAAGTCCTTGAAGGAGACTTACCTCTAGGATCAGCTCCCTCTCCTTTGCTCCCTGGGGACAGTGGCTTTGACCTCTGTAAGAGCATCATTCCAGTCCAACTTCAATATGTGTGAGGCCAGACTGAGCTCTGCCAGAGCCAGGGGACAGTGGCAGGGAAGTGAGGGCAGGAGCTGCCTGGGGGGGATGCAAAATCCTAATGCAAGAGCTCAGCCAGCCCTTGCTCAGGCAACAAAGGCAGCATTAGCGAGTGTACGCTGGGAAGCAAGGACAAAAGCTGGATTAAAATCCCTCCTCTAATAGACCCAGACTGGAGGGAAGTGGCTCCTGGGGACCAGAGCTCTAATGTGTTGTGATGGGCACCCCCGTTCCCCGGGGACGACCAGCCTGCACGGGGACATGCACTAGGAAACATCTCCTCATGTGGGAGGTGGAGCAGAGAAATGGAAAGCTGCTGCCTGCGGGGATGGGTTACAGGACTGCAGCTCTGGTACCTGGCAGAGGCTGGGGATGTGAGCTGCCACCCCGCACTCTCTGAAAGGGAGGTCACGAACCAGAATGGTTGGGGTTGGAAGGAACCTTAAAGCTCATCTCATTCCACCCCCTGCCATGGGCAGGGACACCTTCTGCTATCCTAGATTGCTCTAAACCTTGTCCTGATCTTGAACACTTCCAGGGATGGGGCAGCCACAGCTTCTCTGGGCACCCTGTGCCAGGGCCTGCCCACCCTCACAGGGATGAACTTCTTCCCAATATCCAGTTTAAGCCTATCCTCTGCCAGTCATTCCTCCTCATCCTGTCACTCCACACACTACTCCAGGCAGTGAGAGAGATCACTCCCTCCTCATTCCTCCATGCTGATGGGCTCCCCTTTGTGCTGCCCTTTCCTGGAGCCATCCCCCACTCCACGGGGCTGCTGGGGCACCGAGCCATTCCGTGTTTGCAGGCCGGGCACTGCTGCGGCTGAACGGGGAGAAGCTGCAGCGCATGGGGATCGCGCTGGAGGCGCAGCGCCAGGAGGTGCTGCAGCAGGTCCTGCAGCTCCAGGTGCGTGAGGAGGTCCGGAACCTGCAGCTGCTCAGCCAAGGTAGGGCCAACAGGGCAGCCGGGCAGGGAGAGGCTCCGGGGCTGGGCTGTGGGGCCGTTCAGGCAGCACAGGGGTGAGTTGTGATGCACAAGGCCAGGCTGCCACACACAGCCCAAAATCCTTCAGCGGCCTTTTGCACAGAAGGGAAGAGATTCTCTGGGGCTGGCAGTGGGTGAGCTGCGACGTGCCACCCTGCAGGCTGTTTATTCCTTGCTCTCCCACCTTGTTCCAGCTTCTTTTGGAAATGTCTCCTAGCTGATCCGTCTGTTTGGCAGATTGCACCAACACTGTGAACCGAGCTCCGCTGGGACGGGCCGCGCACCGCCGATACGAGACCTGAGCCACACGCTTGGAATAAGAAGAGACAGCTTCCCAGACACTCCAGGGCTCCTCTCCCGCTTCTTCCTTCTCTTTCTTTTAAAGGAATACATTCCTGTGCAGGGATGGAAGGTTTCTTCTAGCAGATATGGCTCTTGGCTGGAGGAAAATCAGCAAACCAGCTGCTGGGACAGATGATGAACTTCCATCCACCTGAGCCTGATGGTTCACAGGGAAAGAGATGGAAAAAAGGAGATGGCAAAAGGCAGGGCTCAGCACTGTGGAGAAAGGGAATGCAGTGATTCCAGGGACAGCTCGGAGCCATGTGCAGGACACTGAAGCATTATGCACTTGGGCAACATCCCAGCACCCAGCAACTCGTGTCCATGCCTCGGAGCTTATTTAGGGAGCTTTGGTTTCCTCATCAGACTGGGCTGTCTTCCAGCCTCTGGGGAGGTGACGTTATCAGTAGCAAATAAGATGATACAACCAGCCAAAAAATTCAAAGCGGGGCCAAGACCCCAGCACCCAGCTCCACTTGGTGAGTTAAAAAGGGAGCTGAGTCATCATAGCTGGAAAATCTGCAAGAAAAAGCAGGTTGGATGCACCAGGAGGGTGCCATGGCCTGGAGGAAGCTGTGCCAGGAGCTCATCCTTCATCCGCAGGCAGAAGGGGGAGCCCGTGCAGGGGCTGGGGGCAGCAGGCAGGGGTGCCAGGTGGTGATGGGTGCTGCCCAGGGTGGGACTGGAGGAACACTGGGTGCCAGGTCCTCCCCAGTCCCCATGCCTGGTCCTGCTCTGCTCCATGCTCCCAGCAGCTCTGCAGAGCTCTGCTCATCCAGGCACTGGCAGGTTCTCATCCTGACCTCCTGCCCAAAGGCTGGCAATGGTGCCACCAAAGCCAGGCACCTTCCTGATGACCTTCACCATCATTACAGTGAAAGTGTTTGCTGTTACACCCCCACTTCCCAAACTCTCCCATACAGAGCTACAGGCTGCCCTTGTGGGCAGATAAGGAAAATCCATGTGTAAATCAGGATTTTTGACCAGAGTGGATGCTGTCACCTCCCCACATTCCACCTCAAGTGATGAGGGTAAGGCTGTGGGTCATGGGTGTCCAAAAACAGAAGCACCCCAAAACCCCTGGGGCATTGGGATGTGGAGGCAGGTCACGGTGCCCCCAGCTGGGCACCCTCCTGCCTGCTTCTCTGCTGGTAATAAATTAGAGACTGTTATTTTAACTCACTGCTCTTCTGACTCTTCCCACACCTGAACCCACCCTGTGAGTTTGGTCCCTCCAGCCCTTCCTGGGGGTGCTCAGGAGATGTGTACAGCCCTAAATCCCTCCATGCTAGGCTGAACATCTTCCCTCTCTGCCTGTGGGTCAGGGGTCTGTGACCCTCAGCTCCGTCTGCAGGGAAGCAGCTCCAGGATTTTGTTTTGTGTAGCCTTTGGAACCCCAGGACACAGGAATTAGAATTTCCTCCTCTTTTCATACTGACCTTTTCAAATATGCAGCAAAATTTGCTCTTCTCACCTCACCGGAGACTCACAAGCAACAGAGCTGGGAGAATTTATTAAGTTTAAAGAAAAGGAAAAAGAAGAGAGTAAAAAGCCCATCTTCCCTACCGTGGGGTTTGTTTCTGTCCTGGTGGGGAGCTGGGGGGCAGTGGGAGGGATGGGGTGGCCCAGGGAGCTGCGGGGTGACGAAGGGGCCGAAAGCCCAAACAGCAAATCACGGCTGCAGGTGTCTGCACATCGTTAGAGGGAGACGCTGAGCTTCTCTCCAGAGCTTGGGAGCTGCACAGGGAGAAAAGCCTTCTCCAGGCTCCAGCTGGGCTCCTGCAGTAAGCTGGTGAAGATTTGGCTTGGAATGCAGTTGGGGTGCACAGAGCAGTGCTGGGGATGCCCCGGGCCCTCTGGAAAAGGCAGGGTTCCCCCCAGATCCTGCTCCAAAGCCCAGCTGCCTCTTGCGGTGCTCCTGAAGATGCTCTGGCTCTCTCCACCTCCTCAGCATGGAAGAGGAGGCACAGAAGGAAGCAGAAACCCGACCAGCTGCACTCAGCCAGAGCCCCAACTATGGCCTCTTTCTGAGACCCACCAGCACAGGATGAGGTGGAGGAACAATGCGAAAAAATATTCCCAGGGCTGTCAGGAGGATGCTGTCCTGCCCCCAGTCCCCTGCTCTGTGTCATCAGTTCTGATGAGGATGGTGATGGTGAGAGCAGAGCATCTTTGCAGGTTGGCTCTGAACTATTGCTCTGGCAGTGTCTGGTGCCACCTAATGCCCACGGCTTGTCCAAGGGGCACCCAGGACAGCAGGGATGCATCCCTGACATGGTTTTGACTTCAGTAGCTCTGGGCATACAACGAAATGCATCTGCCTGGTGGATCCAAGGAAGGACAGTCCTCCTCACAGGCAAGAACTTGGGGTGGTGAGTATTGCACCAGGACCCTGGGAGCTGGAGGCAGATGCTGCTCAGGATCCTCTCAGACTGAGGCACAGCTTGGTCACTCCTCATCTTTTGCCGAGCAAGAAAAATACCTTCTACTTGTTCAGCACTTATCTGCCAGCAATATTCCAGGCACTGCCCCAAAACAAACAGTGCTGACAATGAAACACAGATGAATCAATTCATGCAATATTAAAACCAGACAACAATTAAACTAAACAGAAAACACCAGCAAGCATCAGTCAGTCCCCTGCAGCAGGCAGGAGGATGCAGGCAGCAGCACTGGGGCACAGGGGCAGGCAATGGGCACAGGGGCAGGCAATGGCCACAGAACTCCTGTCTCTGATAAATTTTTTTGCCATTTTATTTGGTGGAATTTTTTTTTAATAAGAAGGCCAATGTGTCACTGGCATCAGGAGTTATGTTCAGCATCTTCTTAGAAAGTAACAACCCAGCAATCCCTTCCCAGTGGCAGAAGCAGTTTGCAGATTCCAGCAAGGTTTTCAAGCAGAAAATAAAAAAGCCAGCAGAGATGCCCATAGAAAATGCATGCAAATTTCTCTGAGTAATTACTGAGCCTGCCTTGATGATGTAAACACCTCCAGCTCTGAAGCACTGCTGATCGTGGCTCTGATGCAGGGAATGCTCCCCATTCCTCTGACCCTGAAATTCACGGCGGGTGCTGAAGGCAGCCTGTGCTGTCCCTGGCTGAGTGGGGTGGGAAGACACAGTGTGCTGGGCACAGGGGTGGCAGCGCCTGCCACTGGCTCTGCTGAGGTGGAGCTGCTTTAAATTGGAATGCCTGCCCCCAGTGGATTGCATGCTCCATCTAATTAGGACCCTGTTATCCCATCAGGTGCACAGGGAGGATTACAAACCAACAAGTCATTGGATGGGAGCTTGACATGAGCAACGTGTGCTGGCAGCCCAGTAAGCCAACCTTGTCCAGGCTGCATCCCCAGCACCATGGCAGCAGGGAGGGGGGTTTGTCCACCCCTGCTCTGCTCAGGAGGGACCCCACATGCAGTGCTGCCTCGAGTTCTGGGGATCCCAACCTCAGAAGGTTGTGGAGCTGCTGGAGTAAGTCCAGAGTACAAACCCAAAGATGCTCCAAGGGCCACTGCAATGAAGACAGGCTGAGAAATCTGGAGTTGGTAAACCCAGAAATGAGAAGGTTCTGGTGAGACCTTAGAGCCACTTTCAGTTCCTAAAGGAGCTGAATGACTTTGGACAAGAGCATGAAGTGACAGGACAAGGGGAATGGCTTTAAACTGGCAGAAGACAGGGTTAGGTTGGATGTTAGGAAGAAATTCTTTCCTGTGAGAGTGGTGAGGCACTGGCACAGGCTGCCCAGAGTAGCTGTGGCTGCCTCACCCCTGGAAGGGTGCAGTAGCCTGGAGAGCTGCCTGGGTGCTGCTCCAAGTCAGAGCATCCCAGGGAGGAGCGAGGTGCCAGCGTGTGGCAGGGGCACAGTGCTGTGCAATCCACTGGGGACAGGGCACAGTGAAACAGCCACTCCTGGGATGCTCCAACAGCCACATCCCAGCTCTGGCATACCTCCCTCTGCCTCATCCCATAGCCCTGGTGCCCATCCCACTGCCTGGTGCTGGAGAACAAGACAGGGCTTGGGAACACACACACAGAGCCTCGCAGCTATGGCAGCAGAAGTCTTCTGCTCCAGTGTGTTCTTGCTGCACATCCAGGACTAATCAATCTTGATTTATTGCTAATGAACTTGAAAACAGTGTTGGGATGGATCAGGTGCCACTCAGGGTGAGATGGATAATATAATTAAGATTTCCTCAAAGGTCCCGTTTTTCTTACCTTGTTAATTAAGCTGATGTGGGGCCCTCCATGCAGAATACGTAATGAGAGGCTGCCAAGACAGAGCTGGCTGTTAATGGAAGGTGATGCAGGAGGAAATGCTGGCCTTGACCACAGGGCTGGAGTTATTTGGGCAGCTCTTTGATGGCTTGGTTCCCCAGAGCTGATCTCTGCTGAGAACTCACCACATGCTTTGCACAAATCCATTTGGAGCCCACAGGGCAGAGCGTGCAGTCACAGGGATGCAGCTGGAGGTGGATGGGCTCATCCCTGTTTGAGACAGGCTGAGTAACATGGCAGAGCACACCAAAGCACAACCCAGGTGTGGGAACAGGGCATTTCCTGCAGAAATCCATGAGCAGCCCTGTGGCCTCAAACAACACCTCTGGCTGGGGCTGGAGCCTGTGGTGCAAGGAGGAGGGGAAGCTGCTCCACTCCCCGTGGCCCAGGCACATTTTTGGTACTTGCACTGGTGGTGACTTATGACAATGAATTAATGGCCTCTTAATAAGGGTGACACTTTCCTTAATTAGAAAGTATCAGAGCAGAGATAATAGCTTCATTTAATTTTGTTCCCCTATATTACTTCCTTCATTTTTGGTCCTCATTCTCAGCTGCTGGATGCCCTCTGAATGCTCTGCCTCCCCAGAGCCAGAAACACTCCCAGGGAGTGGCACAGAGACAGGAAAGGTGGAGAGAAGTGAGTGTGGGTATGGCTGTGATGCTTTCACTGGGACAAGGATGGAGAGGGGAGGGTGCAGATGTAGCTACGGTGCTGCTGCTTTCACCAGGGTGGTGCCAGGTTTGCAGCAGTGCCAGGTGCTGGCAGCACCTGGGCAGGGTCAGAGCAGAGACCTGGCTGTTTGCACCAGGGTTGGTGGCACATGGGATTGCCTGGCAAGGCTGGAGTAAGGGGGAGGCAGCATCCACAGGCTGGAAGCCACCAGAGGGAAGGCAGCAAGTGGTGGGAGTCGGGCAGCCCAGGGAAGGTAACAGGACTGAGATAAATAATTGATCCAAACCCAGTATCATTTGGGTCAACCAGAGCTGTTCCTCAGCCTGGATGCACCAGTAGCTTTGCTGGAAAACCAAGTTTTTTGTTTTGGTTGGAACATCCCCAGCGTTTCACTTGGGTCTTTTTTGGAAAGGCAGGTTTAGGGTTTGGTTTTGACACAACATTCCCAGGCACCACATTTGCACAGGCTGTTACTGGGGCCTCCAGGAAAATCCTTCACACCCCCACAGAAAAGGAGCCTCTTCACTTCCCATCAGAGGATGCATTTTCTAAAACTAGGAAGGATTTGATGACGCCACATACTTCATCACTAGTCCTGTCCTACATCCCTGCAGCTCCCACTGCCCTCCACGGGATTGTTGGTGCCCCTTGGTTGGGATGGGTCCCCATGGGACATGCCCCCCATGTCCTGTAAACCATAAACAGCAGCCTCAGGGCTGCTGGGAGCTTTACAGCTCCAGCTCCTCCTTGAGGCAGGAGCTTTTCCCCCCTTTGCCTTCCCTCTTTGCACTGCAACCATTTTGCTTTGTCGCCATATCTAAAATTGAATCTGTTTGGATTTTCTCTCGCTCTTCTTTTTTTTTTTCCTCTTTTGCTTATATTTGCTGAGTGCATTCAAGCACAGGGAGGGGGGAAAAATAATAAAAAATCCATCAGCATAATTCCTGGCTGTCGGAGTGATGGCAGGCTCGGGTTTCCAATCAGCGTCCCAGGCAGCGTGCGGGAGGAGGCTGGGGCTGGCCCGGATGCTGCAGCACAAACCAGCTGCAAATCCCTCTTTGTTCGGGAATCACTCTCTTTCAGCCGGACCAGCCCCTGCACAGCCTGTCCTGCGGATGTGTGAGCATGTGGCTGCTCCAAGGGGCTTTGTCCCCCTGCCACTCCAAGGATAAAGGGCATGCAGCAGCCGGCTGCGATCCTTTATCCCAGGATAAAGCCTTGGGAGACAGGGAATGCCGAGTCTCCCATGCTGGATCTGGGCATCAGTCATGCCCTTTCCATCAGCTGTCTCTGTGCCTCGTGCACAAGGCTCAGCAGACATGGGCTGAAGTCTGGGCTCCCAGTGCTCCCAGTGCTCCCAGTCCCATGCATTAAGCATCTCACCATCCCACCAGTGGAGATGCTGGCCCTGCACAGCCCCATATGCACAGCAGTTAGTGGGAGTTTTTGGGATGCCTCCAGAGCAGTGACATGTGGAAGAGGCTCTGCAGACCCAGCACAGATTTTATCCTAACAGACTTAAGGGTCTGAAGGGTGCTGCTGCAGCCCACGGATCAGACACTGGCACAGGCTGCCCAGAGAAGCTGTGGCTGCCCCATTCCTGGAAGTGTTCAAGGCCAGGCTGGATGGGGCTTGGAGCAGCCTGGTGTAGTGGAAGGTGTCTAACTGTGATTCTAAAATGTGCTTTTAAGTTACTTTTTAAAGTGTAAATACCCCAACAGCCAGGCCCATTCTGGACAAGGGACATTGTCTTACCTACAGATGCCAACACCCCAAGAGGATCTGCATCCAGAAAACCAGACTATTTCCTGCCTTTGCTTAAAGGGTGGTTTTTACATTTGTGGAGTTTTGAACTCTTGGCCAGGTGTCTTTACAAGCCAGAACTGACCCTTGGGGATACCCAAATTGCTGCTGGGTTGGGGTGGAGGTCACTGTGTTGGCTGCATCCTGGCAGGCACAGGGCAGCTCCAGGGAGATCTGCTCAGCACCAGCACAAGAGGCTGGAGAAGCAATGACAGCGCTGCATGGAGGGTGGCAGCACCTTGCTGATACAGGCTATGTAACTGTTTTTTCCCTCATCTCCTCTTCCTGGGGTCCGTATCAATTTAATTTACATGCTCAATGGCTTGGACTGCTTCATCCCTGCTGCCAAGCACCTTCTCCAGCATTTACAGTTGCAGTGTGTGCCTGGGTGTTGCTCCTTGGCCTCCTCCTGCCTCGTGTGGTGGGAACAGTGGGAATGGTGACCAGGGGGCCAGAGCACTGGGAAACCACCATGTGGCCCCTTCCACAGAATCGTGCTGGTTTGCAAGGATGGGCTCTCATCCACAACCCACCTCTGCAACAAAGCCACGGTGCAAGAGGAGATGTGATGGTTTCCCGTGAGCACATGGAGGAAGGCAGCACCACTGCCCCTGTTGCTCTTCCTCCTCCTCCTCCTTCTCCTGCCTTTCGCAGCACAGCTCTGCCTGTGAAACAAAGCACTCCTCAGCATCTGCTTAACATTTGCTGCGCTTTTCAAGTCCATTCCTTGACCCCCTCTGCTCAGTAGAGCCTGAAAATAACAACAGTGGGTGCCTTTATATTGCATAATTTCAGCCTCTTCCAACCTGTAGCTGCCTGCTCTCCCTGCCCCTGTCTAACCCCAGGGTGACCAAGCTCCCCTATCTCCCCTCACCCTCAGCCCATTCCTGGAGATGCAAAACTGTGCTTTGTGGATGCAGAAAATGGACATGGTGGCACTTTTGCACACGTGGAACAGCTGTCAGGATGAGCGATGGGCACCGTTTCCAGCGAGGAGGGGACCTCGAAGGTGCTGAACGTGTGCTGCCTGGTCTCAGCGGGCAAGTGGAGCTGCCCGATAGCCTCCCCCAGCCAGCCGAGCCCTCCCGGGAGGCAGCTCGCTGCCTGGGAAGCGAGGCCGCCTCGGATATGCCTCATTTTATACAAAGAAGGTGGGTTGTGCCTGTCCCTCCCACCCTGCTGAGCACCCTCCGCTCCACCGATAATCATACCTAGCAATTACACCGAGCTTTCCCTGCTCTCTGCAGACGTTAATTAAGCTCTTTTCCCGCAATGGAGACAAAGAGGGGAAAACCGCGAGGAAACTCCCGGCTTGGGTTGGGCTTTTTTTTTTGCATGACTGTGCCACAGGGCCTCTCAGCTCCTGGCAGCACCGCAGGAGCCACGCGCTGGTAATGGCAGGCAGGGTGGCCCTGACTGCAATGGTTGCTCTGGGTTCTGCTCTCACCTGGCAAAATTAATGTGATTTTCCCTAATTTCTGGGCTACTGCTGCATCCTGGTGTGGCTATGCGTTCCCACAGCCGGTAACCAAGGCTGGCTCTGCCCTGCCCAGGTGCCACCAGCTCTGCAGGGGTGACATCCCAAGCCTGGGAGCTGGGAAAGTGCCCCATGGACATCGCAACAGGCTCGCACCCAGCATCATTCCCAGGGGCTCGGGTGGCTTGACCTGGAGCACCCTGGGTTTAGATGTATTGATGGATGAGGAGGGCATTCTACCTACACCTTTGCAGGCAGGATGATGAACAAGACAGCCTGGAGAGAATAGTGACATACAGGACACTCCCAACACCTTGGAAGATAGGATGATGGGCAGGACACCCTGGAGGAAAGGATAACGGGCAGGACACCTTGCCGGGCAGAACGACAAGCAGGTCATGCTGTCTGCATCTTGGAGAACAGGGTAAGGGGAAAAGCGTCCTTCTTAAGACCTGGAGGCCAGGACAACAGGGAGGGCACCCTGGGGGGGAAGATGACAGGCAGGACACTCAGCGCCTACACCCGGGAGGGCAGGACGACGGGCAGAACACGCTGCCTGCACCCCGGAGGGTGTGACGGCGGCCAAACCCCCTGGAGGTGCGGATGGCAGCTCGGCACCCTGCCCGCATCCCGCAGGGGCAGCGCAGCGCAGCCCTGCCCGCACCGGGGTCCGGCCGCACCTGCCCAGGTCAGCCCGGCCCGGGGGGCGCTGCCCCGTCCCGCCCTCCCGGGGCGGCGCCCCCGCCCGTCCTCCCGGTGCCGATCCCGGTGCCGGTCCCGGAGCCAGGCGAGGCCGGAGCGGCCCGGTGGCGGCGGTGAGGGGCGCGGGGCGNGGGCGGCGCCGCCCGCGGGGTGACAGCGGGGAGGGGCAGTGAGGGGACCCGGGTGGCACGGCCGGGCCGGGAGGTGACAGGGCAGAGGTCCTCCTGCCCGGGAGGTGACAGCGGGACCGGGCAGGGCAGAGCTCCCCGCGCCCGAGAGGTGACAGCGGCACCGGGCAGAGCTCCCCGCACCCACTGACCCCCGGGACAGGGGGCACCCCGGTCCCCGCGGCACGGTGAGGACTCATTGTCTGCCGGGCATGTGCGGGCGCTGTTCCCTTCATGTCAGTGCCCGGGGACAGAGAGGGGAGGGACGGGATAACGCGCCTCGAACAGAAACTTTACACCCTCAAAAGCCTCGTCTGCGCCTGGTCAGAGCCATGTGCGGCAGGAGCGGTGTGTGCATGCCTCGGGTGAGGCTCTGCCTCCTGGAGAGCTTCGATGGGTGTCATTCGGTTTGGGTGACAGCGGCAGTATGCACCGTGTCCCTCCGGAGCTGCCCGGCCACCAGCCGTGCGCAAGGAGGCAGCGGCTGGCAGGGCTTCACCCGCCACGTGCTTCCCTCCCGGGGAAACCTCCTGCGAGGGCGATTCTTCTAGAGGAAGCCTCTCCCTCCACTTCCTTGACTTTATTCCCTGGAAGTTTTTCCCAGCATCTCTGGTTCTGCCAGGAGTTCATGGGAGGGAGCACAGCTCCTCCGACAGCCACAGGGATGGCAGTGCCCTTTGGCATCCATCATCTGTGCTGGTCTCATTGCATCTCTGGTGGCACACGGCTTGTGCTGGGACAGCAGCTCCCTTGGCGTTTGGCATTCCGTACCTCTGGAGCTGTTGGTAAATTATTGGTGATAGGTGGAGCAGATTGCCAGGTGATCAGGCAGTTGTCGTGCAGCAAAGTCCATCAGTAGCGATGGGACTGAGGTGGGAATCCCGGCAGGAGAACTTGGGGTCATGATCTGCAGGTGGCTTTCCCCTGGTAACCATAAGGACGTTGTGAGAGGGTCGCAGCCATCCCTGGCTACACACATGCTCCCTCAGGCCCAATCCAAATTAATGGACAGGCCTTTCTGCATGGAATTATTTCCCCCTTCCCATTCTGTGCCCAATTTCCAGCCACGCAGGGCTGCCAGTGGCTTGGGAACAGTGCCTTTAGTTCCCAAATGTCACTTCCCCCTTCCCACAGCCATGGGTTTCCTCCTTAGCTTTGCTCCCAGCAGTGCCAGCTTGGCCTTCACTCATCACGTTTTGGTGCCTGCGTTGACAGGAGCTTTTTTTTCCCCTGGAACTAGAGTGGGATGTTTCAAAAATGTTGCCACAAAGTTCTAAAAAGTTACCTAGAAAGAGCTGGGGACCTCATAAGGTACCGCCTGGCCCAGCCTTCCCACACCACATCCCACCCCTGCCTCATGGTCATAATCTGTGGATACGTTCTCTTCCCATTACCAGTTGCAAAAGCGTTGTCAGGAAAACCTTAAGGGAAGTGTGGAAGAGTACAGGCTGTTGCCTATTTTCAGTGTGTGTTACTCAAAAATGAGTGAGAAGTTTGAACGTTACCAAAAAACCCCACAATGGGCTGATTTTTGCTCTGCGTCTCCAGGACAATCCCTCTGTCATCCCTGGGGTTGTTTCAGGGGCCGGGGAGCAGATTTTGGCTCTTGCTGACTGGTTTATGAGATTTTTATTTTTCATTTGGTTAAAAAATAAGGGCAAAAATGCAAAGGAGTATTTGGTGTGAAAAACCAGAAGATTCAGAACTTCTTAGGCTGGGCAGAGAGGATTCCTTTGAGGGGACAGATGTGTTCAGGGGGATGAGAGGTGTCCAGCTGCTGGAGCAGGGCTGAGCTGGGCACTTTGGATGTTTTGGGAAGGGAGAATTGGGGTGATGCTCAGTGGTGTGCAGTGTCATGAGGTGCAGGAGGTGAGCACCAGAGATGTCAACAGGGTCTGCCCTGGCTGTCACTCTTTGCGTGTCACCTCGAGCTGGCCAGCGAGGCAGGCAAGGAGGTTCTGTGCTCCATCCTCTATTGCATTTTGGCACTAGCCCTGGCTGGATATAAAGGTGTCAGTTGTGTGGGTTTCCCCTTGGTTTTCACCCCATTGTAAGCACAGAAATCTTGTCTTCAGCTTTCACTTCACTGTTTTTTTGTCTTTTTTTCCCTCTTTTTTCTTTGAGCAGCTTGAGTGAGGATTGCTCAGAGGTGCCAGGAGGCAGCACGGGAGGGAAGGGGACTGGCACATTTGTCCCTGTAGAACTGGGGACAGTAGCAGTGCCCACACTGGTGGGAGTGGATGGGAAGGAGCCACAGGGACCCCTCTCTGTGCCTGCTCCAGAAAGGAGCTGCTGTCAGGCAGGCTACAAACTCCTACCCAGCTCTCCCACCAAAAGAGCCCAAATTAGTTGAATCAGTGATCCCCATGTTCAGCACCAAATGCCACAGAGCCAGTTGCCAAGCTGGCATTTCTCACTTGATCCGATTAACCTTTGTGCCTATGCAAACAACCACATATGTGTCACCAGCCGAGCACATGCTGGAAGCTTTTGCCAGTTCTTGGAGCATGTGGGCTGCATCCCACATGGAAAGTCCCCGATGCTGCACAGAAAGTCCCTGGGGACACCTCAGAAAGAGCTGCTGGACCCTCGTGTCCCGCATGTTGGTGGCGTGGCTGGCAATCTGGCCACACAGGAGATGCTCCTCCATCCCTCTGGGCACGAGGACAGACAGGATGAGTGTGGATGCTTTGGGAATCAGCTCTTTTGAGTTAAATGATGCTAAACGTGTGTGAGGAATTGCATGTGACGAGTCAAATACGTGTTTTAAAAAACGCGTGGGTGAACATCAGCATCCCATCCCTGCCAAGGTCTCAAGGTCATGGTGGTCCAAGGAATCTCTTCCCGAGGGTCTGATGCTCTCATTGTGGAGGCATGGAGGACTTCTTTTCCCCAAATCCATATATGGCATCTCCCAGGGAAGCCCCCATTCTCAAATGCGCCTTTGCTTGTGCTGTCGGCAGAGGAAGAAGGAACTTGAAGCTGGAGGCAGAGCCAGTCATGCTGTGGGCTTCCTTTTGGCACTACTGAATGGAAGGGTGTCCTACTGCCCACTTCCATCAGGAGTGAGAGTGGGCCTTGTGTGATAATTCCTGACGTTCATTATTTATAGAGAAGCCAAATTGAATTATTAATACGGAAAATTCAGATAACATTAACAATTCTCAGTTTATAACACTTTCCCATTAATAAGGAAAATTGGAAATTTATCATTACATCTGTTCGTTAAAACTCACTATTTTTTTATGCTTTTGGTGTCTTAAATGAAAGCGGAGAAATAAACGAAGAGGAAAAGCCATTTATTCACTCCTTCTCTGGGCAAAGTCAGCCCATAATTTTTAATAAAGTCTTTACCATTGTATGTGAAGGGGAATCCAGGCTGTAATGAAAGCAGCTTTCCAGCCATGTCTGTGGCGTTCCTCAACTGTAGAACAAATACTCAGAAGCACGTCCCGTTTCTTCTCTTTGTGGGAATCTTGAAGCTGCATGATGGTTTTCTCATTTCCCTCCCTCCCCAGCAGCTCTCCTTGCTTTCACCATGTGTTGTTCCCAGCTCCAAGGGGTGAATTTTAACGCCTCCCCTGCTTCTTTCAGAGATGGCGGATTCCTATACCTGTAAAGGTGGAAGGAAAACTGCAGGCTCTAACAAACCCACTGCCAGCAAAGAAAGCAGGACAGAGACGAAGATAAACCCGCCAGCAGAGCTGCCCAAGCTGGGTGAGGAGCTGATTTGTCCTTTCAGTGGAGGTGGATGGGACAGAGGGGATGAGCCCAGAGGCAGGAGTTGGGGGGTGGCTGCCAAAACAAGTGGCCTGGGTCTCGATGTGTCTCTGCTCCTCACTTCGAGTCACCAGTGAGGGCTGTGGTGGCCAAAAAGCCCCAGCTCTGGGAGCTGCTGGACCCTGGGAGCAGGAGGGGAGGGATGGAGATGGTCTCTCCCTTCAGAGAGGTGTGTGTCTGGCTTAACGAGATGGGTGTCTCGCTGCCTATTTATCGTGTTGGTAGCTAAGTGTTACATCAAAGGATGGAAAGGCTTCAATGAGTTCAGGCCATCTGCTGCCTCCCGTGTCGCGGCCCCCGGCGTGGAGCCTTGCTAGCGTACGAGCCCCAGGGGACCCTCACACTAAGGGCTGTCACGCTGATGGATGGCTGATTTCTCTATCCAGGAATCTCCAGGCCCAAGGAGATTTTTCCTCCTGTGTGTTTATGCTGGGCAGATCCCCTCTGTGAGAGAGGGTCCCACTGCCTTTACCTTGGTAAGGGCAGCTCTGGATGCTGAGAGGTGCCTGCACCCCAGGAAGGGGTTGGACCCCAGCAATGTAGCTCGCACGGAGCTTCCAAAATCAGTGGCTTTGTGGGGAAATGCGTGTGCCCTAAATGTTTCCCAGATGCCACTGTTACCTTGAGGGGATTGAAGCCATAATTGCTAACAGAAGAGGATAACTTATTGCTAAAGGGAATGAACTCCAGCTGTCCGCAATGTGAACGTGCCTCTGTTCAGGAGGCTGTTTTTCCCTGTGCCACGTCTTATCAGCACCTCATTTGCAGAGAACCTGGCATTGCCTTCCAGAGAGGCATCTCCATCCTTGCTAGGACAGAGAATGGCCAGCCTAGAGCTGAGGGTGCCAGGCAGGCAGCAGGAAGTTGGGGCTGGGCAGCAGAATTACTGGGAGAGTGGCTCCTCCCTCGCAGCTGGTGATGTGTGCTGTGTCTGTTTGCAGGAAATGCAACCAGTGACAAAACCGAAGGCAGGAAGAAAGGAAGACCCAAGGCTGAGAACCAGGCACTGAAAGACATCCCAGTGAGACCCCACACACTCCAGTCCCCGAGCCCTCCCTGCTTTGCTCCATCTGACATGCCCTGCACTGTGCACTCCAGCCAGCCCCATTCCAGAGTCAAACCTGCCTTCCCTGTGGTTTAACCTTCAGAGCAGCCTTCCCATGGGCTGCGCAAGATCTTGGTCCCTCAACCCCTACATGCAGGCATCCAGCATCTTCCAAACCCCTGGTTAAGGAACTGTACCCCTTTCCAGCCTCACTTTCCCAGGGCCATGTCCAGATGACTGGGTCCTGTCACAGCTGTGTCAGGTTTGGCTAATGAGCTGGCAGCAATGGCAAAGGGGTGATTTATTCCCTGCAGAGTTGTGCAGTTTAATTCCTGCCTGGTAGTATGGACAACACATGGAGCAGTTTGTCATGAGAGCAGGGGCATGGGGTGATTTACGGACTAGATGAAATGTAGGGTGATTAAATCAGCCAGGTGACTTTGGGCCTGATTTATTCCCCAGCCTGGTAGGGAGTGTGCGTGTGCTCTGGGAGGCATGGCAAGGTAAAGCCTCAGCAGGAATCATTAGCCTATGGAGCCTGCAGCATCTGTCCCAGCAGCTCTCACTGGAGTGAGCACTGCTACACTGAAACACACCCCTGGGATCCACTTCATGACTGTGTGGTGGAAGGGATGGACAGGAATGATCAGAGGTCCCATGTGCCCTCCCAGCTCCCTTGGGATGCATCAGCACACACCCAAGCACAGAGTGCTCTTCACTCAGCTATCTCTTGTTTCTCATGTTCCCAGCTCCCCCTGATGAACCAGTGGAAGGATGAATTCAAAGCCCACTCTAGGGTGAAGTGTCCCAATTCAGGCTGCTGGCTGGAGTTCCCCAGCATTTATGGCTTGAAGTACCACTATCAGCGCTGCCAAGGGGTAAGGAGGCTGAAGAACTGTCTGTCCTTTCCAGTGGCTGGCTCTTCCATTACCATCTGCAGGGTAAAGCTGCTCTCAGGCCTGAAACACCAGGAAAAACATGAGGTTAAAATGAGGAAACGGGGAGGGCAGAGATGGGTCAGGAGCAGTTTGTGAGTTGTGTGTGTGAGAGGGACTGAGGTCTCTGCAGCTCAGTGTGAGGTCTGGCCCAGGGGGATCATGGACTTTGGGTAACTGTTTGGAAGGGCAGAAGGGTTTGCACATGATTTATGTTCATGCCTGTGTGCAAAAAAGCCTCTCCTTTGTGAGCTAACACCTGTGCTCACCTGCCTCTCCTTGCCCCACGCAGGGTGCGATCTCGGAGAAGCTGACATACTCATGCTCATACTGTGAAGCTGCCTTCACCTCCAAAACCCAGCTGGAAAAGCATCGGCTCTGGAATCACTTGGACCGGCCAGTGCCAACCAGCAAAGCAGAAAACAAAGTGCCCAAGGCCATTGGGAAGAGCAGTGGAAAGAAAAGGTACCAGGCTGTGGCTGGGCTGCACGGCAGTGGCATAGGGATGGCTGGGAGAAGGGGAACATGCCTGCCTCCATTCCTACAACCTGGGCTGGCGAGGGGGGAGAGGTGTCAGGCCACTTGTCTAACAACCCCTCTTTAAACGAGCCCTCTGTGCTTTGCCCTAGACCTGCTGAGAGTTCAGCTTGCCCCACCATCCATCCCAAACAGGCAAAGACGGAAAAAGCCGTGGCCCAGGAGCACACGGAGAATGGCGAGTGCCTGGCGGAGAGCCGGGAGAGCAAGGAGTTCCAGATTGCAGCAGCTGAGGCCATGGCAGCTGCCACCCCCACGGCCAAGTCCTCGAGTGGCAAGGACGTCGGGCAGCAGCGGGGCAGCCAGGCCTCGCTGCAGGAGGAAGACCCCGAGAGGATGAAGCACAGTAAGATTAGAGCCCAGGGCTACACTGGTTCAGGAGCCCAGACTGGTTCAGGTGTCCCATGGGAAGGGGATCTGCTGCAGCCAGCACCGCTGCAAGTGTCTCTCTGAATTCAAGGGATAGCCAAGCCTTGTTTCCAGACTTGCCCTGCTCTCCAGTTTCTTGAAGCTTCACTGAGAGTTAAAACTCAGTTGTAGAAATATTTCTAAAGGACATGTGTAATGGTTGGATTTGATGATTTTAGAGATTTTTTCCAAACTTAACAATCCTATGATAGAATTGGAAATGGGTTGAATTTCTGGCAGCACAGCAAGCTGCCATATCAGCCCGTCTCTCCTTTCTGAGTGTGTCAGGTTAAACCAGGATGGTTCTGGCAAACTCATTTTCCTGAAGGATTGGGACAGGGTGAGGAGCCTCTATCTGTCCATGGCCACTGCAGAGCTGGTGTAGGGCAGTGGTTGTCCCCATCATGGTTTGGGATTCCACTGCTTGCAGCTCCAAAGCAAACCACCACAGCCAGATGTGGGAACTGCTTAGCTTTTGCACTAGACAGAGCCACCACTTTCACTAATTGAATTAGTCCTGAATAATAGATTTATCCTGGTTTTGTGGAGTGGGAAGCAGCAGTTTGTAGGTGTTTAGTGGGTGGGTGCTTCATTTGACAGCCTTTGACCTACTCCTAACATGGAATGTGTGCCCACTCCATGCCCCAGGACTGATGAATTCCCCTGGCAGTACAGTTATTTGACCAAATCTCTCTCTCTGTTTCTCTCTTTTGAGTCAGGAAGGAAACAGAAAACTCCTAAGAAGTTTACGGGGGAGCAGCCATCCATCTCGGGGACATTTGGACTGAAAGGTAATACAGGACAACTCTGGTCAGCTGTAGGGTTGTACCTTCTCCCTGGGGCATTGTAGGGAAGCCCCTTCCCCAAGATCCCTCCCTGTGGTGGAGCGAGACAAAGCCTGAGGATCTCACACTGGAGGAGCTGGCACCTTTTACCATGAGAGAGTCATAAAGGGAGCAAAAAGCAGCAGCAGAGCTGGGACTGATAACAATCCTGTCTGCTCTGTTCCGGAGCCTGGTGCTGGGAAATGAGGGAAGAGAGGAAAGGATCCGGGTATGTTCATCTGTAACACAAGAGTAACGAGCTGCTGACACCAGCGAGATACCAGAAACATCATCTCTTCACCATCCCACCATCCTGGGGTGTCACAGCCTTTCCAGTGGCGTCGGGAAGGAATTCTGCTGCGTTGAAAGGCTCGTGACGCACCCATCCCTCAGACTCCATCTCCAGGCCTGCTCGCCCACATTCAGGAGAATGAATCCAAGGCAGAGGAGACGTGTTGCCGGGATGTTTGATGAGAGGAGGTCCAGGAATTGGCTGCTGCAGCCTGACAAAGCAAGAGCAAGTGGGACTTTGGTCATGCTCCATAAATACACCCAACTGGGCTGGGAAGGAGGGGGAAATCCTGGAGCATCCCTGGAATGAGAGCAACTGGATTCAGGCTGACTATGAGTTGTTTCTCTGACGTTCAGCCAGAGAAATAGAAGGCAGATTTCCAGGCGCTGCAGGAGGCAGCACCTTCCAGTATGAGACACTCGGGGAAGAGGCACTAATGGCTTTGAAGGAATTGAACACTGACGAGCAGGCTGGATGTGGTCTCTGTGATTTCCTTTCCTCTGGCTCCTGGGAACTCTGGGCTTGTTTCCCTTATCTTCCCCACAGAGGCACTGCTGGAGACTGAACCGCCTGCCGTGGGTTCCTGGAGAACAAGGTGTCCCCATGACCCACTGCCTCAGATGGCAGGTGAAGATGGGGCAGGTGTTTGCCTAGGCTGCCCAAGTTCCATGTGGCAGTCACTTCCCAAAGATGAGGGTGCCCCAGCACGTCATGGAGTGCTGTCTCCATTCAGAGCCTGCGTTTGCAAGAGTCACAACCTCCAGGTTTAGGGGGATGTGGACCCTTGTGGGACAGGTGTGGCTCTGGCCCTGGTAGTCACCTCATCGCCTCCAGCACCTTCTGTGGAAGTGCGGGCACAGAGCTGAACTGCACATAGATTTGGCAATCCAGTGGAGTTAAACAGCCTTTCCAGTGCAGGAACATCAGGAGGAACATCCCTTTTACACACTGAATTTGCTGTTCCAATTCCCTCTTTCAGTTTCTTGCAAAACACCCTATTCCCTTCTCCCAGCCTATCTGCCTGGCTGGAGGCATCCTACCTCATTTTGCCATGGAGTTTCCATAGTTCATAAACTTGTGTTGGGGGAAATGATGTTGTTTGTAAAACACCACAAGCTGTTGGAATATTGCTTGTCATAATTATGGACCTGAGCCTACATGTACAGCCTTGGCAGACATGCAGCCAGCTCAGTGTCCCTGGCTTAGAGGGAGAGATTTTTTACCTGTTAAATGTGAGTTGCTCTGAAGGCATTAAAGCAAGTCGTGAATAAAAATCCTCTTTCTTTACAGGTCTTGTCAAAGCAGAGGACAAAGCAAAAGCTCATCGAGCCAAGAAGCTGGAGGGAAATGCCAACATGGAGGAGCTGAAAAAGAAACCTCCAGGAGTTGGTGTGAAGAAGGAAACATCTGTGCATCCACCAGCAGGTGAGGCTGGTGGGGGCAAAGCATAGGCAGCAGCTCTGTGCACTACCCCAAGCCTGCATGGTCCCTACCTTCATGCCTCTATCCCCACCTTCAGCTGCAGCTCACACCCCTCTTGGTGTCCCCACACCCCTCTTGGACCAGCGGGTCGTTTGCTGGGTGAGTTTTCTGGCAGGTTTGTCAGGAGAAGCAGCTGAAAGTCAGAGGCAGAAGCACACAACTCCTGTCCTTTTGAGATATAACACAGATGTGGGAACAGCCACTGCTGCTAAAATGTTGGTGCCGCCACAGTTGACATCCTGAGGGGCACCTTACCTTCGGTTCACTGCCAGGTCAATGTGATGAAAGTGCTGAGAGTTGAGAGCCAAGATCCACCTGGCTTCACTGTGAGTCAGCATGTGACCCATGTGATGATGGCATTTTTCTAACATCGTTCCCATGAATGACACCAGTGCATAACTCTGGGCATAATTACACCTTCCCTGAGCCTCGAGGTGCAGCCTACACCCAGCACAGGTTGCTTGCTTTCCCTGAGAGCTCTGACAGCAGGAGGAACGCAGGATGTGCAAGATAAACACAGCTGCAGTGCCTTGCACTGCTTTCAAATTCAAATAAACGACTCTCTGATCTCACAGCCATGCAAGAGCATCCAAATAAACAGACTTGGCAGATTTTATTCAGCCCAGGCTTCCCTTGCTGGAAGGCCAGCGCTGCTCTGCTGAGAACATGGTGTGAACTCTGGGCCTGGGAGCTGCTTTTGACCCCACATATCTCTTATTTTGGGTTTTTTAAGGGCCAGTCACAGCCATTCAAATAAACAGATGCCTGGAAGCCAGCAGTCCCCCAGCTTCCTCCGTGTCTGCTGGGAAGAGGAGCTTTCCAGGCACACGTCTGGATGGAGCTGAGACGCTCACCTTTGTTTCACTCCCGCTAATTGTTTCATTTGGCAGGGGGAAGTTTTTCCAAGCAGGGCAGGATCAGGTGGCTGGGGACATCATCATCTTTTTATAACTCCCAGTGTGCAGGATACCAGAGTGGTTGGAAAGACCTGGGTCTTTCCCCAGGTCACCAGGTCTGGTAACTCCACATAGAATTGACCCAGTGACCCAGTTTACTTGGGCAGCTGCAGGAGAGTAGGACAAGGAGAGCTGCATGGTTCATGTCCAGCTTTGGCTTTGCCTGGGAGAGTGTATCTTTCTTTTTAACATGAGGAACTTTCCCACTTCAGTGCTTTTCAACTTATCAAATCAAGCAGCCAAGGCAGGTTGGATGTAACAACTCTCTCTTCTCCCTCACCAGCAAACCCTGAGGACCAGTGGCAGCGGGAGATCAGCGAGAAGGGGGAAGTTTCCTGTCCAACCTGCAGTGTTATAACCAGGAAAACTATTGTGGGACTCAAAAAGCACATGGATGTCTGCCAGAAAGTAAGGCTTTGCTTTATTCAGTCAAACACATGGATTTTGGAGGGGAATGGATGTGTACCTGTGCCTCTCATAAATGTGCGCTGGTACTCCTAAAACCTTTCTGGACTGTGTTTGATAGAACACTTGTTGGTCATCTTCAGCTTGCTGGCTGCCTTGCATTGACCCAGAGGGATTTGGACACTACTTCTCAGCAATTCTGAATCCCTTTGTGATCTGGGGCCCTTGCCCCAGTGTCTCAACAGACTCATGTATATCTAGTAGCTAAACAAACAGTTTAAAGGCTGGAGAGATTGTTGGGGTTGTCTCTAATCTGGCCTGCTCTGGAGCCCTGGCTGTGGGGTTTCACTATGTGCTGTGCCTTGTATCAGACCAGATAAACTGGTTGCATGACAGCATGTCTCAGGGAGACTCCAAGCCTGGATGTGCTCAGGCAGGCTGTCAGGATGCAGGAGTTCAGTAATGGTGCAGTGAAAAATTGTCTCTCTGCCACACTGCCATCCATCAGAGTGCAGGATTACATCTTCATCTGTCACCTGGCGGAGCCATCGCCACAGAAAGCCAACGTGGGATCGATGCCACCTGCTTTGAAAATATGTGGCTGGGCTTTGATTCCACATTCATTTTCTGTAAATGCTTCCCCAGCCATTGCCTTGCTGTTTATACAGCAGTGGGAGGCTGCTCTCCCTCCCAAACCCCGTACTACAGCAACACTGGGCAGAGCCCTACTGCCTCTGATATCCTCCTGGCCTCAGTGGAGTGGGGATCCTGGCCATCACTGGTCATATTTCCTCCACTTTGGAGCATCTCCCAAGCCAGGCTGGCTCTGTGCAGGCTGCACAGCCAAGATGACCTGCTGAGCAGGGCTCTGCTGGAGCAGTCAGTGGTGTCTTCCCTGCTGGAAATATGCCAGCCCCATATTCAGCTGAAGATTTCAGGCTCCAGCCCTGGGAGCAGGTGTTCTGTCACACTTCCTGAGAGGGAGAGTCCTTGCCAGAGCTGGCTGTGCTGCTCTGGGAGCTGGGATGCTTCATGGAAACCCAGGCAGGACAGTCCCTAAGCTCCAGGTGTGTGACCAGAGGTCCAGGTCTCAGCATTCCATCTCTGAGATGAACAACCTTAGTGAGACCCTACTGCTACAGCCATGTGGGATCCCTATCAGAGCCACCCTAGGGTTGAGGCACCCCCTCTTCTTTAATGACTGATATATTCCTTAGCTGGGCAACAGGAAAAGGATGTGCAGACTCCCAAAACTCTTATAAAAAAATGGAAATTGGTTCCTCTGTTCCATGCTTGTCACTAAGTAGTCTGCACTTGTTTCCTTTGGTTTTGGAAAGGAAATAAGGGATGGAGAGGGTTGCAACATGCCTGAAGGAGACAAGGGCAGTTATAGCCTCCTGGTATCCCAGGGGGGAGAGCTTGTTGAATTGTGGACATGGTATGTTTTTAAGTGTTGACCAGAGGAGTAAATCCCAAATCAGCAGCTAGTGGCATCTAATGAGTCAAGGAGCTGTTAGCATCCACCTTGTTAGGATCAAGTGCTTGGGTCTGGAACCAGATTAACCGATGGGAGCGCAGGTACCATGAATCACTCCCAACTGACTGCAGTGAGTCTGTTCTTCATCTTTCCAGAGTTTCATAATGAGGAGAGATTTGCAGATCCATCTTCATTGCCTCTTCAGCTTCTAGTTCAGTCTTGCTTCACCTTCACCATTCTCCATTCAATCATCTGAATGCAGGAGAAGCAGGAATGGCCATGGCTGGCTAGGCATGGGCTCCCTGTCGAGATACTCTGTCTCTTGGTGCCCAGAGCATGAACCTCCTGAATCAGTAAATTCTGGTCCCTGCCCCAGCAAAAGTCAAGACCTGTTCACTCACTGTGCAAGTGCCCCTTGTACCTCCAGTGTGCAGTTAATGCATCTCCCCACACACTCAGGAGGCCGAGTTGGGTCGGACAGCAGGGCATTGAGAGGTAGAAAATATCCTACTGTGTGTCCTTAATTTCACACAGCCCAGGCACCCAGAAATTGCACTGTACACCAGCATCTGTCTTACTTAACAGGACTACAGAGCACAGTCCACTGGCATTGGTAGATCAAAGCTTCTTCTCTCTCTAACCCTTTAACAGGAAGAGTAAGACACCAGATCCAGATGTTTTCAGCCAGTGAGGCTTTAAATCTAAATCCAAAATGGAATATTTTCCAAAAATTGGGGCATGTGGGTTTGATAACAGTATCCAGGACAACAGAGAGAAAACTCTGAGCTGCAGGCAGGGCCTGTGATGGGAAACAGGGATGCTGTGTTGCCTGCTGGGTCCCACCACTGGGTACTGCTGCAGCAAGTATGGGGTTATTGACCAGCAGCATCAGCAGTCCTTGGAAGGATGTGGCCTGTCTGGTGACTTGCCTTTAATTCCTTCAGCTGCAGGATGCCTTGAAGTGTCAGCACTGCAAAAAGCAGTTCAAATCCAAAGCTGGGCTGAATTACCACACCATGGCTGAACACGTCAGCAAGGTAAGGGAGCTGGGCTGTGCTCGTCTTGTGCCTCCTTTCTCCATGCAGGTGATGAAGCCGTCCATCAAAAGTCCTTTTTCCATGATCTTTGTAAAGGAGGGATCCACCTTTGGAGCTCAGCCTGGATGGTGGCTTTCTTCCCCCTTCCTGCCAAGGAAGGCATTTCCTTCTCAGGTAGTGAGTTAGGCTCATGTTGATCCTGCTAAGTAGAGCAGAGGACTGAAAAAATAAAACAGGGTTTCAGATCCCAACATGGGGAAGATCCGGTGAGTATGATGGGGTGGATGTTGAGTGGCAAAGCTCTGCCTCCAAAACTGTGCCTGCAAATCTGGGACTGATGGGTTCTGCCTTCCACAAATCTCAAAATCTGGTCTTTAGCTCTCCACCGTGCATGGGAGAAGCAGCCACAAAATTTATCATGAATAAATTTTGTACATCTCTGAGATACCAGGGCAAGGCATAACTACATTTCTGCGTGTCCCGTACTTACCAGTTGTGACTTGTCTTTTACCTGTGCCTTAATCTCCTGCTCTTCAGTCTTGCTGGTGAATCCTCTGTGCAGGAACTGCTCCTGGGTTTCTCAGCTGGCCCTTTAGGTGTAATCACAAGAAAGGCATGAGCAGATCCAGCACATACCAACGAAGCAGTGGGAGATCCAGCTCTCCTAATGAGAGGTTCCCTCCAGCCCAGGGCAGCTCCCTGCAAGGCAGGGCTTTACCATCCACTCCTGGCACAGAGGACATGAGTAAATGGTTGACTCTGTCGCTTCTGTTACTTCCTTGTTTCCAGCCTGTTCCTGTGGAAACCGCTGGACTTGGTGAACAGGAAGAGCGGGAAAGGCTGAGGAAAGTGCTAAAGCAGATGGGAAAACTGAAATGCCCCAATGAGGTACGAGAACAATTCTTGTTTCTCGTTCTGTGAAAAGGTGGAAGGAATGAGTCCCATGCAGAAGGGGACATGTACTCTCCAGGCATCCCTTGGCAGGTGCTCGATGTTTCCACCTTAGCTCAGCCATCCCAATCCCTGTCCCACTGGCTCTGTGCACTCCAGCAACAGGACAGCCCAGCAGGAGGGTGGGCACAGGGCAGACTGAGGAGCGCTGGAGGGCAGGTTCTGCCTCCTGAGCTCAGGAAGGAGCACAGCCTGTCCTGGGCACAGGGTAAAACCAAACCAAACCACACCAAAAGCAGAGCTGAGTGGGTTGCAGACAAGTCACGAACAGGTAAGGAAGGCGTGTGGCAGAGGTTTGTCCCGTGGGTGCTTTGCTCTCCATGCAGACAGCGCCTCCCCAGTGCCTTCCCCTCCCGCTGCCTGCTGTGTGTCTGTCCAGAGAGCTCTGTCCGTGTGTTGGGGCAGGGAGTGCCAGGGGCAGGGACAGCTCCTCCCATCCTTCCAGGGCTCCGTCTGTTGTGCCTGTGCCTGGCTCTTTGGGAACTGTCAAATTGCCCAGCACTTGGACAGGATGGGTTGGCAGAGCTGCTCTTTGGAGTGGGCTCCTCAGGAATGTTCCTCCCTGGAGAAATGGCACCCCAACCTTTTCAGTGTGGGCACATGAAGCCCCAGCCCTCCTTAACCCTCCCCTTCTCCCCATCTCCATAGGGTTGCGTGGCCAACTTCTCCAGCCTGATGGGCTACCAGTACCACCAGAAGCGGTGTGGCAAGCAGCTTGCCGAGGCCGACAAGCCCGTGTTCAGCTGCCCACACTGTGGCAAGAAGTACAAATCCAAGGCTGGCCACGACTACCATGTGCGGTCAGAACACACGGCCTCGGTGAGCCCCCCGGACGCCTCCGCAGCCCGAGGAGCGGGGCCATCCCCCCCCGGGGGGGACTGCAGAGCTGCGGAGCCCGTGGGCAGGACAGAGCCGGGCAGGGCCGGGCTGGGCAAGGCAGGTGCAGACGTCGGGCCGGTGTTGTTTTCTCCCTTAAGTCACCATACATGTGTGTTGTACCATGCAGTGTTGGGGGGAACAGGGTACACCCTCCTCCACCCCTCCAAAAATGCTGTTTATGGGAGTGATCAGCAGCATTCCCTTTCCCCAGTGCCCACAGGGCTGTGCTCCAGCCCACCCTGCATCCATGCTGTGCAGGAAAAAAAAAAACAGACCTCAGACCGCTCCCTCACAAGTGCTGGCTCCTTGCCAGTGCTGGGGTGGCAGGATCTATCCCTGGGGAGCATCCCTTTCTGTTCTGTTGATCCCTACTGACAGTGCATCCGACGCTAATCACTCCCTAAATCTAATAACTGGAGACATTTATACACGTGGGAGCACGGATGGACACAGTCTGTGGCTGCTGCTGGGCTGAGGGAGGCAGGTGCTCCCCTCACTCCCATGCTCCAGTGCAGAGGCACAAAGCAAGTCTGGAAACACACAGCCCAAATCCCAGCATCCCCAACCTGGGGCCAGAGAGCTCATTTGTTCTCTTGTCATGCCCTTCCTGACTCTGTCTCTCTTGCAGCCTCCAGAGGAGCCAGAGGTGAAGCCAGAGCCTGGTCCTGTAGAAGATTTTGAGAGGACCCCGAGCGGCCGCATCCGCCGGACGTCGGCCCAAGTAGCCGTCTTCCACCTCCAGGAGATAGCAGAGGATGAGCTGGCCAGGGATTGGACCAAGCGGAGGATGAAGGATGACCTGGTGCCCGAAACAAAGCGGGTGAGCAGCCTTTACTTCTCCTTTTGGTTTGGCACTAGCTGTACACAGAGATCCCAGGATTCTAGCCTGGCTCCAGCTGTACACAGAGATTCCAGGATTCCAGCCTGGCCCCAGCTGGTTGAGGGCTCACATGCCTCACTTGCTGTGCCTTAAATTAATTAGCTGTGATGGCAGATTTATTGCTGAAGAGCCCACCCAGCACAGGCTGAGCCACTGTGGTCTGGAGGCTCCCAGAAGCAGGCAGCTGTGCCCTTTGGAGGAAGAGGTGGTGCACTGGGAAGAGATCAAGGCTGGCCCCGAGAGTGTTGGGGCGGGAGGTCATTTCTGGTCCATGCTGAGCAGGGAAGTAGAGGCTGGCAGCCAAGAGCAGCACGTGAAGAGAGCAGATCAGATCTGAAACCATCTCCCTGTCACTGTCAGAAAGCAAAGATGCCCCAGGCAGAATTCCCTCCCTTCCACATCTCTTCCTTAACTTCTGGGAGATGCTTTCCTGGAGGTAAAAGGCCTGCAGCATCCCAGTGCAACATGCTGGGAGCAGAGGAAAGCAGAGAGTGGAGACAGGACTGAGCCTTGCAAGCTCCAGCAGCAGTGCACTCGTGGCCCAATGCTGTGGGGTTTGCACAGGGCCCCAGCAGGCTTGAACTTTTTGTAGGCATTGGAGTGAGTACAAGTTAAACCAAACCTCCCTTCTGGCTGTGGGAGGAGGTGATTATTCCTGGGAGTGTACTAAAGCTGAAATTCCCTCCAGGTATGCTCCTTCTGGACTGTAAAAGGAATGAAGCAGCAATAAATCATAAACCTTTTCAGTGTAAAGGGGAAAAAAGAGAGGGAATAGGAGTTCTTTTTGTTTGCCAGGACTCAATGCAGAGCTCTCCTGCAAGTCTCTGCATGAGGTGCAGCCTGTTTCCTGAGCAGTGACTCTGCAGTTAGGTGCCAGGCCTGTTCCCTGCTCTGAAGAGTTGGGCATCTCTTGTCCAGTACTCCAGAATTCACCCTGGCAAGATATTGGGCACATTGCATGGAAGTGAAGATCAGAGGGCATCAGGAGAGTGTGAACAGCCCCTGCCCAGAGGACCTACCCCCAGCCAAGAGAACAGCCCAAGTCTCAGAGCCAGCTTGGAGAAGTGATGGGGGTCACTCCAGGAAAAGGGGTGGCAGGGGAGTAGAGCTTGCATCAAAATGCCTTCCTGCTCCCACAGACTGTCCCTTGCACCTGTGTGCGCTCAGCAGAAGTGCCACCATGGTCCTGCAGAGACCCAGAGAAGCTGAGCCTGGCTCAGCTCTGGTCTGCATGTGGTGGACAGCTGGAAAACCAGCACAGAAACAAATCAGCAGCTTCTTTACCCCCCTTGGCATCCCAGTGAGGCAGTGGCACAGAAGGGGATCCAGCTGCAGCACTGCTATCCACCTTAGGGCAGAGCTGGGAATTTTTGGGCCAGAACTGCTTGCAAACATTTTATTTCCCCAGTGCTTGGTGTTGCCATTGTTGGTTTCCATATGACTTCAGCTGCAATGCATTAATAACTTTAAAAAAACAAGCCCAAAGTAGCTGTTTCATTTCAGATACTGTGGGAGAAGAGGTGTGCTGCTCTCTTTTCCCCTCTCCTGTCTCAGCTCTTGCATTCTTCTCTTTCCTCTTGGAATTGTTCCCTTTACTCATGACTTTGGGTATTTTCTTTTTTAATTGAGGGAGCAGCCAGGACCCCAGGCCTGGACCAGGGGCACATGCTCAGGCTGACAAAGGCATCATAAAGGTCTCAGCACTGGTGTAATTGCTCCATGAAGTGCTGGTGGGTTTTTTTAATGAGACATTTGTGTTCAGAGTCTGATTGTTTAAGTTTAACTGAGCCCCATCTCAGTGCTAAAAAGCAAAGATTTGCTGTGAGGCTGGCAGAAGTAGTTTTGCATTAAAGATGGGAAAGGGGGGAATTAGATCAGCTCCCAGATGGCAAGACAAGGCTCTTGAGTTGGAGGATCAAGAGACCTCAGGCCCTGCATGAAATCCCACATGGATTTTGGAGGAAGTCAGTGCAGTGGGTGAATCCGTACACAGCCCTGCGTGTGCCTGTGGGTACATCTTGCAGTGACTGTCACGTTCCCTTGACAACACTTTATAATCTGTTCAGTCTATGACATTTTTTCTTGACGAGTGATGCTGGGAGGAGGTGGGAGGCAGGTTCTGCCCAGGCAGGCTGGTGGGAGCTTGCTGACTTCAGCACGCTCTGAGCTGCTCTGCTCAGCCATGGTTTACATTGCTCAGGACTGCTCTGCCTTTACAAGTTGGTTCAGTTCAGGGTGTAGAAAGAAATCTCCTGGCAAGTGCCCAATCTGAGCTCATTACAGCCCCAAAACAGAACTGCCCTCAGAACTGCCTGTGGGACAGCCTTGTGCCTCATGGGAGGCTCAGAGTAGTCGGCAGCATCCTCATGTCCTTGCCACCACCCCACAGAGCTCATGTGGTGGCCCTGAAGGAACTGACAGCCCAGAGCCACTGGAGCAGTAGGAAGATAAACACCAGTTCACCTTGACCAGGGCACTGGGACTGGTGGGAACTGATGGAATTCCCAGAAAAGCCACCATACCACCACCTCTTCTTCCCCCTGAGTCATGCCCAGGCATTGGGAGTATGCTGCTGAGCCTGCAGACCCTGTACTGGACATGGAGAGAAGTGGGATCAGTCAGGGATCAGCAGCAGATGGCAGCTGCTCCTTCACCTTTTCAGCAAGCCCTAGGGATTCCCAGGATCCAGAGGGATAGAGGGATTCCCAGGATTCCAGAGAGACAGATGCTTCCCAGCTCTGGTCTGTAGCCAGTGGATGGATGGATACACCCAAACTTGCTGCAGCACAGGACAAGCTCCATCCCTGAACTCTCCAGCTCCCCACCATGGTCCCAGCAGTCAGTGTGGATTTCAAGGAAGCTGATGAAGAAAGCCACCCCTCTCCATCCCTTTTCCAGGCAGCAAAACCTTTTCCCAGGTTTCCCACATCAGCACAAGCTGATGTGATTCAGAGGCTCTCAGCCTCACGGCAGGAACAGCCCCACTGCAGCCCCTGCTCTGTGGCCACGAGGCAGCCGGTCCCAGCCGGGGCCAGGGATGCTGGCTTTGGATCCCGTTGGTGGCCTGTGGTGGGATGCATTAGCTTTTCCCCAGGAGAATGGATTCCTTCACACCAAAGCAATGGCATCAGAATAAACGATTGCTGCTCGATCCCAGGCCCTGCGCTGCCTTCGGTCTCCGCTAACCAAATCCAGCATTTCTAAATATACACTGGAGTCTTATTTTCTCGCTCCGATCTTTATTTGCCTCCAGATAAGCTGAAACAGATGGGGTGTTTCACAACAGCCGCTTGCTGGGGATGTCAGATGGGGAAGGGCACACCCCTGCTGCTTTTCTGGGAAAAATCCCCTCTCCAGAAGCTCCATGAAGATGATGCTGACCCTCCTCTGGCCTTTGCCGGGGCTGTCGCCTGCTCATGAGCAGCCTTGAGGCTGCAGGTTCCCAGCACATGGCAGTGAGCTCTGGGATGTAGTGGGGGATGAGAAACAACCCCCTTGAGCAGAGGGAAGAGGCATCTAAGAGGCAGAAGGGGAGAAAATGCTGTGGATATTCCACTGTTTCAGAGTGTGATGCTTTCTTGGTAGAGCTTGAGGTGGGGTTCCTTGCTTCAAGGTGCTGGAGGTTGTGATGGGCTCCTGCAGCCCAGGAAGGAGCTGTGCCACACAGGGAGGGATGCACAACTCCACTGTGGGATACATGGACACTCCATTTGCCTCCCCATGGCTCGGGGTCTCAGTCTCAGTAGGGGTATCCATGGAGTCTGCACATCCCTATGGAGTCTGGTGCTGTGGGGTGCCAGGGGTCTGGAGCAAGGGGCAGCCGTAGGCCAGTCATAAAGCTAAAGGGGAAAAGTCATCTCCAGGCTTGAGGTTTTATACTGGAACCAGGATAAATTCCAGAGCAGAAGAGGCTGGCTTGGGTTTGTCCCCCAAAACAATGGCCCTGCCATGCAGGCAGGAGCCAGGCTGAGCCCTGCAGACTCATGGCACTGTGGGCCAAACCGCATCCCAGCTCCAGCTGTGGGGCCAAGTCCTTCCTTCCTCCCCTTGCTCAGCAGAGCTGGCATGGTGTGACCCTCCTGTGGGACCTGGCTGCTGGCCAGCACTCCTGGGTGCATTTTGCCTTCACGGCATCACCCACAACTTCCACAGGATTAAGGGAGAGCTGTGCCTTGTGCTGGGGACCTGGGTGAGGCTTCAGGGATGCTTGTCGGCTGAGACGTCCTGCATGGTTCTCATTTACTGTGGTATATTTTGGGGAAGGGGAGAGCTGTCTAGGGAGCAGAGAGGATTGAAATATGAAAGTTAATTAAATAAAACCGTCAGTCAAAGGAAACAAACCTTCCCAGCCCAGCATCCTTCGACTGTTCAGAAGAGATGGGCTGTAGCCAAAACCAGTTGTAGTCGTTTAATGATTTGGCCATGAAAATTTTCACTTACAGGCTGTTTGAGGAAAATAAGTGGAAAAGAAAAAAAAATATAAAATATTCCATGCCTGGGGCTCCCTCTTAATAGAGACATAAAGATGACTTTGACATTCCCAGAACCGCAGCGCCCTGGGAAGACATGGGATTTGCATGTTATTGTGCAGGACTGTTGGAGGAGAGCAGGGAGGGATTTTTCTCTGGAGTGGGAAAGCAGAGCAGCAGAGTCCACATCTCTGAACATCCCCCCTCGCCTCCTCCCCGGGGACACGCGGAGGGAGAGGTTGTTGCTGGGGCTGTGTGCGGTTACCGTTAATGTTTGCTCATTCATGGGATTGATTGGCTTTTAATTATGGAGGCTGTTTGGCATCCTGGCTCTCAGTATCAATGGCAAAAAGGGACTCCTGTGTTCTCCCCTGGAGGTGGCATTGCCTTCCCTGGGCTGGGGACCAAGCTCTTGGTAGATGCACCATCCCAGAGCTTCAAAGAGCTCTGCTGGCATCTCCCCCAGCCGCGAAGCACGAGGAGTTGCAGCACACTGGGGCTCGGGGGAGTTTTCCACATCCACATCCGTCCGTGCCAGTGTTCACAGCCCCATTTCGCAAGGCCCTGTGCCCCTGCCCCTCACATGGAGCCCAGTGCTCCCTGAGCCAGCCATGCCCTGCCACGTGCCAAGGGGAAGGCTGCAGGGGCACATGGATCACTTCAATTTGAGTGGGAAGGAGGGGTTGGCATCTGAGCCTTCAACATCCCGAGCTTCCCTTTGCTGGGAGGTTTGGGAACAGTTGGGGGGAGCTGGGCAAAGGCAGATTTGCAGCTTTATCAGCATGTTCAGGAAGTCACAGCTGGAAAAGAAATCCAGCCAGCTTCCTGCTGCCTCCAAACGACCAACTCCAGGTCCTCAGGGAATGTTTGGCTTGGGTTTGCACCTCTGCAAGCACCTTTTGGCCGTGCATCCTCTCCATCCAGCATGGATGCAGGGATGCAGCTGCAGAGGTGCCCATGGAGAGTGGCACGTGCTCAGGTACCCACACCTGCACCATGCCATCTGTGGGCTCACCCAGCATTGCTCCTACTTGGAAGGTTTGGGGCTCGGAACTGAAACAACATCCACTGGCTCTAGCAGAGCTTACCAGGCTGGGCTGGGAGCTGTGCTGGTGTGGCTGTGCAGCCCGCTGTCCCCTGCAGACCTTGGCACTGTGGCTCAGTGTCAGGCTGGGACCAACCCTGCAGGTAGGGCCAGGCACAGTGGCTGGGAGGCCCGGAGATGCCTGGAGCTGCCACAGCTGCCTTGGGTTGTGCTGAACATGCAGAACTGGAGTTGGGAAGGCCAGCCTGCTATGCTAACCCTCAAAGTCGCTAATAAAGTGCTAATTAAAAGCACTTGGAAGGAGCAGCCCTGCCAGAAGGAGAGGCAGAGACACAAGAGCCTTTCATTGTTTAATGGGTTGTGCCCATTCATCCATGGAAGGCAGCCATGGAGGCTCCTGGCCCCTCTGGCCAGTGTGCAGAGTTGTTTATTCCCCTGGTTATAAAACATGGCAGAAGGGCCGTGCCAGCACCATGCACCGAAAAGGCCGGGTCCAGTCCTGGCCCTGTGGGCATGGGCCCGGGAGCAGGAGCCTCTCCTCTCCTGTTTGCCAGGGACTCCTCGCTGGTGGCAGGGCAGAGGGCAGAGCCACCTCCCCGCTCTGCATGCCCAGGGGGAAAATGGCATCCCTGGAGGAAGCTTCCCAAGTAGTTCTCAGCTCCTATTCACTTCGGAGCAGGGCAAGACCCTTGTGAAGAGGCAGGACTGCAGACCTGGCTGTGGTGTGCAGCTCTGCTGATCGACTGCTATTGTTCACAGCTCAATTACACCCGGCCAGGGCTTCCAAAGCTCAATCCCAGGCTGCTGGAAAACTGGAAGAACGAAGTGAAGGAGAAGGGCCGCATCAACTGTCCCAACAACGTAAGGATTGTCTGTTCTCCTGTGGGCTGGCTGGTCTCCATCTGCAGGAGGAAGGGGGAGTTTTTGGGGCCGAAACCCACCAAAAATGGTTCTTACTGAGCCCCTGATCACGGTGGTTCTCAGACACTTGTTTCACCTCCTTTCCCTGAGCTTGCTGCTGTGCCTGGTTAAAGCATGTCCCACCTTTGTGATCCTTCTTGTATGCTCAAGCCACCAGGCTTGGGGACAGGGCCACCCTTGGGCTGATGGTGCAGCATTGCCCAATTTGAGCTCTGGAGCTGTCTTTGGGAAGCTCCCGAGATCCTGACGGGGTGAAGGCTGCACATCCTGCACAGCTTTTTGATGCAGAGAACCTGCTTTCCCCAGAGATAAGTGAAGATAGATTTAAGCCAAGCTTTTTAAAACCCTGTGACAAGCATAGACCTCAGGGCATGGTGCGTGTGCCTCATCTCGCCGTGAAACACAGCCTTGGCCCGAGCTGACAGAGAGGTGAACCCCACCCTGGTGCTGAGCTTGGATTTATCGTCCCAAACAAAGCCTTGCTAATGGGAGTTCTGAAGGAGGCAGTTCCCACAAGGCCAGGGGAGCCGGGCTGGCTAATTAATGTCATACCCAGGCACTTGGAAAAGACGTTGCTCAGAAACTGGTCATGCTGCTGCCTGGGTGATTTCTCCTCTCCATTAAGCCTCTGCTGTGGCTCCAAGAACTCCTGTAGCCCAGCAGGACCTCCCGACAGCTCACAAATGTAGGTTTTCCGCGAAGACATTTAGGGGAGACGTTTTTCAGCCTGTTGCAGAGGGATGTGGCCACATGACTCCCATTAGCACTAATGGGAAACGTGTGACCAGAGCCCTCGGCGCCTTGCAGAGCATTAACCTCACACTGCTCAGCCTGGACCGGTGGCCGTGCTGGCTCAGCAGGCTCCTGGCCACGGCTCAGAGGAAAGCAGGGGATGAGTGGGATCGTGTCTAACCCTGCTTTGTTTCTTCCTGCAGTGCTGTGAAGCCATTTACTCCAGTGTCTCGGGGCTGAAAGCTCACCTGGCCAACTGCAACAAGGTAGGTCCTGACTTTTACACCCTTTTCTCAGAGGTAGCTTTGGTGTTGGGTTTTTTCTTCCCCCCCCCCACCAGCTGGTTCAGAAGGAACAAGCCAAGAGACAGTGGCACAGGTTAAAGGATGGTGGCTGCTGGAGGGCTGGCTGGCAGTGCTGCTCCAAGTGAGTTGTCACCAGGCAGATGGAGGCAGAGAGGCTCAAGCTGAGCAAATGGATGGAGGGGATGTAGCTGCCATTCCAGTTACAGGGAAAAGGTCCCACAACACAGACTTCTCACCCAAGCTCAGACCTCTGACACACAAAGTGTCACAGAGACACAGCAGTGGGTCTAAGTCCTCCTGCCTCATGTCTTCCTATCACACAACTCCACTTCAGCCACAGCAGCTCAGAGCCAAGGAGCTGGGTGCTGGAAACTGAATGTTTCCTGAGGCAGGTGGGAATCAAGAGTCTTCTTCCATCAATTTGGGCAGCCCTAGAGCACCTCTGGAAGCCCAGCTGGAGGGATGCTGGTGTGGTGCTTCCTGGGCTAAGCTGGTCTGGAAGAGGCAGCTGGTCTGTGCAGAGACCAGTGCCCACCCAGTGGATGGATGGAGCAGCCCTGAGCTCCAGTGCCCTGTGGCTGCCCCAGGGGAGGGATCAGGAGCTCCATGTAGGTCCCTCAAATTGGAACCAAGTAAGAGCTGCTAAAGCTTTATACCCTGAAACATTTCCAGCTGCAGCTTCCACTGAATGGAGCTTCCAGGAGGCAGCTCCAATACATACCCTGTGGTTATTAAAAACACCAACTCCCTCACTCCTCCAGTGCTAGCTGGAACAGCAGCCCTTAATGAGATCATTTAGAAAATGGGCTGCAGAGATCCGGCAGGAGAAGCTGGATTTATGCAGGATGAAAGACCAAACAAGAGACTAAGACAGCTCCTTCTCTGAGAGAAAATGGAGCTGGTTTCTGGTTGGTTCCATTCACTGGAAGCAGCCAGGATCTGCATGAACATTTCCATGAACCACAGAGCTGCACCCTCTGGATCTGGCACAGCTGAGGCCAGGTATTGGGAGTCAGCAATGGGGAGTTGCTCTGCAACCCCTACACTGCCATCAGCAGGATTCTTCCCGTTAGGGGTGAGGATTTACTTTGAATGCATGTGCCAACAAATTTGCATAAATAAATCACAGCCCCTCCAGAATTGGTCTGTGATTCCCACTGTAAAATCCTACAGAACTGGGTGCAATACATAGAGCCTTAGCAAGAGCAGAGGCTGCTCCCAGGCAGCACCCCATCCTCAGTGGGGATTGATGCACCAGGATGATTTTGCACAAGGATTCCTGAAGCCAGGCCTGTCCTCTCCCGAAATGAGAGACCTGTCTAACTCAAGATTTACAGCTATAGAGAAATTCCCAGGGAGGAAATATATGGCCCAGAGGGGCCCATCCATAACCCCCTCATCAATAAAGAGCACATTATCTCCCACGTGCTGTGACCTGCAGCAGAGCCAGGAGATCTGTCATCCCACCAGGGCGCTGGTGACAGGAATCCAGCAGTCACTCTGGCTCTTTGACAATGTAACAGGAAAATTAGGTGAGTGTTGGACATAAATCTGATGGTGGTTCAGTCCCAGGGGATCACAGATCTGCAGATAGTGAGGACATGGGGCAATGGCCCCATCACCTGATGTTGGGGACACACAGGCAGCAGCACGAGTGGCATGGACCCAAACTCAGAAAGAGGATGTGGCTGTGAGCTCCTGGCCCAGCACCGAGGCTGGCAGAGATCTGGTGGTTCAGACATGGGTGTTTATTTTGTGTCACTTGGAGGTCACAGGAGAGTCAGGGCCAGGGCAGGGCCTCCCCTTGGGGCATTTTGGGCTCTGCAGGAGCTGCTGTGTCTTGCAGGGGGACCACTCAGTGGGCAAGTACCGCTGCCTGCTGTGCCAGAAGGAGTTCAGCTCTGAGAGTGGCGTCAAGTACCACATCATCAAGGCTCACTCAGAGGTAAGGAAGCAGCTGGAGCTGGGCTGGGCTGGTCCCTGCTCCAACACACGCATCCTTGGGCTGTCCTTTTCCTTCCATCCATCCATCCATCCATCCATCCATCCATCCATCCATCCATCCATCCATCCATCCATGTTAGGAGCAGAGCTGAGTAACAGCTCCCAGTCAGCCTGGGAAGGTCCTTCCCTATCCCCCTTGGTGTCCCTGACACCCCCAGGTTCATTGCAGCAGCTCAGCACTGAGCAGTTCGACCTCAGGGAGGTGATGCCAGTGGGGTGAGGGGTGGGCCAGGCTCGGGTTGTGTGTGCTGGTGCCAGTGCCTGCCGCCAGGACTGTCACTAACCCCCGTGTCACCCCACGGATGCAGAACTGGTTCCGAACCTCCTCAGAGGCTAGCCGGAAAAAGAAAAACAGGGAACAGCTTTCTTCCAGCAAAGAGGAGAAAAAGAAAAGCACAAACGGGAAGAAAAGGGGGAGAAAACCCAAGGAGAGGCCTCCGGAAATGTCCCCGAAGGGCAGAGAGAGCGTGGCAGCAAAGACTAATCACAAGAAAAGCCTCGAGCACTGGGAAGGCTCCCGGGGCAGCCCCGAGGGGGACGAGCTCGTCCTCAAGCCCCCGAGCCAGCGGAAGGGAGGAGCCAGCAAGATGCCCGAGAAATGAGCAGCTCAGAGACTCGTCTCCGAGGATTCGTTTACAGCCCAGGGTAACAGGGTGGGGGTCTCTCCCAGTTTTATGTCCCCTCCTCCCCATCCCACCTCCCTTGCCCCACCCTCCTCTCACCCTCTTTTTACAAAAAGAAAGGAAAAAAAAAAAAAAGAGAGACAGAAAATACCAATTAACCACTTTAAACAAATCACGGACCTTGTTTCACACTGGAAAACAAACAGGATCAAGGAAGCTGGAACGTTCTCCACCCCCTGCCCGTGTACATACCCCTCGGTGGGGCCCCGCTGCCTCCCCCGGCCCGTGATTCCCCTCCCCTGCGCCAACCTGGTGACTTGAGCGAAAGAGAAGTGCAATAGCAGCGGGGTCCCGTGGGCGGGGACCCTCCCCCAGCGGCTCCGTGCCGGGGCGGGGTGCTGCCCACCTCTCCGGGGGCCTCCCAGCTCCAGGGTGATGTTTCCAAAGATGTTTGACCCGTGGGGCGAGGGTCCGGCAGCCGATGCTGCGGTGAGCGGGGGCTGGCAGCGCTTTCCCTGCAGCCGCGGGGGAACGTGTGCGGCAGGGAGGGAGCGGCTGTGCGGGGCTCAGCCTGGCAGGACTCGCGTGCTGCGAGGCACAGGCAGAGCAGGGAGCGTGACACACGCTGTGGGAGGTGTGAGCCGGAGAGGGGATGCTCTGGGACTGGTCAGGCTAGAGGGTTTAATGGAAAGTTGTGGGAATGCTGTGGGCACCGTGGGGAGTGGCAGTGCAGCCATGGAGGGGGTGCAGTGAGGGAGCTGTGCCTCGGTGCTTGGGTTGCATTTGCCGGGCCTGGAGTGCTGTGATGGCAGAGATGTGATGCCAAGGTCAGGGGGAGATGGCAGCCAACGAGCTGTCCCCCGGCCTGAGGGCAGCTATGGGTGGTTCAGGGTCCCACTGTGCTCCATCCCGAAGGTGCCGATCACCCAGGAGGGAGGAATGGAGTCTCGGTTCCCCAGCTGTGGCCACAGGAGGTGTGTAGCAGGGGTGGGGGCAGCATCGAGAGACAATCACGGGTCCTGCTGTAGGATGAGCCCAGTTGCTCCCCAGGCACCTCACATTCCTCTTGTCCTTTTGGGCTGGGACCCACCATAGCAGGAGTCTCTGCTTCCAAAGATGCATCTGAGCCCCTGACCACCCGCCTTGGGGTGGCAGGTCCCTGTGGTGCCATCCCTGCTCGTGCTCTTCACTGGAGCTCTTCTTTGCTCCTGTGCTGACATTGTCATCACGCCTCGCTCCAGCCCGGGGGAGCCATCCTGGACCGGGATGTGCCCGTCTCCAGACAAAACCAGGCTACCTCGGTCCTTGGGAAACGGGCACGTTTCCTCTCAGTAACACAACAGAAAACCTTAATCCGATTTTTCCCCTATGCAGAGCCAGGAAAGGGGCATCAGAGGGGGAGCTTCTGCTTTTGCTTTAATCAATTCAAACCTCAGTCCTTGCTTTCCTTCACTGCTCCTTGTCGCCCACCAGAGGCTCGATATCGTTCCCTGCTCCGAGCAGCAGCTCAGTCATAATTAACATCCTCCACTGGCAGGTTATTCCAGCCAGGGGCAGGGGACAGAAGTGGCTGAAGCCAGGGTGGCTTCTCAGGGAGCCAGAGCTCCTGCTCTGTCCATGGCTCTGGCACCTGGATCCACCATCTGCATTGCCCAGCGAGCTGGGCATGTGCCTGCGGCTGAGGGAAGTGCCTGGGCATTGCTGGCTCTGCCGGGCCTCGAGGCAATTAGTGAGAAAGCTTAATTAGTCATTGCAGCTCAGCCTGGTCGCCGCTTGCACTTCATCGGATCTGTGTTTGGATGGTGTCACTGGGGTAGATCCTGCCTCCCTAGGGAAGGGGGAGAGCTTTGGGAGCTGTAGGACAGCTTGGAACAGCTCACAGGCAGCAGCAGGAAGGGGAGCGCAGGCAGAGCTGTGGGCTTGGCACTGAAATCTCTGTGAGGGTGCAGAGGGAGCCTCTGGATCCCAAAATCGTGTCCTGCCATGGGAAGGGAAGTCCTCAGGAAAGCTCCATGCTCTGGCCTAGGGAAGGGAGATCTGGGTAGCCTGGGCTGTTGGCTTGGATGGTCACCACACAATCCTCACTGTCTCCCCTTGGGCATGGCCTGGGACTCTGTTCTCCATGCAATTAATTAGCTTCTGATTGATTAAATTAACAGGCAGCACTGTGCTCCACGGGGGGAGAGCCCTGGGAGCTGCTCAGGGCAGGGTAGATGTGGGAAAGGGCCAGCTTAGGGGGTCATCATGAGGTCCAGATCAAAATCCACCTATTCTTCCATAATGAGAGTGTCTGGCAGGAGCAGGGACAGCTGCAGTGGCCTTGCAGAGTGACACCAGCCTTGAAGGGACCCCAGGGACCATCTGGGGTCTCAGGGCAGGCAGTGGGAGCAGCAGTCCTGGTGCTGGGGCTGTCCCTGTCACCCTCAGAGCACTCACAGCCCCAGTGAGGGCAGCACCATGGTCAGGTAGGAATTTCTATGAGAAAGTGAAATCTTCAGGGTTTCCCCCCCCCCCAGAAAGGTGTTTTCCCCACTAGTCATCACTCGGAGAGGAGCATGTTCTTCTCCCCCACCTTCTCCATGAGACATCCTTTACTCTCCTGCTTGTCCAGGGAAGGTTCCAGAGCAATGCTGGGATCACCAGCACCTGCCAGCCTGAGCAGGCAGGGCCGAGTGACACCACAGTGGCATTGCTGGGGGCCTGTAGGTTGTGCCCCTTCAGGTGCTCCCAGCGAGGCAGCACCAGAGGGGAAACCACCTTGATCCAGAGGGACAGGCAGAGGCTGTGGGACCAGATGGGGGATGAGGTGTCCTGTCCCCTTCCATCCCATCACCTATGGGATTTGGGGATTTTGTCACCCTGGGCACAGTGACACTGTGGTTCCATGCCTCCACTGTTGGGGAAAGCACCCATCCCATCACCCATGTCCCCAAAGAAAGGGCTAAACCTCCATGGGAGCAGGCATGGACTGCAAGCCTGTGGGAAGACCTCATGGAAAGTTTGGATCACGGGAACTGGGAACCCTTGGCACCAACACCTGCCCTGGCGAGGTTGGCTGTGCCACACCAGCTCTGGCCATGGTGGATGGAGCTGCCTGGGCCTGGAGCATCTCTCACCCCCAGGAACCTTGGGAGCATTTTGTTCTTTTCTTTCTCTCCTTGTGACACCCATCCCACGGCATATCCGAATGTTTCTCGTTGATGCCAGTTATTAGTGCATAAGTGTATTTTGGGGAAAAAATTAAAGCAGAAAAAAAAAAAAACAAAAAAAAGGAAAAAAAATTTTCAATTTATCACTTGTAACCATATATATAAATATATAAATATATATATTAAAAAGTGTTTATTTGCAAAAAATAAAATTGTTTTAACGGTAAACTATCTTATAATAAACTCCCGATTTGTGATGATCTGTTCTTTTGTTAATCATTGACAAATCCTCAGTTGGAGAGTACTGTCCGAGCAGCTCCGAGCAGCGCCGAGGCGCTCCCTGTACTGTATGTATGAAACAGCTGTATCGAATAAATGGTTATTGATTTTTTATTAGCACTGTCATCACCGTTATTGGGCAGTGTGGTGGGAGGTTGGACGTGGGATCCAGGGGGTTTGGGTTTGTCCTTCCTGGCAGTGGCTCAGAGGATCCCCCCAGCTGCTGGGGATGGAGCATGTGCTCACCAACCCAGGGCTGCCCCCAAAACCGGGATGGGGAAGGTGAGGACTGGTGATTTGCTGCACCAGCACTCGGCACAGCCAGCACTCCTGGTGCCAGGAGGATCCCCACTGCCCACAACCCAAAGCCCCGTTGCCCCCCACTCCCATGGTAGGGGGGCTCCCTAAAGCTGTTTCCAATCCACCCATCCCATCAGCAGCATCCAGCGTGTCCTGGCCCCAGGGGCCACATCCAGCCCAGGACCTCTCTCTCCTCCCTGGGGAGCTCTGCGGGATCCGGGGCCACCCCGCGGCTCTCCCAGCGTGGGAATAAATCCTCTTCTGCTCCCTAATGGCTTTTTTGGCACCGAACCTAAGTCAGGAACAGATTTAGACTGATCTCGCTGCTGACTGAGAACGCAGCCTTTCCCCATGGGGGCTCTCGCCTCTCCAAGGACGGGTGGGGACCCCGGGAGCGGTGCTTGCCCCCCACCCCCCAGACATGCGGTACCACAAACCTCAGCCCCGGGGCCACCCGGCCGTGATGGGAGCGCGGTGCCGAGTAAAACCAGATCCCACTCAGCGCCTCGGGACCCCCACGGGGCCAGGGTCCTCCCAGCTCTCCCCAGTGCCCAGAGACATTGTCAGAGCCCAGGTCACCCAGATCGGGCTTCCCCCCAGCTGCAGGGTGGTGGGGGATGCTGTGTGTTGTGCCCCTCAGCGTCTTGGGCAGGGATGCTACGGCGCAGCCGCCCCATAGCGCCCACAGGTACCCACAGCATCGCTCTGAGCCCCACAGCACCCACCCGTGCCCAAAACACCCACCTATACCTCCAAACACCCACCCTCACCCCACAACCCACCCCTGGTGCCCTACAGCACCCAGCCGTGCCACACAGACCCATCTCCCCGCACAGCTCCTACCCATGACCACAGCACCCCTCCGTGCCCCATCACACATCTGCCCCCCAGAGCACCCATCGGTGCCCAAATCCCCCCCAAACCCGACCCTC